>JAMXBD010000982.1:0-538568 GCA_024138025.1 Combretum micranthum | reverse complement strand
ATGCTACTATCTAAATATTATATCCAATAACATATCCTTTAGAGCATATAAGCTCACTTACAATTTATTTACTTTTATGCAATGCAATTTATTTATTTCCTTTGCAATTTATTTATTAATTCCTTGCAATTTATTTACTTACTCCTTGTTATTTTAAGACTAGTCTCTAGTCTTAGACTTGTCCTCATCAAGTCAAAACAAGTTTTTCTTTCTTTCTTTATTTCTTTCTTTCATTTATTTTATTTTGGGACTAGTCTACTTCTTAGTCCCGGGAGCCTTGAAAAAGCTAAGACTCCAATACTTGATTTATTACTTGTGTTATTTTGCTTGCTATTATTTTCTCATAAGTCATGTTCATTTAAATTGTTGTCCAAAATTTCAAGTTCTAAAAATAATTGACGAAAAGGAGATTTTTACATTTAGGAACAAGTTTATGTAAAGTAGGAATCTATGGTTTGAAAAACAAAAATAAAGTAATCCTTTTTCAAGTTACAAGAAGCAACTATTAAGATTTTAGAAACTACTTTACTATAAAAAGTTCTTAAGTCACATATTGCTCCACCTTGTTTTATCAAGAAAATAAACTTTTATGATGGACGATTTTCTATGAAAAACATAAGGCATGAGAAAAAGAATGAGAAATTTTCAAGTAAAGATTTTTTGCAAACAAATAGACAAAGGAATTTGCACAAGAAAAATAAATAAGAAGAATAGTGTATTTTTAAAAACTCCAAAATAGTATTAGTATAGAAAACTTAGAAAATAGAAAATTTAATTTTACTTGGGAAAAATAATGAAACCCACATAAAGCATTTTTAGAAAACAAAGGAAACAAGGTATTCATTCAAGAAATTTACAAAAACAATTTTTGAAAACTATATTTTCTAAAAACATCAAACCAACATTATTTTACTCAATAAAAATAATTGGACAACAAAACACTTGAGCATGCTTAAATATGAGTTATATAGTTATAAAAAAGAGAATTTTTCAACTATATAGATAACTAGTATTTATCAAACAAATTTTGATTTCTTGAACCAAAGTTGTTTTGTGTTGGAAAATTCGTGGTGAACTTTTTCGCCACTGTTTTGGGGCTTACATGGCCTTGTTTGTTAAAAGTAATTTTGGAAATGGGTAGATCTTTTCGAGTAGGTAGAAATCGGTATATTATATGCATGATTCCGAGTTAAAATGACCAAGTTATGGCCATTTTAAGTTGGAACATTCCTTTATACGAACTTTAACGTTCTTTTGACATTGTTTTGTCAAAATTCAAGAAAATCATCACGAAATACTCATTGTGGGTATTGGGTCTGTTTGGATTGTCTGTTTTTCATCTGTATCTGTATCTTTTTTAAAATGATATGTGTAAATATATCCGATTTGCATCTAAATTTTATCTATATTTATTCTATTTGATCTTTTGATGAAAACTGTCAACTTTTTTTTATATATATCTATTTCTTGATAAATAATTTGTTAGAAAAAAATTTGAAAAAGTGTCTGTATCTGCCGGAAAAAGCCAAAACAAACAGACCCATTATCTCTGGCTAGGTGACCCCGAGGGAGGATTCCTTTACCCCGAAGATTATTACGACTAAGTGGAGTGTGTGAACGACTTATCCACCTAGAGGAATAGTCGACATGGCATCGTGAGTTTATTTCCATTAAATGCTATACTTGTTGTGCTTGTAAATTAGTTGCGTTAGAATTAGGAAAAGATAAATCGATGTGTATGTAAAATAATTCTTTGAAAGAATTTAAGAATATCGGAGCCGGAATTGTTTTAATTGTTTGTTTTAGTATAACATTTGATTGGTATGAAATTCTTTAATCGCCCTAAATTCAAAAATAATTATGCTATGACTTTATAAATAAATGAATTCATGCGTACCACGAAGTGAGTCACATTGCATTTTGGGTTATTATCCTTGGGTGAGAAGGATAGTAAGCTCATGTCGAAAGCAACACTTGGCGGAAGATCCGAAAGCGATTGCTTGGCGGCTTAAGGGAAATGCTTGGCGAATGATCCGAAAGCAAGGTCAAATCAAGTAGATTTGAAATGCTTGGCGATGAGTGCTCGTGAGCATAAAAACTTTTTAAATTAAAACTACTTGTTTTGAGGTTAAGTATCACCAAACCCCGAATGGAGGGCGCAAATCCATTCAACATATAGTTCCTGAAAAACTATATGCTTGTTTGTTCACGTGTATGTTGCATTACATTTGATTGTTTAATCAACTTGTTTTGAAATCTTGTTACAAGAAGTTATTTATGAAATAGTTCTCACTAAACCTATTAGCTTATACCCCAATAGATATCTTTTGCAGTTTCCCTATTTATGGTTAAGGTCACGAGGACCCTGCGGGCAGGTAATTTCTGTTTGGAAAATAGAAATTTGGATAAAGTGTGGCATTAGTATTGATGTACAAATATTTATGTAATAGATTAGTGATCAAAGGGAAATATCCCTAAGTTTGCAAAACCATTGATATGAATGAATAATTATTATGAATCCTCTTTTTTTAATGTGTTATTTATACCTTCTTAAACTTCATAATTCCATAAATGGTCCTCTAAAGTTGTGAAAGCATGCCTTATACTTAATATAAAAGCTTTTGGGAATGGCCAAGGTAGTCATACTTAAGCTTTAATATTGAGTGTGGCGGACTGTCACGTTTAGGGTACCCTTTGGGGCGTGACAGTATTTCTTTGTTCCAAGGATAAGAGTGAAATGTTTTAATGTAATTTGTGAGAGTTTATGGTACCCATTCTTTCTTGGTTCTCTGATTCTCCTGGCATGGTACATCGCTTGTAAATCCCCGCAATTTTTGGATCCCAATTATAGTTTAAACCCTAACCGGAAGTCAACCGGAGTTCCAGAGTCAACCAAACCCTAGTTTACCGTAACCGCTTAAGTCCGGCATTGCCGTTTTCTCAAGCCCTAGAAAACGAAGTTAGGATAATTAGCTAAAATAGTTCGTAATAACCATAGGTTTTATAAAAGTTTCAGTTTCGCGAAATTCGGGTGTCCTTCGAACCCGATCGGACACAGTTCTCGAAAAACGTGCCCGGAAGCCCGGAATAATAAAAATATTCCGAATATACCGTTAGACTCGTAAAAATATAAGTTTTCCAAAAATATCAATTTCGTAATTTTTCGGTAAGTAAAATAACAGATATAGCTATTATATATACGCGTATTTTCTTACTACCGGTACTTTAATTGTCATATCTACTTTACATTACACTATTCATTACTATTCTACACTATTCTTTATCTCTACTTTTTCTTACACCTACTCTTACACTCTACATAACCTATAATCTTAACTTTTTACCTTTCCCATAACTTTATATCACATCTACCTTACATATTACATCTTTTATTTTCCAAAAAGTCAAAAAATTAAATCAAATGCCCTCCCCATGCAATGGCGCGCCCCCCCCCACCCCCCCCCCCCCCCCCCCCCTCTCTTGCCCTCAATTTGTTCCAATTTTGCATTTATTTTAATCACACAAAAATCACTCCTCAAAATCCTATAAATACCCCCCTCCTCTTTCACTTCTTTCACACATTCACTACCCACAAATTCATACAAAAACTCTCTCAAATTTTCCTCTCAAAGCTCTCTCAAATTTCTATCTCAAAACTCTCTCAAAATAATTCCACAACAACTTCCACCAACAACAAAAACCCATAACCACATAACCATATCAAAGTCTTCTTTAGGTAACTCATTTGTAATTCTTTCTTCTTCATGTCATGTAACTTTACATGACCATAGTGTGAGTTTCCAAATACTACAAGTTGTGGAAACTACATTATGTTCATGTATTGTTCTTGTTCATGCCAATCCAATTATGTTTATGTTGTTTTATTTTTGTTTATGTATCTATACATATATATACATATTCTTTAGAGCATATAAGCTCACTTGCAATTTATTTATTTCATGCAAAGCAATTTATTTATTTTTCCATTGCAATTTATTTATTTATTCCAAGTTGTTTTTAAGACTAGTCTCTAGTTTTAGACTTGTCCTAATCAAGTCAAAACAAGATTTTCTTTTTGGGACTAGTTTACTTCTTAGTCCCGGGAGCCTTGAAAAAGCTAAGACTCCAATACTTGACTTTATTATTTAAGCTTTATGTTATTTTGGTTATTATTATTCTCATAATCATGTTCATTTAGATTGTTGTCCATTATTTTATTTAAACAAAAGAAGAATTTTGTCACTTAGAAATAAGTTTATGTAAAATATAAAATATGTGAAGCAACGCAAAATAAACTCATTCATTCTCAAGTTGCAAAAAGAATTCACTAGGAATTTAGAAACTATTTTACTTAAAAAGCTCTTAAATCTTTGTTATTCTACCTTGTTTTTCAAAAGAAAATATTTGTTAACAAAAATGGTTCTTTTCATAAAGAAGGAACATAAGATGGATGACTAAGGAAATTTTAAACAAATAGGCAAAGAAAATTTATGGTTTGAAAATAATAAAGTTATTTCTTTTCAAGTTAACAAGAAGAAGTTAATGAGATTATAGAAATTAGTTTTCTACAAAAAGTCCTTAATTGTTCCACATTGTTTTTATGAAGAAAACAAGTTTTCATGCAAGGATGATTATTTTTGAAAAATATGAGACATGAGAAAAATAATGAGACATATCAAGTAAGGATTTTTGCAAAACAAGTAAACAAAAGAATTTACACAAGAAAAATGAAGAATAGCATATTTCCTAGAAAACTTCAAATATAGTATTAATGTAACTTAGGAAGTAGAAAATCTTATTTTCAAAAGTCACTTAGAAAAGTTAAATGAAACCAACATAAAACGTTTTTAGAAAAATAAAGAAATCAAGGTATTCATTTCAAAGAAATTCACAAAAACAATTTCCGAAAAGCTTCAACCCGACATTGTTTTACCTAAGAAAAATAATTGGACAACAAGACATATGAGCATGCTTAAATATGAGTTATATAGTTATAAAAGGAAAATTTCTCAACTATATAGATAACTAAGTATTTATCAAACAAATTTTGATTTCTTGAACCAAAGTGATTTTTTGAAATCCGTGGTGAATTTTGTCATCACTTTTTCGGAGCCCATATGGCTTTTTTGTGGAAATAATTTTAAAATGGGTAGATCTTTTCGAGTAGATAGAAATCGATATTATATATGCGCGATTCCGAGTTAAAATGACCAAGTTATGGCCATTTTAAGTTGGAACATTCTTCTATACGAACTTTAACGGTCTTTGACATTGTTTTGTCAAAATTCAAGAAAATCATCAAGAAAAACTCATTGTGGGTATTTTCTTTGGCTAGGTGACCCCGAGGAAGGATTCCTTTACCCCGAGAACTATTATGATTAAGTGGAGTGTGTGAACGACTCATCCGCTTAGAGGAATAGACGACAATGGCATCGTGAGTTATTCCCCGTTATTTTTCATACTTTTGATTGTGCTTGTAAAATTAGTTGCACTAGAATTTAAGAAAAATAAAAAGGAAGTGTATGATAATATGTTGAAAGAATACTAAGTATATCGAAACTTGATTTGTTGTAATAAAGTTGTATGTGAATTAATATCTTGAAATGTTTGAAATTGATTGATCATTTGAAAGAAGTTAAATGTAACTACTAGACTTTAACTAAAGAAATTATTCATGCACTTCATATGTTGAGTCACATCGCATTCACTACTATACAATTGGTGGGACAGGTGTATAATAGTGGTGGTAGACATAACCGGTATATCATGTATGTGGCGAGTAGGAGCCGGTAAAAACTACAAAATTGATGGCGAGTAGGAGCCTGTAATAACTACAAGTTTTTGGTGGCTAGTAGGAGCCTGTAATAACTACAAGTTTTGATGGCGTATAGGAGCCGGTAAGATCTATAAAAGCATTTTTAAAAGTTGTGGCTGTAATTGGCCTGAATACCCAACCCCGAATGAAGGGCGTAAATTCATTCAACATATGATTCCCGGAAAGTCATATGTCTTATATGCTCACGTGGTTGTTGCATTTCATATGTTTGAATAATAAACTTGATTGATAAACTCCTCGAGTATGAATTTTGGGATTTACTCACTAAGCCTAGTAGCTTATACCCGATAGATATCTTTTGCAGTTCCCTTACCTATGGTTAAGGCCACGCGGACCATGCAGGCAGGTAATCCCCTTTGAACATTAGAAATCTGAATAAAGTGTAGCTTAGTATTAGCATGTTAATATGTACATAATATGTTAGTAATTTAGGGAGTTGTCCCTAAGTTTGTAAAGTTTGTGCCATGAACAAATAATTATTGTGATTCTTCTTTTCTTAATATGTTTTTATATCTCCTTAAGCTACATTATTCCATATATGGTCCTCTAAAATTGTGAAAGTAAGCCTTACACTTAATAAAAGCTTTTGGAAATGACTAAGGTTGTCATACTTAAGCTTTAATATTGAGTGTGGCGGACTATCACTTTAGGGTACTCATTGGGGCGTGACATCGCTCTTCATAGCTTCCTTCCAACGCTAATGGGAGGGCGTAAATCTACATTCTGTTTTGATTCTGGATCCCCAAACTTATACTTGCACATATGATTGATTGTTGCATGGCATACGCTTGATAACTAAACTTGTTTGATATTGTTTGATGTGGGGTATGGTCAGGTTATCTCGCTGAGCCAGTGGTTCGCTCACCCCCCGACAGTTTTTGTGCAGGAATAACATTAGCTGGGATTGGGTTAGGAATGTGTAAAGAGTGCTTTTCCACCAGATTTTACTAGAATTGGAAATGTAGGTTATGATAACTTAGCATGCAAAATTTGATAGTTTGTATAAACAAGTAAATATTGTAATTTAGTTAGTTGTTACCCAATTTTCATTATTGGGTGGGGAATACTGATTCTCAACGATCTTGGCGGATTATGGAAAAATCGGAATCAATAATGAATTTAGATAATAATTTATATCTATATTATATAAGTTAATAAATAAGATAGAGTCTTGTAAAGACTTACAAGACGGTTCTCATATTAAGGATGCACACGTGATATGATAGCTTTAGATTAATTTACTAAGCTTTTGAGGCATGACAATAACTTATTAATGGAATGAAATAATTAAGTCTAATCAACTTGATTAAATTAAAGTTCAAGTAAGCTTAATTTGTAAATGGCTTAAAGATAATATAATTGTAATATGATATACTAGGCCATGAATAATATAGGAAATTTGTAAGCCTTGGAAAATTTCAGTAAATAATTCCAAGATGAACTTCGAAAATAAACCCTAAAAATCACTCCAAATTAAAATCGAATTTCGACAAGTCCTAAACCATGAATGAATAAAAATCTTAATCATGAGAAAATGAAAATCCTCAAAAATAAAATAAGAACTCAGTGGTCTTCAAATTCAAAACCACTACGTACAAAAATTCCATATTTAACTCCAACTTATAAAAAACGGGTAATATAAACCCAAAAACAAATTATTAAAAAGTAAATAACGATTAACTTTCGAAAATGAAACCCAATTCAAAAATTCCGAAAACGTTAAAAGATAATAAATACTTACAAAAATAAAATTTAAAATAAACTTCTCAAATTAAATATGTTGTATGAACATAAATATCAGTTTCCAAATTGGCAAAGGTCTAAACCGGAAAATCACCGGAAACCCTAACCGGAATACAATAGTGTAAGTCCGGCAATCTAGTGCCCCTAACCCTAGAGGCTGAGATGTAGTTTAAATATATAAAATAGCTCATAGTAATATAAGTTTGTTTAAAAATATTAGATTGGTAAATTTTTGACTATTTCGAACCCCTTCAGATACAGACTTCGAAAAGTGTGTCCCGGAGCTCGAGATATCAAAAACATACCAATAGTATCATTAGACTCGTAATTTCATAAGATTTCTAAATATATCAGTTATGAAATTTTTCGGGTTATAAAAGTTACAGTTATAATCTTTTTATCGTATTTTCATCATTACCGGTAATTGATTAGTCATTTGCACTATTCATTTTATTTCATTACAAAATTTTATTATTTTTATAAAGCCTTATATTTTTAGATAAATATTTTATATGTTATAAAAATTTGTTTTTCTAAAATTTAGTTTGT
The DNA here is from genome assembly GCA_024138025.1 of Combretum micranthum. Lineage (NCBI taxonomy): Eukaryota > Viridiplantae > Streptophyta > Magnoliopsida > Myrtales > Combretaceae > Combretum > Combretum micranthum. Next base: position 530,440 of record JAMXBD010000982.1, on the reverse strand, counting down.
TTCGGGTCTTTACGGGATCAAATTCTGTTTAAGACCCGATACTAAAAATAAAATAAATTAATATAATAATTGGAAAATATTTTAAAAATATTGTTATTTTCATAAAATAATTTTCTTAGAATTTTTCGGGTTATAAAAATATCATTTATAGCCCTATTCACGTATTTTGATCATACCGGTAACATATTTGTTAAAATACTAAAATAATTCAAATAATTATTTAATTTTAATTATGAAAAATCTGCTACAAATATTTGGAATAAATTTTCCAATTTTATTTTATTTTGATTTATTTTATTAAGAAAGTACTCTTACAACCCATTTTTAGGTACACCTTTCATACATCACTTCTTTTTCACTTCAATCTTTCTACACTTCATTATCAATTCTTGGCAGATTTTTTTTACTCCTTTTGGCTGCCTTTTGTCCTTTGAAACCCTCCAAAAATTAATTACAATAACTCTCTTTCAATACTTCTTCAAAAAGCTACACATACCATTAATTACATTATAATTTCAAGTCAAAAGCAAACCAAATTTCTCTCTCTCTCTCCCCCTCTCTCTTTCATGTGAATCCCCCCCAAATTTTCAGCCTTTGCTTTATTTTTTTCTCTTTAATTAACTAATACACATTAAATGCACTCATTTTCTCTCTCTCTTTCATTTACGCCTTCAAACCTTAACCATTCTTTACACTTTTCTCTCTCTTTTTCCTCTCTTTCTTTTTTTCTCTCTGTTCTTTCAAGAACAACAAGCTGCCCCCATTCCATTCTTGAGCTTCCACACTTCATTCCTAAAGATTTCTAAGCAATCTTCTTCCCAAAGCTTCATAGGTGATATAGGTAAAGTGTAATGAAGGTTTCATGCATCAAATGACCTTATAAGCTTAAAAGCTTAGGATGATGATGCCAATAATGAAACACTCCTTTTCTCTACTTTTATTATCTTGTATTTCAATTATTTTCTTGTTTAAAGTTGATATATTTTGTAGATCTAAATTTTTGTAGCTTTGATTTTGTTTATGCCATAGATCTTGTTATTTAAGTTGTTACATTTGTTATTTCTTATGATTTATGCATAGATCTATCATCCACATATTCATCTTAGTGATTCATCCATTTAAAACTAGTTTAGAAGACTAGATCTAGTGTTTTGAGTTCATAAATACATTAGACCTTTGTTTATGTTCATGAACAACTTGCTATAACATGATGATGGAAGAAAGTTGTAGGAAACTCAAGATCTATTTTATTTTCAAGCAAAATGATTTTTGAAAATTCGGATGAAAATGGGACCATATTTAGAAAAGTGATTTTTCAACTTCAAAATGTATATTTTTCATTCAAAATGAAGGGCTTAGGGTATAGATACCATAAATGAAAGATTTTGATAAGTAAAGTTTAGATCCATGATGTTTATAGCTTATTACCATGCATTTGTTTTATGTTTTATGAATTCAAACAAAATTGTGAAATTCGTATTTTAACAAGGCCCCCATTTAAAAACCACTTTCCAAGTGTCAAAATGTAATTTTTACTTAAGAAAATGAAGGTTTAATATATGTATTTCATCAAGACTTCTTTTTACAAGAATCAAAAGTGATTTTCAAAGTTATTTTCAAAATAAAAATTCTATTTTCGGATTTTGGCCAAGGCCTATTTTAAAACATGTTTACCAACTCAAAAATGAAGTTTTTATTTAAGAAATGAAAGGCTATTAGGATAGGATATGTAAGGAATGGATTTTCATGAGCTTAGATAGATTTTATCAAAAGATATAACAAAAATGAATTTTGTAAATTCGGATCCCAACCAAGACCAATTTTTAGAACCCATTATCAACTCCAAAACTCATGTTTTATGTGAAAAATGAAGTATATAGGTAATAGATATCATTAAGCAATGATTTTTACAAGTTAAATGAGTTTAGGCATGAGTAATGTGTAAAACAAGTAATGGAATTAAAATGGAAAATTTTGAGTTAGTGATCAAATTGTCAAATTCGTAATTTGAGATGATGCATATGTAATCACTTAGTATTTGAGCTCAAATTGCAAGTTTTATGTGTTAAATGAAGTCCTTAGGTAATTGATATAGTAAAGCCTTAAATTTTAATGCTTTAAATAAGTTTTTCCCAAAGGAATCACTCAAAACCACTTTTTACCAAATTCGGATTTTGGAATCAACCCCACTTGAAAACATGTTTACAAAGTGTAAAATGGAAATTTTATGTAGCAATGAAGGTCGTAAGTAACATATATAATGAAGAATCAATTTTAACAAAATAATTATATTTTCTTAAGTAATAAAGCCAAAAATGGAAATGCTCAAAGTTAAAACTAGACTTTTCATAAATAGTTGTTATTATGGTCTTGCAAGATAAAAAGTTATAAAATTTCCTTGTTGCAAAAATCATTAAGATCATGCATGCATTAAGCTCATCTCATGTCATTCATGTTAGGAAATCATTCATATTGCATGTATAATTGAATTGACAAGTAGAAACATTTCAAGCATTTACAAAACTATTTTTCGGAAATTGAAATTGTTGCTGCCCTAATCTGATCCGACCTTTTCGAAGCTTCAAATTTTTCAAAACTTGAAAATAATATTAGAAATAGATAGATCTTTTGAAGTAGATAGAAATCGATATATAATTTGCGGGATTCCGAGTTAAAATTACCAAGTTATGACCGTTTTAAGTTGGAATTCCCGCTTAGGATACGAATTGCGAATTTGATAGTTTGAATGAGATAGTTTGGATTAGTTAAGTGATGAAATACTTATTAGAGTATTTCTTCCTTTTTAGGAGATCCCGAGATCGACGATTCCCTGCCACCGAATTATTATTACTAGAAGACCGATGATCCAATGGCCGAGTGAGTTTTCTCCTTGTTTTGTTACCTTGATTGTGCTTGTAGTTAGTTGCATTAGAATTATAGGAACAAGATAAAAATCGATATGAATGGGGATGGGACATATGATGAGGCTGTGATGAATGTATGCCAAAGAATATTAAAGCATATCGAAACCATGATTCGATTGGATAACTGTACTGTTCATATTATTTATGTTATGTGTATGATATTAGTGGTCACTCTAAAGAATGTATAAATATTTTGACCTAAGCAAAAATTAAATTGATCATACATCGTATCGGACATATTGCATTTGGTAACATGCTACTCCTACGCAGGTCGATCGGTATGGTCCGTCGATGCCTTGTTTGGATAACGAGCCTGGTGCCAGAGCTCATTCAAGGGTACTAAGGCGCATGTGGATGCATTCTTGGATGAGCCTAGCCGAGTCGAGTGCTAAGAGCCGAGGGCTTAGGGACTAGATGCGGTCGTGTAGACTCAATACCATTCCTAACCCAAGATACGAAGGGCGTAAATCCGTTCTGTGCGTGGGCTCCAGATGCCCATGCATAATTGCTTGCTCACGTGATTGTTCATGCATAGCATATGACTGATTTTAACTTATTTGTTATGGTACGAAACTAAGGAAATTCTCACTAAGCTAGTGTAGCTTATACCCCAATAGTTGTTTAAATGAACAGGTTTTCTCAAGAATGCAAAGTGGGGACCGAATTGGTTGGAGCCGGGAATGACTCGGGATTTCGGCAAGGAATACGAATGTTTAAAGTTATCAACTTGGTTTTATGATTTGGCTTGTAATAATTTTATGTAGTTGAATCTTTTGATGAATTGATATGGAAGTTGAATGATTTGTATTTTGAAATATAGTGCTTCATATATGAAGTATAGTGGTTTGTATCTGAAGTATAGTAAATTTGTATTTCCTTTACATTGTTACTCAATTGTATCAACATAAAATGTATCATTCCGATGTGTCTCTTATGTAGACACCTTGTACATGGTATGGAAGCCTTCGCGTGACTGAGGTGGTCATTCTTAGGCTTAATATTGTGTACGGCTGACTGTCACGTTTAGGATACCCTTCGGGGCGTGACAAAATCCCTGTTTAATTAGATAAAAGATATATACTTAAATTAATAAAGGATTAAGAATGTTATTTATATGACTAAACTTAAGAAGGTAACTATGAAACGATATATATGTTTTCGTTTATATATATATATAAATTAAAGTTTTGGAATGCAACTTAATTTAGCTCAAATATCAATTTATCAAATGAAGTTTAGTTTTAAATTTAATAGTTAAACTTAAGATAATATGACTGTAAATACACATATAAGTTTCGGTTCATTTAAAGGAACTAGAATCTTGAAATTCAATATGATATAATTCCAATATTAAATTTATCCTTAAGTTTAGTGAACAAAACTGAAGAATAAGTCTATATAAGTATATGTATGTTTCGACATATATATAAATATATATATAGTAAGAATAGAGTTCCTAAGGCAAGACTTAAATAAATTAAATACTCAATAGCTAATATAATGATATAGCTAATAGATTAAAATAAAGAAACGCTCTTGAAACTATAAGCATAAATTCTGGCATATATAGGATAATAAGAATGTATTACTATAAAAACATGGGAATTATGAGTAATATAATCATATTAACTATAGAAATATACTAAAAGTAAGATCAAGAGAAACACAATGAAAATAAATATAAGTTTATGTTTCAACCAAGTATAAGATAATGAACTGAAAGTGAGTTTAAATATAAAATATAATAAAGTATACATTAAGAAAAGTAATGAATTATTATTATTTTATTTCATAGGAGAAATGGATCAATCCTTGGATTTTCCATAAGATTATTATGACTTAGCGAGGATGACAGGTGAGTAATTTTGATCTTATCACATTATTTGTGCTTGTAATATAGTTGCATTATGCTAATATAAATATAATTGGTTCTGCGTGGGGATTGGGTATTCGTTTGTTGTGGTTGTTTCGGTTGGTAACTCATTAAAATAAAAGTGATCACGCATTGCTTGTAATAATTAGCTTACCGCTACTAATGAATGTTTGTTAATTGAATTGTCACCTTAATATATGGACATAATACTATCTGGCTATTTAATTAAACAAACATGCATTACACGATTGTATATAATGCTTTTTTTTTTTTAGGTAACCACTCTCCATATTAGCATTTTGGTTCTTTGGTTACATTTGGTTTTTTTGGATGAAGTGCCCCTAGTTCTATGCAAGGTTTCCACTATTCTGCCAGTTCCATAGGAATTAAGTAGGTATCAAAGGACGTCGTCTATGGTATTGACATGAAATGGCTAATAATTAGTAGAGTTTCTAAGTCCTAAGGTAAAGTTGAGATTATGTTACTTATACATATATATACGTATATATAATAAGTTTGAAAATAACTTCTTCTTCCTTAGTTCTTAGTTTATCCTAGGTGTGAATTACTATTTCTAGTTTCTTTAACCCCTACGAGAGGGTGTATGTCACCCCCGAGGGTACCCTAAACGTGGCAGTCCGCCGTACACAATACTAAAGCCTAGGAATGACTACCTTAGTCATGCAAAGGCTTTCATATTATGTACAAGGCGTACATCACAACCAAGGGGACGCATCGGAGTAGCGCAATTGACATTGATTATAAATAAGTAACAAGGCAAAGAGAATACTTAATATAAAACATAAGCATATCACATTTCAATTCTTAAAGTCATGTTCTTCTGTTATCTTCAAATAAATATACGTCCCTAATCATATAGGTTAGCGCATATAAAGAACCTTACAAAATTTCTTCATCGTATGATTCCATATCCTTAATCTTCCGTCCATGACTTCCTTAATGTCATGATCCTCAAATTTAATCCACGAATACACCTGTTTCAACAAAATCTATAGGGGTATAAGCTACAACTAGCTTAGTGAGTAAATCCCAAAATTCATACTCGAGGAAAATTATCAATCAAGTTTATTATTCAAACATATGAAATGCAACAACCACGTGAGCATACAAGACATATGACTTTCCGGGAATCATATGTTGAATGAATTTACGCCCTTCATTCGGGGTTGGGTATTCAGGCCAATTACAGCCACAACTTTTAAAATCACTTTTATAGATCTTACCGGCTCCTATACGCCATCAAAAACTTGTAGTTATTACAGGCTCCTACTAGCCATCAAAAACTTGTAGTTATTACAGGCTCCTACTAGCCATCAATTTAAGTAGTTCTTACCGGCTCCTACTCGCCACTTACATGATATACCGGTTATGTCTACCACCACTATTATACACTTGTCCCACCAATTGTATAGTAGTGAATGCAATGTGACTCAACATATGAAGTGCATGAATAATTTCTTTAAATAAAGTCTAGTAGTTACGTTTAAATTCTTTCAAGTGATCAATCAATTTCAAACATTTCAAGATATATAATTCACATACAACTTTATTATAAACAAATCGAGTTTCGATATACTTAGTATTCTTTCAACATATTATCATACACTTCCTTTTGATTTTTCTTAGATTCTAGTGCAACTAATTTTACAAGCACAATCAAGAGTATGAAAAATAACGGGGAATAACTCACAATGCCATTGTCGTCTATTCCTCTAAGCGGATGAGTCGTTCACACACTCCACTTAATCGTAATTGTTCTCGTGGTAAAGGAATCCTTCCTCGGGATTACCTAACCAAAGAAAATACCCATAATGAGTTTTTCTTGAAGATTTTCTTGAATTTTGACAAAACAATGTCAAAGAACGTTAAAGTTCGTATAGAAGAATGTTCCAACTTAAAATGGCCATAACTTGGTCATTTTAACTCGGAATCGCGCATATAATATACCGATTTCTACCTATTCGAAAAGTTCTATCCATTTCTAAACTTATCTTGGTCATAAAAGGTCATTTGGGTTCCGAAAACGTCAGGTACAGATTTAAAACGAATTTCCTAAACTTTTGCAAAAATCCATTTTCTAACTCAACTTCATTTTAAAGAAAATCCTTTTTGTAACAATATATATGTATAAATATATAGTTGATAAACACTTTGAATATATAGGTAAGCTCACTTTATATGCAAAAATCCTAATGGTAGTGTCTCAACAGTTTATTTCATAAAACAATTCATTTAAACCTTAGTTTTGAAAATTTCCTTTCAAGTATTTAAAGAAACTTTATATTTTTCCTAGGTTGTTATAAATGAGTATATTCTTATTTTATTTTCTTCATTTCTTCTTCCAAAGCAAGTTGAATTTTTCCTTAATCCTTTAGTCTTGTATTAAATTTTCCTTCTAGTGATTAAAGTTCAAATTCATCAAAAGTATATTAAGTTGATGAAAACCTTTTTATAATTTTTGTATTTAGGATGGTTTTTAGAAAATGAATATAAGCTTTTTCTTTCTAAAACTTATTCTTTCATTTCTTTGAAAAGAATCATCTTTATTGATAAAATCCATTATTGCTAACCTTACTTTATTTATATTCTTTTGAAAACAAGTTCTTTCTTTTAGAATTAAAAAAAAATCATTACTTTTCCTAAGTGGGTTCTTTATGAGTTGATTTTTATATTAACTTTGAAAACTAGTTTGTTCCTTAGTTTAGAAAAGAATTTAAGTCTTAAACTTTCAATATGAACGATTTACTTTTCTAGAAACTTAGATTACCATAAAATACAAGGAAAATATTTATCTATGTTTTCTTTGGTAAAACTATCTTTGTTATTTAAGAAAACTTGAGAAAACTTGTATTATTCTATTTCTAGGTTGTTGATAATAACTTCATGTTTTTGTGGTAAATCATATAATTGGAAACTTAGCTTTGGGTTCATTTAGTAAAACAAGATTTTATTTTTAGACTAGTTGAGACATTAACATTATGCAAATGCAAGTATCATGAGCATATAAAATAATAAGAACATAAGAAAATACTAAAAATAATTAATGAGCAAGAAAATAAAATATCAAGCATTGGGAACCTTAGCTTCATCAAGGAATCCCGATCACGTATTGGAGCCTTAGCTTTATCAAGGCATCCCGGGACTAAGAATGGACTAGTCCCGAAAGATTAAAGAAAATAAATAAAAGATTGTTTTGACTTGATATGGACAAGTCTAAGACTAGAAAGACTAGTCTTAATATCAACATAAAGTAAATAAATTGCATAACTTGAAATAATAAATAACAAATGAGCTTATATGCTCTAAATAAATATAATATACATATGTATATTTATATATAAGCAAGATCAAAATATAAACAAGTAATAAATGACAAAGTATATATATATATATATATGAAAGTAGTTCCATGAACAAGAACCGAACATGATCTTAATGTGGTTTTCTTTAGTTTTTCAACCTAAGAAACAACATTAAAACCATATAAGGTTACTTGACATAAAAAGAATAGAATATGAGTTCTTCATTACCTAAATGGGTTAGAAGAAAAGAAGGATTGCTTGAAGGCTTTTGGTAGTGGTAAGTAGTGATGCTTTGGAAAGAAACTTTCTTTAGTAGTGGAAGAAGAGTGTTTTCTCTTTACAAGAAGAGAGTTCTTGTAAGATTATAGAGAGGAGTTTTTGGAGAGGATTTTGGCATAATTTCTTTGCTTTGGAATGGTGTGAAGAAATGAGAAGGGGAGAGGTGGTATTTATAGAATTTTGTGGAGGAATTAAGAGGTAATTAAATAAAAGAAAAATAAAATAAAATAGATATGGAAGAAGAGAGTGTGCGCCGGTACAAGCATGGGGAAGATCAAATTGTACAATTTTGATTAATTTTGTGTAATAAAGAAGTAATGTGTAAAGTTTGATGTGATTAAAGTTGTATTGGAAATGAAAAAAGTAAGAAAATAGGTATGTAGGTGTAAGAAAAGTAGAAATAGGTGAATAGTAATGAATAGTAGAAAAGTACTTTGAATAGTAGACTAGACAATTAAAGTACCGGTAGTAATAAAAATACGCGTAATAATGCGATATCTGTAATTTTTAGCTACCGAAAAATTCTAAAACTGATATTTTTGGATTCCTTGTATTTTTACGAGTCTATTGGTATAAACGGAATATTTTTAATATTCCGAGCTCCGGGACACGCTTTTCGAGAACCGATCCCGTTTGGGTCCGAAGGTCACTCGAAATTCGCGAATCTGATATTTTTATGTTATCCTATGTTATTACGAACTATTCTAGGTCATTAACTTAATTTCGTTTTCTAGGGTTTGAAAATGCGGGATTGCCGGATCTTAAACACTAGGGTTCGTTATAGGCTTGTTGACTTTTAGGGTTCCGTTTTGATTTCCGTTTTCGTCGAGATATTCGTAAGATCGTATAATTTTCGAGTCTTGATCGTTTTAGAATTTTAGCTCGAAATTTATATTTTATTTTATTTGTGATTATTTAATAGTTTTTATTTCTCGGAATCGTTTAACCGAGTCTAGGGTTATGAGTTGACTCAGTTTGACTTTTGGTGAGAATTTGAAATTTGTGATTTCTAAATTTTATCGAAGGTTTTAAGATTTTGCTGTTGATCGTTATTTGGATATATTGTCTTGATTTGCGTGTTAGGAAACGGTTAGATGATTTAATTGATGTACGAACGTTGATTAAATCGGTAGTTGGACTTTCTATTTTGTTTCAAGGGTTCTCGTTTTCTCAAGATTGAGAAAACTCGTTTTTGATCTTTATTTGGAATTAAGTTTTAACTTGGTTCGATTTTTTTTTTTTGGGGTTTCGTTTCTGGCGCTTGTCTTGATTTAGAATTTGGTTTTAACTTGAGTCAATTTTTGGGATTTAAATTCTAAACTTTTAGAATTATTTTCTATGAATTATGAAAATTTTTGGGGGTTTACATGTAAATCTCCATTGGTTTAGATTCCAATCATCTAAACTATGTATTTCTCATATGGTTGATTGTTCCATCACATATGCTTGTTAACTATACTTGATTGATATTTGTTTGATGTGTGGTCTGGTCTGGTTATTCACTGAGCTGTGGTTTAGTTCACACCCTTACAGTTTTTGTGCAAGAATATTTCATGATGGGAATGGGTTAGGACTGTGTGAAAAGTGCTTCTTATTGGAATACTTGAAGATGGAAAGATGAACTTGAAATAAGAATTAAAGAGATTGTATAGTTAATTGAGACTTTGTATTATATGAAATAAACTTAGATTACAAATTAAATTAATTTTATAATTGTATGAGATTTTGTTTTATGTAGGTTATCTATCCTATTTTAGTGTTTGATAGAGGACTCCGACTCTGTTCTAGTGAACTGTGAGAAATCGGATTTCCTTAGTTATCAATATGTATTTACATAATTCAAACTTGAATAGCAACTAATTAAGTAAAGCCTTGTAATCTCTGACTTGCAAGACGGTTCTTATATTGTGAGTACACACGTGATATGATAACTTCAAGTTAATCCTACTAGGCTCCTTTTTGGAGTTGCGACCGTTATATGTGCAATAGAATGCTGAGTTTACTAAGTGATTTCACTTAATTGCATGAAAACTTTGAAGTTTAATTTGGTCAAATTCCATTAATGATTTATTTTTCCTATTCAACAAGCTTGCTGTTTTACTTTTCACATGTTGATTTACTTTAGGACAACTAAAGGCTTAAGAGTGGGAGAATTTGATAAGTCATTTATACTCTATTCAATTCATAGGAATTTATGCTTGATTTGATCCTTTATTGGATAAATTCCTATTGTTTAATAGTTGTCTTTTAGCTTCGAAGATCATTAAAAGAAGAACGAAAGCGATTTGAGCAAGATTTGGAGCAAAACAATAAAGATTTTTAAAGACAGAATTCAACTACTCCTCTAAGGTATGAATCGAGGGCAAGAATATAAGGTAAAGCTCCAGACTGTGCCCTAAGTCGTGCCCATAGTCCTTAGCCACAATACAAGCTAAGACAAATTACACTTCAAATCTTTTTAACACAGCTTCTACCATGGTCAATATTCAAGACCGCGATCCTACCTGTGAAAAGTCACCCATCTTGCAAAAACACGAGTGAATATTTTTACAAAGTTTGTTATAAAGAATATGCCACATCAACAAATAACATCATCATGATTTATGTATCTGACGCATACAAATAAACATTCATAGATGTCGTAATTGGATTGTATCATATGTAATAAATTTTTTTACATAGAATAGGTGTGAATGGTAGAGAGAGAATTGCTGGTGAGAGAAAGTGTTGTTTTGCCAGGAATTCGAATTTTCTGGGCAATCTGAATTAATTTGACATTTGTTTCTATGAGACCTTATGTTTAATAGTTAATATTTGTCTTTGTTTTCATATTGTTTCTTCTAAATTTGTGTTTAATGTTCATATCTATGGAGAAATAATCGTTTTATCTTAGGGTTTATGAATTTAAGACATGATTCATGTTATTTCAACGTGTTTGCAATTGAATACTATTAGGTTACTTGTAATTTGTAGATGGAACCTTAATTTGTGGGTTTATGTTTGTGCACCATATAGATCTATGTCTAATTTCAACTGAATAGATAGAGAAATCATTCTTTTGAATAGATCTAGGTTGTTAATGGAGCTTCTTATAACCATCCAGAGATAAGGAAAGCGAAACTTTCTGTCACTTGAATTTAAATTCATTAAAATGGATTTTAATCAAAGAACTTTTAATCTTTATGTGAGTTTATGTTGTAGATAGCTTGTGATGAGATTCTAGTGGTCTAGTTTAGATCTAAAGTTCCTGACAATCGAGTGAGGCATTAATTTATCCTAGTGAATCTGACAGTATAAGTATACACAGCGAATAACTCGTTGAGTTTTTTAAGAAATCACATGATAAGGACTTGGTGAAGCAAATCCTAAGTTTAATCCTATATTAACAAACCTATCTTATAAACTTTACCCTGAAAATATGTACATAATTATAATTAACCTTAGCTTAGTTTTTATTTCTACTTGTCATGTTTTGATGAGCATTTCTTTGGCTAGATAACAGATTAGAAGTGAGTACGGTAGATGCTACAATCCCAAAGGAATATGACCTAATATTGTAATCACCCAAATTTATATAACTTGAATATGATAATCATTAAGTAAATAATATAAAGTTTTTAGAAATGTTTTAACAAAAGTCATAAGAATTACTCCAAATTTTTCGCATTTAAAAATATTAAAATACAAATAATCTAATTGTTGATTAAGAATTTTTATTGTTATCAATAAAAATTTATGATACAATTTCCCATAACTTTTGGTAATATCCCATAAATATAAAATGGTAAAACTTCAATATACATGTAAAAAAAATAGAGACATCTTGATTTCAAACTTGTCAAGATGATCACGTTAATAAAAGTTATAAAACATAATATCTATAATAATTATAGGAATATGAACATTGTATGTTTCATATGCACATATATATATATATATATATATACAAATAAGAATGGAAAAGTGAACCTGTAAACTTCTATTGTTGAGTTTTTCGTGTTATGTGAGTTGGTGTTGTAAACCCCTAGATTTTATGATAGGTTTTATGCACAAACTCTAGAATCGGAAGTTAACCGGAACCCTAAATGGTCAACTAGGATATTAACTAGCCCTAATGAACCTATACCCTCTCTTTAATTCATGAAAACATAACATGAACATCATATGTATTTTGATTTCAACATATTGCCATGAGTTTATGCTAAGGAATGGAATCATGAAAATAACATCATGTTCATGTCTTATTTTAGTCTATGTTAAATTTATGTTATACATTTATGCATCTAACATAATTTCTATACATTACTAAATATAAGTATGTGTGTGTGTGTGTATATATATATTCTTAGAGCCTAAAGCTCACTAATCTAACTTCTTGTCATACTTTTATTTCCTTGCTTATCTGTTTATTTTATGCTAAATAATTAAGACTAGTCAGTATAGTCTTAGACTTGTCCTCATCAAGTTAAAGTGTTTTAGGACTTATCCATAATCTAAGTCGTAGGGAGCCTTGACATGAATCTAAGACTCCCATGATTTTCTTATTATTTTCTTGCTTTCTTTATGGGACTTGTCCATTTCTATGTCCTAGGAAGACTTGAATAAAAATCTAAGACTTCCACAATTTTCTTCTTTTTTTTTTCTTTTCCTTAAGCTTTCTTATGCTTTTCTTTTCTTTTTATGGAACTCGTCCATCTCTAAGTTCCGGAAAGTCTTGATACCAAGCTAAGACTTTCACATTTTTGTTTTTATATATATGATAATTTGATTCTCTGTTTCTTTCTTTCTACATGAGTTATCTTCATAGTTACAAAGTTCATATTCATGCTTGATCATAAGATGATGTTATCATCTTAGTGAAAATTCTAAGACAACAAAATAAGTTATTTTTCCTTCATAAAAAGATAGAACTAAATTCTCAAGGAAGGTGATTTTCAACACTTAGGAGAAATTTCATTAAAACATAGGATAATGATTCAACTATATTAGTTCTAAATTGTTAAATTAAAATTATTATAAATTTTAATGTTGATAATTCTTTGTTGTGAAAATTTTTCTTAAAAACTTATTTAGATGGTTTATGCTAACATTTTATAAACACGAAGAGCAAAATAATTTTCCCAAGTCAAGTCTAAAATCAACCCAATAGTTAAAAATCCACTTAGAAAATAAAATTTGTGGACAAATTAAGGAGCCAAGTTTTAAGAAGTAAATTTCTCTTTATAAAGTAAGAAAATATAAAAAATAAATAAAGAGTTTTAAATAAGTAGGCACTTATTTGTAACAAACTCAAAAATTTAGTTTTCCTTCCAACAAACTCTAAAAGAGATTTTATAAACTTTACTTTTCAAACTTCTAAAATAAATGATTTTATGAAAAAATATTTATTGGGAAAACATGACTAGAATCATACATATAATATGAGCATATATCTATATTAAAGGGTTTTTTTATATAAATAACTATGTGCTTGCTATGGAACTTTTGGATGAAATAGAACTTAGAAAAATCACAATTTAAGGGATGGGATTTTCATGTCAATTTTGTACCGACCCATTTGGAACCCAAATGGCTTTAAATGTTAAAAATAACCTTATATATAGATAGATCTTTTTGAGTAGGTTGAAAATGACATCTAATATGCGAAATTCCAACTTAAAATGAGCAAGTTATGACCGCTTTAAGCTGAAATTTCACATAATCTGAATTGTGATTAAAATTCTAAGATAGAATTAGAAGTTTAAGTAGAACTTTCATAAAATACACATTTCGGGTATTTCTTTTATTAGATGACGAGGAAGGAGACGTTCCCTATCCCGAGGACTATTACAATTAGTGGATTTCCCATTATGGCTAAGTGAGTTTATTTCTTCAATTGTCATACTCTTGTTTTTGCTTGTAGTATAGCGGCACTAGAAAGGAAAGATAAAAATGGAAAGTGCATGTGCCTTATGAGTTGAAATTATATTAAATATATCGAGGCTGGAATTGTCTATAATCAAGTTGTTGTTTTAGTACCATGTTGGAGTGTCTACCAATTCTATTATCACCTCTGAGATATTTAATATCATGCAATAAGTACTTAATTAATGAATCCATGTATAACACGAAGTGAGTCTCACTGCATTCACTACTATCCACTTGGTGGACAAGAGCATAGTTGTGAGGTAAACAGTGGCCTGTAAATTTGCATTTGGCGTGTAGGAACCCATATGAACTACTATTTAAAGGTAGTAGTAGCCCAAAGAACTATAAAAATTTTATTTGCGAACTATGGTCGTATGAGCCCAAAACACCTAACTCTAAATGGAGGGCAAAATTCATTCAACATATGATTTCTGATTAGTTATATGCGTTATTTGTCCATGTGTTTGATGTATTTCATATGCTTGTATAAATTAACTTGGTTGATCTTGTTGTACGAATACATTGTTTTGGAAATATTTTTCACTAAGCATGTAAAGCTTACACCCCCTTTAGATATCTATTGCAGTTTCTCTTGTTGTGGTTAAAGCCTTAGGGATATTATACTCAGGTATTAACTTTTGACTCAGGAGCTTTTGGAAGAAGTCTTAGCATAGGATAGAGCTAGACTTCCATAGAAATCTCCCATGTAATTTATTTTGAAGGATGTATTTATAGCTTATGTAACTATTTTGGTAGGGGTATGCCCCCTTTCTGTTTGTAAGACCCCTATTATGTTTTGCTTAAGTTATGATGTTGTGATTTCTATTCTTGAATGCCATTTATATAACTTCTTAAACTACTTGTTTCAAAGAATGGTGCTCTATAATTGTAAATGTATGCCTTACACCCAGTATCAAAGCTTTTGCATAACTAGGTAGTTATTCCTAAGCTTTAATATCGAGTGTTGTGGGCTGTCATTTAGGGTACTTTTGGGCGTGACAGGTGTTCTATCGTCTTAAGGTCTAGAGTTAAGTCAAGTCGAGTTTAGTCGAGTCGTTAGTCATTTATTGTCTTTACCAAGTCTAAGTCTTCTTCAAAAATCGAGTAAGGGAAAGGTTGAATTCGCTAAGCCAAATCTTATTGAATTATATTTTGCTATACTGCACGGAATATCGGTCATTAGAGTTAAAGGAATATTGAAATTTTTCAAATCATCATATAAGAAATAAATGAAGAATAAGAAAATGTTTATGAAAGAAGAGATGCTAAACAAACAACAATAAATTTTCAATACATTTTTATGGAAATGAAAGCAGTAACAAATATTAAGAAAATGTGATAAAAGATCAAAATGATGTAACCACAATACCTACAATTGATAAGCTAGATAAATATGAATATTGGAACAAATGAATTAAAATTAATTTAAGAAATGAAAGTAATAGCAAACATGAATTAAAGTTTAATTTAGAATTTGAAATTAGATAGTTTAACTAAAACAAGTGAATCATACTATAGGATATAATAAGATAGATTAATGCAATCAAATTAGTCAATAGATTTAATTAAAATTTGAGAACTCAAATATTCCTTTCTATTTATCAATTTCTTCAATTACCCATTTCATCAATATAACATGTAATAACACCAAATCTAACCGTGTTTCTTCTTATACATGAGCACTGAATGAAACATGGCCACCTTATTGCCTGTGTTCTTCATAAAATAAAATGAAATAGATAAATGATAGTTAATATGTTATGTTAGTTGATTTATATAGCTAAGAATGATTTGAGTGAATTAATAAATTTAATAACAAATTAGATTCAAGCATAAAATGAATCTTAAGTATAAAATAAACTTAATTAATAAATCTAAGTTCAACTTGACTCATACTTTAACGAACTAAAATGAATTAGATTGATTAAATTTAATCAACTTGACTTACTAATTAAATTAAATGATTAAATCTAATCAACTTGGCTAAAATTAAGTTAAAATAAGCTTAATAACTATTAATTGGTTTAGAGTAATATGTTAGATTAAACCATGAATAATGTGGAGAATATATTGTTTCAAATGTTTGTTTGTTAAAAAAAATTAATATTTTGATTATGGATGATAAGATGATGTTTTTGTAATAAATGACTATAAACAAAGAGAAAAGAAATAATTTGAGAAACAATAAAGAACTGTCTGTATCTTGATGGGCAATTTTCATAGCCATGGTAAGGTTCTTACTTAGTATATAATCAAATAGTTTTTAAAATAAGTCTTTGTTTCAATCAAGTATAAAGTATTGAATTGTAACTATTTTTTTGTTTCATAGGAAGAATAGATTAATCTTTGTTTATCCCAAGAGTTTACTAAGACTTAGCTTAGATGGCAGGTGGGTGACATTAACCTTATCACCATGTTTGTACTTGTAACGTAGTTGCACATGTATTACTATAAACATAATTGATAATGTATGGGGAATTGGGTACTCATGTGATGTTTGGTGACTTATTTGGATGATAACTCACTAATTTAAAAGAGATCATCCATTGCTTGTAATCATTGAGTTGCAATTGCTAATGGTTGTCCGTTAATTGATTGGTCACTTTAATAATGGACTTAATACGATCCGAATAGTTAATTAAATAATCATGCATTACACGATAGCATACCTTGCATTAGCATGGTGTTCACATCACATAATAATATTCTGATTCTGTAGTAATGTTTTTGAGAGTCTAATGAATCTAGTTAAGGTTACTATAGGGTTGTCAATTCCACGGGAACTAAGTAGGCTCAATAGATGTCACATGTGTCAGGGTTAGCTTTAGGGATTAACACTTGAGGAGTTTTTGAGGTTCTAAGGTGAAGTTGAAGTTATATTAATAATATGTATATATGTAAAAATAACAAATGATTTTCAAAAGAAATCCTCCTTAATTCTTTTTAAGATGAAGTTAGGGATATGTTAGGATGTAAATCTCCATTAGTTTGGATTCCGGTCATCGAAACTATAAATATCATATGATTGAGTGTTGTATTGCATATATTTGTGAATAAAATTTGCTTAGCATTTGGTTAATGTGTGATCTGGTCTCATTATTCAATGAGAGTTATGGTTTAACTCACATCCTATAGTTTTGTGGAGGAATATATCAAGCTAGAATAGGTTAAGGATGTGTAGAGAGAGATCTTCTTTAGAGAAGGCATTGAAAAAGGACTTAGAATGTAATCCATAGGTTTAGTGTTTAAATTTGAGATTTCGTAATGTATGAAATACCTTAAAATGAAATAGATTGTTTGTATAATATCTTAAAGCCTTATATTATGTAAGTTATCTATCCTATTTTACTATTAGTAGGGCATACCAAATCTTGTAGTTTTTGTAGACTACGGAATTTGTATTTCCTTAGCTATCAAAATGTCTTTATAAAATTAAAACTTATAACAAATAATAAGTAGGGTTTTGCAATTCTCTATTTTGCAAAATGGTTCTCATATTACGGATGCATACATAATATGATTGCTTCAAGTTAATCCTACTAGGCCCCTTTTTGGTGCGTGACAAATATTTTCTACACTACTTTGATAGGTATGCTTACCTAAATGGCAATTATCTAATCAAAGTTGAACAAAACATATTAGCATTTTTATAAATTTTTTAAAACAACTTCGTGTCCACATTTGGACACACACCAATAACCTTACTAAACATATATCCCACTCTAAACTTGTTTGTCTAGCATGCTTGACTATAGTTGATGAACTAGGAGTACTAGCGTGTCAATGCAATACCCCGATGATCCTTGTGTAATGTATCCCCTTATACGGTTTTCCTAAATAGATTTAGGATTGGACTCATGGACTCTTAAACTTAGGAATGTAAGGGAATACCCAACAACTTATATACAAATATATATATATAGTAATGATATGTGTGATATCAGGATACCAAGTTGTCCATGTGATGATTGTTGAATTTAAAGATAAAAATAACAATGTGTTGTTTGTTGCATTAGATTTGAAGTTGTATGTGAACTATTTGTACATGCTCACGCGTTTGTACTTATGGCATACACACGTTTGTGCTTATAGTAATATCATATTGGGCTCCATCTTATCCCTTTATCTTTTTTTAGGTACAGGTGTCATGTTCAGAATGCAGCTTAGTGGAGGTAGATGACGGTGAGTGTGACTATAGTTGACGATCTCCAAGACTACCATGATGCAAAATGATGCATGCAGTCTAATGTAACAGGTGTTAGTATTTACCATAAAATAATATTTTATAACATATAATTATGAAGATTTTGCTGTGATAAAATTTTTTAAGTCACTTGTTTAGTTAATCTATGACAATCAAGAGTTCAAATTTATGTGGTTATACATGGTGATAAATATATAGTGTCACATAAACTTGGAGTTATTGATTTATGATTGACTCTAGATTATTTGTGGTACTAATTATAAATAACAAGTTCTAAGCCTTTGTATGCCCATATTTAATATAGACACATGGCAGAATATAAATGCTCTTTATACTATTCAAATATTATATTTCATGAATTTATTTTATTTTTTTGACATGATAATGCTACATCTTCTGTTGAGAATCTTACACATCTGCCAGGATCCGATGTCAATTTATTTGGATTGTCCAATAAACCAGACTAGTTAGCATCTTCATTTTTCGGTTCACTTAATCCGGGGACAGTGGATTTAGTTTAGCTTTTGGTCAATGCTGCAGAGTAAACAGTTGCAAATGGCTGAGAATGCCAAAAGAAACTATAAATTTTACCTCTTCCATGCGCATAAATACTCTGCACTAATCCATCCGGTACAGATGTTCACTTCGCTCTTTAGATACATAACAGGGGGGAAAGAAATTCGTGGATACAGAATTCTACGAATAGGCGTCAGCCCAAAGCGGGGGAAAAAATAAAAACAGAAAGAAAAATTGTCTTGTCTGTTCTGTTAGACGCCACCCATATTCTAGGTGAAGAATGAAAATTTGGATCCAAAATTTGACATCACTAACAAGACTATGCCAAGAAAATATAATACCACCTTGTGGGGTCCTAAAAAATGCATCCAGGCTTGCATCCGATTTGCATAGGAGATGCTGAGACTAGCTTTTCCCTCTCACAAAAGCTTTATGAGAGACTCATGGCTGGCCAGCTACCCATAATTCCTGCAATTACATATTGAATTGGAACTAAATCTTCACTTGGAAGTAAAAAATGTGATGTTGCTGATCATTCCACTTTCAGAATAATCTTCATGAACTCATACACAAAGTAACTTATTGAAGCTGATGGAAGTACCTGGAAAACATGAACAATGTTGTGAGATGCATATTTTATGGCAAGAGCTGTGAAAAATATTATAACGTCTAAAGAACATTTAAATTTTGCAGAACCATGACACCATGCAATTGATAGGAGAGGAAAGTCCATGATATGTAAGTGCAATGTTCCGTTGATACAAAAACTGTGTTGACTACATAAAACTATGTACATAGATAGTATTCTGAGTCATAGTGCCTACACATTTAGTGACTGCTGCTGTCACGAGAACCATAGTCAATTGTGGTAAATGACTAAAATAAATTTCCATGTAACATTTCATTCCAATTTCATGCGCAACATGAAAGAGCACATAATAAGATCAATTACATATGATGTTCCAATCTCCCTTCTCGTTCCCTTCTTTCTAGATGCAAATCAGTACTATCAATGCATAATATATAGACCAGTAAATACATCTCTTTTCCATTAACTTAGGCTTTGCACATCTGCAATCCAGAAAGAGAGACTAAGAATAGTCAGGAAGCAAAATGTAAAAAATCATTGAGATTTTCTCATCTGTAGCATCAACCGCCAAGGGCGAGCAAGAAGTGTTTGTCCTTTAAATTGTAACCCCTGCTAAAAATACAAACCTCTACTTGAAGTATGCCCAAACCCCCACATTTCCCTCTTGTACCATTATGCATTTTCTGAGACATGAACGCAACCCTGTGCTCCGAGAGGAGCTACTGTACTAATCCACATACCAAAAGATGTGACCCTCATGTGTCAGTGGGGATCTTCTCAGATTTACAAAATGGGATATCAGTGTAATTTCAAAAGTCACTAGTAGTATAGATTTGCTATTGAATTGATTTAGGATTGCACATTTGGGCATTATGAGGAATGCATATTGAATTTTGATTGGGTGGGTATGTTAGGATTCTGGCAACAACACATCAAACAACAAAGAAGATTTACAGGAATTTTAAAAAAATAGTGGATTGGAAAATAGTTGCATGGGATGGGTACAATTGGATTCTTTTCTGGATCAAGAGGATGCTTTGTGGCCAAGATGGGTCAAAAAGAAATTTTAGAAGTCGAAATTTCCGTAGTATCAGGACTCGAACTGATTCCTCTTACGCTTGGAGGAAAACATTACAAAGATCTTTAGCATTAAAGCTCTAAAAATGCAATATTGGTGATGGAGATTTGATTCCTTCTGGTGTGACTATTGGTACCCAAGAGGTCCACTAGTTTAGTGCATGGTGAACAAGTAAGTTAGTTTGTTGTTTAGACAAAAGACGAAGCTGAGTGCATTTACAGATGGCAATGGATGGAAGTGTCCAGCTGGTGAGTTTTGGGTTGGGTTGAGTGCTTTGATGGGATTACTTAGCCCATTATGGGTTCTTGTAACAAATTAGTGTGGAAAGAAAAACCCTCCAAGGAGGTATCTATCCGAAAGGTGTACCTCTTGTCCCAAGAAAGCTCCCATTTGTTCCTTGGTTCTGCTTGGTGTGGAACAAAACAATAGCACCTAGACATGCTTTTGTCTCATAGCTGATGAAGCAGAAGCAGCATCTTACCATAAATTAACATTGGGATTGGGATGTGGTCACACTATTGCTATTACTTATGTGGCAGGAAGAGTCTCACAATCATCTACCCCTCAAGTGTCCTTTCTACAAGGAAATCCAAAGGAAAGTTGAGGTCTCCTTACAGTGAAGAGATCCTCCTTGCCCTTTGGAGACCCTCCTTCAAACCATTCATTATTGAATTTGTAGTTTCCTTTCAGTTGGTTTTTGTTGTTCTCATTTCTGTGGTTTTGCTTTTAGTTGTGTTTCTTCTATTTGTTTTTGTTCTTGAAGCACCTTTAAGCAGTAGGGCCAATTTTATCAATCCAGATATCCTTTTGTCCTCTGATATCTAGTCCAATCTTATGGGTTTTGTGCGCTCCTGTTGATATAAAATCTCATCTTACTCAAGAAATAAAAAAGCAAGTTAGGTTCAACATGGGACATTTTTTTTAACAGAATACAAGTTTAATCGGGAATACTATTGAATTCATACAGTATAAGGGGTGATTGAGATAATATTGTTATCCAGGGAATCAACACATCAGTTGCTTTGGTTTAATTCTGTTTGGATAATCTTTTTTTAGTAATTGATTAGTATCTATTTGAAGCCAATGTTTGGAAAATCTCACATGTATCTTATCTATTTTGTATTTCATAATTATGATAAATGTGGTGATTGGAATGATACTCCTCAAATATAGTGATGAAACTCTAATTATCAAGGCATCTTTTGGTGTAATGGCTTAGAGTTCACCAAACACTAAAATTAAGCGTACTCAGTGAAGAGCACTCCCAAGATGGGTGACCTTCTAGGAAGGTCATCAAAAGCAACCACCAAAAACAAAACTATGCAACATCTTGCTAAAGCAGACAACAACTCGGTGGGCAAAGTTCTAAGGACGTTAGGTGGTATCAAAGCAATTCAACCAATCGGAGTTAACAAGTTAAGTGTTGTACAGAGAAAAGCACCTCAGAGTAAGAATACCCCTTGACCCGTATGGAACACCTCTATGTCCTCCCTACCTAGTATGGTTAAGGACCTGTATAACGAATTAATGAGGACGTCAGTTTTTGCAAGTGGGGGAATATGTGATATCCCTCAAATAAAAGATGGTGGAACTCTAAGGCAGGCATAAATATAGCATTAACACACCCCATATCCTCATCACAATGTGATAAAGCATCAACTACATTATTTTTGTAACCTACTCGATATTCCACAGTAAAGTCGAATCCCACTAATTTTACTTAACAATGCTATTGTGAGAAGGACAATCTGCTGCTCAAGAAGAAATTTCAGACTGTAGTGATCAGGCCGATCAAGAATTGTTGTCCCCATAAGTACGGTCTCCAATGCCAAACTGCCTTTGCTAATTCAATCAATTCCTTTTCATATGCTGGAAGTTTCCGATGTGTTGAGCTAAGGGACGACTGAAAAATGCAATTGGCTTACCCTTTTGCTGTAGATCAGCCCCAATTCCAAATCTGAAGCATCGCAATCAACCACAAAACGTGTTGAAAAGTCAAGCAATGCTAGAACTGGTGTGGCCATCATAGCCCGCTTTAATTTTTTCAAAAGCATCTACTGCCTCTTTGTCCAATCAAATAAATTTTCTTCAACATAGCTGTCAAAGGAGCAGCAATAATTCCATAATCTTTAACAAATTTGCAGTAATGTCCCATCAAACCTAGGAACCCTCTTAGCCCCTTAACCATTGTCGGTTGAGGCCAATCTTTCATAGCTGATATTTTTCTGTTCATCTCTGCAACTCCATGATCTAAAATCACATATCCCAAGTAGGCTAGTTGTGATGCAGCAAAGTTACACTTGGAGCGTTTATGGTATAAAGAGTTGTCTTTTAGCACATTGAACACCAAACACAAATGCACTAAGTGCTCTTTCCATGTGGGGCTATAAATGAGTATATCATCAAAAAAAAAAAAAAAAAACAAAGACAAATTTCCGAAGAAATGGTTGAAATACCTTGTTCATCACGGCTGGAAAAGTGGAAGGTGCATTCAATAAGCCCAACGGCACGATAAGTAACTCAAAATGCCCATGATGAGTGCGAAAAGCGGTTTTTTTCACATCATTAGTGTGCATCCTTATTTGGTGATACCCTGACCTAAGGTCCAATTTAGAGAGGGAGGGGGGGGAACAAAAAGCTCCATGCAATTTTTCTAATAACTCATTGATCACTAGAATTGGACACTTGTCTTTCACAGTTTCCACATTAAGTGCTCTATAATTGACACAAAACTTCCAAGAGTTATCAGCTTTCTTGACTAGCAAAACTGGCAAAGAAAAAGGAGATTGGCTACGGCCAATTACCCCTTTAGACAACATGTCTGCACATTGTTTTTCAATCTCATCCTTTTGTACATTAGGATACCTGTAAGGTCAAACAACAATAGAGTCTATACCTTCCATTAAAATGATGCGATGGTCTTGGTCTTGCTTTGGGGTAATTTTTGTGGTTCAGAAAACAAAAGCTGAAACTCTAATAAAAGCTTGTCCAAGACAACCTGTCTGTCAACTTCATCCAATGATGCCACATTTGCAGGATTTGACACCTTTACAGAATTCTTTAACCCTACTAACTTGACTTTTCTTCCCTTATAAACACAAGACATCCTCAATAGAATCCCAAACAATCGGACCAATTGACGCCCAATATTGATTCAAATCCTGACAGGTAAATATAAAAATCCAAACAAAATTTTTTCCGTACCCAATTTTAATAATAAATTGCTACACTTACCAACACTTTGAACATGTCCCCCATTAGCAACCATTACTTGTATCCTGTCTTGTCTCCACAGGTAACTTCAGTTTGAGACTACTCCTGCATCAACAAAACAATGGGTACTACCAAGTCTATCAACACATTCATGAAATTGAATGCAACTGGCTTTGTACTTTCATTGTTTGAGATGTTTGCACAAAGGCATCAAGAGAGATTTCTAGTTCATTTGATGATGAAATTAGAAAGTATTTGAGAAGTATTTTCATATATAATTTGTACAAGAATACATCTATTTATACAAAAAACTTGTGACTATTGGTCTACCTTACCTACCATACTATTAATTGTGACTATTGGTCTACCTTACCTACCATACTATTAATTACATTGTTATATATAATACTAATAATATTACACGTATATCAACACTCCCCCTCAAGTTGGAGCATAGATATCACACATGCCCAACTTGCAAACTAAAGTATGATAGGTCCTGTGACACAACCCTTTAGTAAATACATCAGCCAGTTGCTTATCAGATGTCACATGATGTAAATTCAAGGCACCATTATTCAATTTTTCTTTGATGAAGTGTCGATCAATCTCTATGTGCTTGGTTCTATCATGTTGAACTGGATTTTGTGCTATATTAATAGCAGCTTTATTGTCACAATACAAGGACAGTGTATCTTTGCTTGATAGACTTAATTCTTCTAATATCTTCTGTACCCACAGAAGCTCACAAACCCCTTGAGCCATAGCTCTGTATTCTGCTTCAGCACTTGATCGAGCAACTACATTTTGTTTCTTGCTCCTCCATGTTACTAGATTTCCTCCTACAAAAGTACAGTAGCCAGTGGTGGATCTTCTATCACTTGGAGATCCAGCCCAATCTGCATCTGTAAAGCATTCTATCTGAAGGTGACCATGTTTGGCAAATAGCAGTCCTTTTCCGGGAGCAGACTTCAGATATCTCAAGATGCGAAATACTGCTTGCATGTGTGATTCTCGTGGATCATGCATAAATTGACTCACTAGACTGACTGCATATGCAATGTCGGGTCTAGTATGAGAGATATATCAGTCTTCCTACCAATCTCTGATATCTCCCTAAATCAACTGCATCACCAATTCCAACTTGTAGCTTATGGTTGTTTTCAATAGGAGATTCAGCTGGCTTACAACCTAACATGCCAGTTTCTTCCAGGAGATCCAGAATATATTTTCTCTGAGAAATGAAGATACCTTTCTTTGATCTGGCAACTTCAATTCCTAAGAAATATTGCAGTTTTCCCAGATCCTTGATTTCAAATTCCTGGGCCAAAAGTTTCTTCAATCGAGCTATCTCCTTTTCATCATCTCCTGTCATTACTATATCATCAACATAAACTATGAGAATAGTAATTTTACCCTTGTTATGTTTAATAAATAGAGTATGATCTGCATTGCTCTGTTGATAGCCGAAAGAAGTCATAGCTTTGCTGAATCTGTCGAACCATGCTCTAGGAGATTGCTTTAATCCATATAATGCCTTTTTCAGTCTGCATACTTTCCCATGTGTTGTTTCAGTATCAAATCCAGGAGGATCTCCATATACACTTCTTCTTCTAAATCTCCATGTAGAAAGGCATTTTTCACATCAAACTGCTGTAAATCCCAATCAAGATTGGCTGCACATGATAACAAGATTCTGATTGTGTTCATTTTTGCTACTGGAGCAAAAGTTTCCTGGTAGTCTACCCCATAGGTTTGAGTGAATCCTTTAGCCACCAATCTAGCTTTGAACCTATCAATTGATCCATCAGCTTTGTGTTTTACAGTAAACACCCATTTGCAGCCTACCAGTTTCTTTCCAGGTGGAGAGGTAACAAGCTCCCAAGTCTCATTCTTAGTCAAGGCTTTCATTTCTTCAATCATTGCTCCCTTCCATTTTGGATCATTGAGTGCTTCCTTCCAATCCTGTGGAATAGACACAGACGAAATGGACAAGGCAAAACCTCTATAGGTAGGAGATAAAGAATCATAGGAAACAAAATTAGAAATGGGATGTTTAGTACAGGCTCTAACACCTTTTCTTTGAGAAATAGGTTTATCTAAATCATCAAAAAATAACTCACCAGAAGAGGATGATTCTTGGCAGCAGAGTAGGTTGCACGATGACTTCTTCTGTTGTGTCTTTGTTTCTCCTTGAGTACCTCTTCAAATCAGGTTTATCCAAACGTCCAATTTTCTCCCCCTGGATTATAGTCTCCTTCTGATCATCACTTTTCTTGGGGTAAGATCAATGAGGGTCACAGTACTAGGTATCATCTCTTCCTTTGCATTATTCTCCCCCTGAAGAGATGATGGAGTTGGATTGTAGTAAGGTTCAGTTTCTCTGAAAGTAACATCCATACTCACAAAATACTTCCTAGATGGAGGGTGGTAGCATCTGTAACCTTTTTGTGTCGGAGTACCCAATAAACACACACTTAAGGGCTCTTGGATCTAGTTTCCCAGCATCCTTAGTATGAACAAAACAAACACATCCAAAACCTTTGGAGGGACAGTGTATGTGTTATGTCCTGTTAAGATTTCTAAAGGACTCTTGTAGTTAAGGACTCTAAGAGGCATTCGGTTGATCAGATATGCAGCAACTAGAATTGCATTTCCCCCAGTAAGGCTTAGGAAGATTCATGGTAAACATAAGAGATCTAGCAACTTCCAAAAGATGCCGATTCTTCCTCTCAGCTACCCCATGTGCACTTGTATAGGGACAACTAGTTTGATGAATTATCCCATGTGACCTTAAATAAGAATCAAATCTTTCATTCATGTATTCAGTGCCATTATCAGTCCTAAGAATTTTTATTTTAGCATCAAATTGGGTGCAAACCATCTTATGAAAAGACTGAAAGCAAGAAAACACATCACTCTTAGCCTTAAGTAAATAGACCCAAGTCATCCTGGTGCAACAATCAATAAAAGTGACAAACCATCGATTACCAGACAAGGAAGTAGTCTGAGTAGGACCCCAAACATCAGAATGAATAGTCATGAAAGGAAACTGGCTTTTATTATTAATCAAAGGATAAGAGTTTCGAGAATGTTTTGCATATTCGCAAGGATCACAAACTAATGAATCAAACTGAGTCTTTGAAAACAAACTAGGAAATAATTTACTTAACACAAAAAAGGAGGGATGTCCCAAACGCCTATGCCATTGCAAGATTTCTTGATTAACATCTTTATTTTCCCCATAAAAAACCTGTTGGAGACTAGATCCTTGACTTTCATCCAACATATATAAGCCATCGTGCAATCTACCACTGCCAATCCTCTTCCCTGTTTGAAGATCCTGAAAGACACAATGATCAGGAAAAAACTCAATTTTACAGTTGAGATTTTTTGTAAGTGTACTGACAGATAACAGATTGACAGGAAATTGAGGGACATGAAGCACAGAGGATAGTTTGATATAGGAGTACAGAAAACAGAACCTGTTCCAGAAACTGGGGTAAAAGAGCCATTGGCTATTCGGACATTGTCCTTAGTTAAACATGGTGAGTATTCAAGAAGATTTTTTGAGGAGCCCGTCATGTGTCTATTCGCACCAGAATCAATAATCCAATGATTAGTATCAAGGGTAGCAGAAAAAGCATTACCTGACTGCACAAAGTTGGATTTGGCACCGGAGGAAGATTCTTTATGAGACATCACGCTTGAGATACTGAATCTCATCAGGAGAAAAAAATCAGAGGGAGTCATCTCAGGAGTTGTTATAGTTTCAGACAAATTTGCCCGAGTAGAATTAACTCGTTTGCCTCCACGACCTCTCATTGGGCGTCCATGTAACTTCCAGCAAGTCTCTTTAGTATGACGTGGTTTCCACAATAATCACATCGTACATGATCCTTATTAGAACTTTGGGTCTTTAGCTGCTCAGATGAATCACTAGCTGCTACCAAACCAGATTTTTCAACTGTGGAATATAGAGCATGGTATTGCGTCTGCTCTCTTCCTGCTGAACATAGGAGTATGCTTCCTCAAGAGAAGGGAAAGGGGTCTTACCCAGACATGAACTCTAATCTGATCAAATTCATTGTTCAATCCGGCCAAGAAATCATAGACCCTTTCTTTTGCAAGTAGTTTCTGAAATTTGACTGCATCTCCAGTGCAATCAGCCTGAAAATCTTGATAATAGTCAAGCTCTTGCCACAAGCCATTCAACTCAGAAAAATACTGCGAGATTGTCATCTCTCCTTGCTTCAAACCATGAACTTTGTTTCGAATCTCATAAATCTGGGCATCATTTCCCACTTGTGAATAGGTGAGAGTAACAGCATTCCATATTTTTGCTGCTGTGTCAAGCAATAAGTATGTCCTTGAAATTTGGGGCTGCATGGAATTGATAAGCCATGACATTACCAGCGAATTTTCAGAATCCCACTGGTTGAATGTTGGATCAGTTGTTGCTGGTTTGACTTTAGTACCGGTAATATAATCCTGCATTCCTCTAGCTTTGATAAACAATAAACAAGACCGTGACCAGGCAAGGTAATTATTTCCATCAAGCTTGACAGGACTAATTTGCAGTGAAGGATTATCAGTACTAATAGCTGCAATTTTCTTATCACTTTCCATATTGAAAAAAAGAAAAGGAGATACCAGAACAATCCAAAAATAGATCGCGTTGGAATAGTGCACGTCGGAACAGTAGTCGTCGGAACAGTGTAGTGTCAGCGGAAAAACGGCGAGAGAAGACCGGAATTGGGCTGTTAAGCCGAACGCCACTCGTCGGAGGTGGCTCGGACCTCCCACGCGCCGCGTGAGGAATTCAGCGGAAGAACGATCGGCGCGTGGGTCCACGCGAGGCTTCCAACGGCGGTCGGACTTCTGGGATCGGCCGATCGGGGATGCTCCTCCTCATTGTAGCGGCGGTGACAAAAAATTAGAGGGAGGAAACTCGACCTCTTTTGAAAAATGAACGAACAAAAAACGAAAAAGAAAAAAACTAAAACCTAATGCTGCGGAGGGAGGAAAACTCGCCTCAAATGGCAGCGAGGCTCTGATACCATGATGAAATTAGAAAGTATTTGAGAAGTATATTTCATATATAATTTGTACAAGAATACATCTATTTATACAAAAAACTTGTGACTATTGGTCTACCTTACCTACCATACTATTAATTACATTGTTATAGGAAATATAATACTAATAATATTACACGTATATCAACATTTGATTCCAACTACTCTCCATTATGTATTTCCTCAATTGTTGGTTCCGAAGCTGCAGGCTTCAACTACATCAAGCCAAAACAAAGGCTTGCACTTATGTCCATGATGAAATGGTTCATCACAATTGAAGCATAACCCTTTCATTCTCCTTTCCTTCAATTCTGCCCAATTCTGCCCAGTTCATATGCCTAATTGGACATTGATTTGCAGTAGAACCACTGCTGGTTGCTCTTGGTCTTGGGGTAGGACTGAAGCATTGCCAACAGATTTTCTCTCATATAATCATGCGAGACTCATTACAGTAGTCAAATCTGGTGGGTGATGCAATTCCACCTCCACCGCTATGTAATCCTGTAATCCACTAAGAAAAATTCCACTTCCTGTTTTGCTGTTAAAGTACTTGCATGGGCAGCAAGTTGATCAAATTGCCTTTGATACTGTTCCACCGAACCACCCTATTGTAATTTTCCTAATTCTCCCAATTTGTTTCTTTGGATTGAAGGCCCAAAACGAAGATGACATTGCTCCTTGAAAATGTTCCAAGTAAGAGTAGGTTTGTCTCCCTCTAACTTCACGAACCATAAATAGGCATCCCCTTCTAAATGGAAAGAAGCCAGTCCCACTTTCTCTTATTCTGGAGTTTGCTGATGCCAAAAGAAGTGTTCATAGCGGCTGATCCAAGCCAATGGATCTTCAATGCTATTGTAGTGTGGACAATCCAACCTCAAATATTTGGGAACATAACCGCCACCATCTGCATGGTCCAACCCAGGGTTATTCCTTACAGCCTGCCTTCCTTGTACATTACTGCTTTCACCTCCACCCTCTTGGGATGAAATCTTTCCATGTGCCAAGTACTTAGTCAATTCTTCCAATTTCGCATTCATCTGTGCACGGTCAGCATTATCCCTTGCTCGATCCTCCTGATACATTTTCAAGAAAGCCTCAAACTGTTTCTGTAACGTTTGATCTCCCATAACGCCTTGCTCTGATACAAATATTGTGTTCCTTGAGTGAAGGATCTAGTTATGTGACGATTTAAGGCTGGATCATAATTGAATAAATTAAAATGTGAATTTTTCTTGCCTTTTCTACCTATGATTACTGATGCATGGGCCCGTTTAGGGCAAAGGGAACCCAAAAACCTTGTTTCAAAGACCCAAAGTTTCTGAATTTATTCTTGATAAAAAACGTTAACACAAGAGAAAGGCTTCCTTATATAGAAGTTACAGGAGTAACTGCTTCCCTATAAATTAGGCAAACATAAAACCATAAATAACCAACCCTAACAAACTACACATAACACCTAATTTATAAAATAAATAATACAGAATAAAATAGAAACACTTAATACATCTAACAAACACATATCACATTTATTTGCTCCT
Organism: Combretum micranthum; assembly: GCA_024138025.1. Taxonomy (NCBI): domain Eukaryota; kingdom Viridiplantae; phylum Streptophyta; class Magnoliopsida; order Myrtales; family Combretaceae; genus Combretum; species Combretum micranthum. The sequence goes on along the minus strand of JAMXBD010000982.1, from coordinate 499,918 downwards.
AGGGATCTATTTTCTTCCGAAGAACAGGTCCTTCACACTTGCAGAATCCATAACACATGGGAAAATTGCTACTTGCTTACATTTATACCAAATGACATAAAGGAACAGCAAATTATATCATTTTCTAAAAATTTGGAATTATCATAATTTAAAAAGCAATTATAGGGTTTTCTCTTTACTTGGGCTCTAAAAAGAGTTCAATGGATGGATTAAGGAAAAAAATGATAACTTTTTTAAATAATTACACAAATCCCGTCAAATGAGAAAAAATCTTAAAAATAGACAACTTAAACTCATCTCTTGAAGAGACGAGGTTATAAGTGGTCAACCTCATCTCTTCAAAAGACAAGGTTGGAATGAACCTCATATCTTCAAGAGACGAGGTTGGTGTAAAATACAACCTTGTCTCTAGAAGAGATGAGGTCAGTCACTTATAACCTTATCTCTTCAAAAGACGAGTTCAACTTGCCTAATTCTCGAATTATTTTCATCTCAACAGCGTTTTTATAAATTTTTTTAAAAGTATGTATATTAATTTCCTTTTCCCCTCAATGGATTCTGCTTATAACCAACCGAAATTATTAATTAAAATAGATCATGTAACATAATGTTGTTACGAAATCTTTTAGACACAAGATTGAATGATGAAGACTAGAAGCCATTGTTTTTTTTTTTTGGGCATGGTATGGGGTGGGGGTGTTAATAATCCATTGTTAAATTTGTCAAGTCTAGTATGCAAATTTAGTCTTGATGTTAAGAATGGTATTGATAGTTAAAATTTACTTTATTCAATACAAGAGGATTTGTGCTCATTTTGGTTTTTACTTTATTGAAATCCTCATGAATCTGGTGCTGATTTGATAAAATTGTTGATTTTAGTTCAAATATACTAAAGAGAATAATTGATGAAGATTTGATAAAGCAAGAGATCTAAAACAACAAATCAAGCTATAACAAGACCACTCACGGTTCTAATTTATTCCAACGATCTCAAACCATGCCTTCAACCATGCCTATGGATCATTTAAAGAGAAATTATCAAACGAAGACTACAGACTCAACCACAGGGAAGACCACACCCGTGATTAGTATGAAATCTTCTTCATAGATGCAATCACACTGTGAAACACGCTTGCAGTTCTCCCCATAGCTAGACCTTCGACAGTTGCCACATATATTACATATGATTTGACTTCCATGGATTGAGGTGAACTTTAAAAGTTATTAAAGAATAGCTAATAATTTTGTTAGACAAACTGGAGTCAATTTCCAAGTATGACACTTTGATATGCATGAAATAAAGGACACACAAGCATCAACTTGCAGATGGCTCACTTGTAATATTTCAAGAGCCTTTTTTCTTTTCTTCTTTTTTTTTTTTTTTTTTTTAGTTAAATACAAAAGCATAACCCTTGTCTTGGTATTTTTACAAACAAGTTACTAAGTTTTGATTTTTGACAAATACATTATATGTTTTACTATTTTTACAAACAAGTACCCTAAGTTTTTTTTTTTTACAAATTCCTAACTTGTATTTGGTGCTTTTGCAAATAAGTGGTCTAAATTTTTTTGTTGGATAAATAAAGTGGTTTAAATTTTGTTAGACAAAATGGAGTTAATTTCCAAGTATGATGCCTTTATATGCATGAAATAAAGGACAACACAAGCATCGAATTGCACATGATTACTTGTAACATTTGAGGAGCTTTTTTTCTTTTTTTTTTTTTTTAGTTGAATACAAAAGCTTGTGTTTTGGTATTTTTACAAACAAGTTACTTAAGTTATGATTTTTAACAAAGGCATTACCCATGTTTTGCTACTTTTACAAACAAGTAGCCTAAGTTTTAGTTTTTTACAAATACATGACCTGTATGTTGGTGATTTTGCAAATAAGCTGTCTAAATTTTGATTTTTGACAAATACATTATCTGTATTTTGTCACTTTGTGTTAAAAATATTGGTAATGTAATTGTTAAATATCAAAACATAGGTCCCTTGTTTGCCAAAAAAAAATATATATATATCAAAACATAAGTCATGTATTTGTCAAAAATAAAACTTAGATTACTTAATTGTCAAAATATCAAAACACGGATTATGTATTTGTTAAAAATCAAAACTCGGATCACTTATTTGTAAAAGAACAAAAAAGCAGGCCATGTTTTTGTAATATTCCCATTTTTTTTGGTTAATTCAAAAATTTTCATATAGAAAGTGCCAACTTTTGAGACAAAGAAATATGTCAAATTAAAGAATAAGGGCATAAGTGGTGAGAGGAAGCTGGAGGTTATATTAGAGTTAAAAAGAGAATATAGAACATGCAAAAACATTTGCTTGGAAACTTAAGTTTGGTAGTTTGATGTGATATCTACAATTCTTGCATGTGATTGACTACCTATGCCCTTCTGCATCATTACCAGTGTTGATTTTATTAACATTGGCTTGTCCCCTCGTGTGCTAAATTCTATAATTGTACCTCCAGACCAATGTCTCATTAGCTATCTTAATGTTGCTATCCTTAGGGTCCCTTGAGTCATTAAAGAAGGTCCAACAGAGATTGCTGGACGTTTTTAAGTGTAGGACAAGAGTGAGATCAAGCAATCTCTACTTTCTTCCATCTATAAAGATCAAAGGCTTGCAGCACACAAACTACAAGGTTGTAGTTTATGAGTGAAAGAAGTCCACACCAGATGGGTGTAGAGATAGATTAAGAAATACTCATTACAAAAATGGTCCAATATGCCTCTCATTCCTCAAGATGTGACAGTCTAGCTCCCTTTCGACAGTGTGTGATCAGTCAGAGTTCCAAAAAATGAAGTCTAAAACTTCCAAATTGACTGGGTGAACCAGCAGGTTTGGCTGGAAACCCAATCCTGACCTTCCAGGATGGTGGAGTTTTAACTTACCTTGATAGGTATTGAAATAAATCCTATGGGTTTGGAAAGTCCAACTATGTTGTTACCTCAAAAGCATTTTCATTATCTTTCAGCACTAATGTGCTCAAGAAGTTGCTTCTCTTGCCTGGTAATATATTACATTTTTTTTTTTATAAATAATATATTACATATTTTAGTCCATGCCCTTCATGATGTTTATTCAGTTTGTTTTGCTTTAATCGGTTATAGACAATTTCTCACGGTGATTAGGATACAAACTCTAACAAGGTAGATTTAAACTAGATAGGCTTTAAAGTTTATTGCATAGTTTGCATTTCCAAGGTATGCACTTCACTTTCATTTACCACAATCACATGGAAATACTACCGATAATATTTCATGAATCATGCATAAGAATCTTGGAACAAGGAAGATTAGTATTTCATTTGTTCTATTCCCTGTTGTCGATAAAGAAGGAAATGCCTTCTCTAAATTAGGACCTTTATTAGTTGCATCATTAAAATATTGGGAAAAACAAATTGGCGAGGAACTTAAGGAGATCCCAAGACCATAAAACACTAAGATCAGCATTAATATATTGAAATCTCAAAATGATGACGGGATTTATTCTTTTTGATAGATATCGAGCTTAAGACATTAGTAAACAAGCTATGGAACTAGATTTAATATTATGGGATTCAATGAATTTTCTTTTGTATCTTATTTGCACTTTTTTTTTTTTTTTAAATATGTTTGGGAAACTACCTATGAAAACTGTTTCAAATTTAAATATGAGTCGGTTTTTCTATTTTCAGCTTATACTTGTAAATTTGAACATAATTAAAGTAATTAGAAAAGACAGTCAAAATGGATATATGGGGTAATAAAGAAGTAGAGATTTGCTCATTTTCAAAATAAGCAATCTTAGAGAAAGAGTCTGTCCAGAAAAAGATAAAGCTTCATCTGGGATTTTTGAAAAATTAAAGAAAAATCAAGGGTAAAGAAATTTACTCACATAACAATGTGTGAGTTTTTGTTGTGATATGGGTGTAGTTGGATTTTTCCTTTCATCATTTTTCTAATTTTATTTTGAGCTTTGAAAACAGTGTCAATAGAGCACAAAAGAGATGGAAAAAAAAGATAAATCAAGTGGCCTTATGATTTCTGGAATTATCTTACTCAAAAATTAAGTCTTGTATTAGTCCCAAGTATGATATATTTCCTTTGGCGTGTATTTTTCTCCTTGAGCTGGCTTTATATGTTCCTTCTTCAATTTGGGATTTTTCAGTGCCCTGGAATTCATAATTAGAAATGGCATACATCTTGTCATCAGACAAATTGACATTTAGTTGGTCATTAGTCTTTGTGATGACTCTGTGGCTCCAACTATTAGAGGGAGGGCATTAATTTCAACAAACTTGTATTTAAAGATCATCTGAGTCCTCAAAGTGCAAGAGCTGAATCAATGAACAATGTTAAACTAAATTGTTTCTGTAAGAAATCATACCTGTAACAAACTAGGAAAGAGTCCAGCATAAAGAGCAGAAGCTCCTCCATGGTCAACTATCTTAACAAAAGTTCCAAATGCACTCAATTTTGTTGCCTGGACTTGCAGTTGGAGCCGCCGTCTAACAACTTCAAAAGGGTAAGTAGCGACTTCTGCACAAGCTCCAGCTATGGCACCATAAAGTAATGTTCGGATAGGACCTAATTCCAGCTGCTTTAGAGGATTTAGCTGCTCACCTTGCTCACTGAGATTCTGAAGCCTTTTTCGTCCTTCTGGTGTATGTAGATAGGTAGATTTTAATATATCATATACACCATAGAAAACTGCACCTGAAGGAGCCATACTGATTATGGAAGGCACCAAGCCTTTATAGAGTGAGAAGAATCCTTCAGTTTGAACCATAAGGCGGAAGGCACCAAGTACGCCACCCAATGCTTCTCCACCAGATGCAACAAGCTTTGTTCTAATCTGAAAGAAAAGATGGCTAGTTTAGATTTTATTAACAGAGAACTCATTTAGTAACAAGAAGGTGGGCCTCCAAACTACTTGTAAGCATTTAGATGGTGCCACACACTCACACAAGAGCCATATTCTAACGTCTTACATACAGTGTCAAGCGGTAAGCAAAGAACAGTAGCAGTAATCCCTGCTGCAGCACCAGCAATAAACCTCTCGAAGTTTGTAGTTTCTTCATTTCCAGAAAATTTTAGCAATTGTTTTCGGTATGTATCATAAGCACAGAAGTTTATAGCTTTAAAGGGAGCTGTTCGAAGAATGTTGATAAGATTTCCCCTCCAGAAACCACGTAAACCCTGGGAAGTTGCAATAGTCTTTATCAGCTCAAATAAACTCTTCTGTTCTCCTCGAACTATATATTCCAGCTTTAGTCTTTCAAGTGGAGCAACAAAAGTCCTGACAAAATAACATAACACATAAATAAATTGGTAAAGCTACTCCATATAAACATTGCACCACCCATTCAGTATTACTTATTTTAAGAATTCACATCAAGCACTATCAACCTATGGTCTTCCACTTTCTCTTGGACCCTACAGAGGTCACCATTTTTTTTTTCCCTTTCTTTCTTTTTTTTTTTTTTTTGGTGGTGCTGGTGGGGATGGGTTGAGAGAGTATGGCTAGTTACCTCTGGGCACATGAACTAGCCGGTTTATTATAATTTTCAATGTATAAGTAGCACTCAAACCCAAAACCTCATACAAATTGTTATAAGAATGTCTTGAACCTTAATTATCACGCCAGACCCTTATTTTTGTTATCCTACTGTACAAGATAGAAAAATAAAACCGATGGTAAGTACGATCAAATGCCATCAACAGAGTTCGCTTGATTAAATAATAGTGACAACAAAGAGTCCTTGGATGATAAATAAACCGTGCATCCAACATTTACATTAAATTGGTAGATATTTGGAAAAGTTCCTCCTTATGTGAGAGAGGAATCATGGAATGAGCCACTAAATTTGACATTGCACTCATATCATTGGTAGCACAATTGCTAACTCTTAAAGAGAAATTGGGGTAAGTAATACCTTGAAACCATGGCAGCAACAGCTCCAGCCCACAAATGTTTGGTAGTATTTACAGCACCTCTTCCGCGCTGCCCACCAACCTTCCTTCTCCTGTTCCTCCCCACCATACCAACTCCGCTATCCTTTTCGTCTGAAGAGCTATCTCTATCTCTATTTCTACTCTGTGACGATGATGGCCCTTCTTCTTTAGGTTCTTCAACATACCCATCATTCTTCAAACCAACAGACAAAAACCCACATCCGAAAACACTATTATTCTGTCTCCTAGAAATCTTAAAAACACGGGGCTTACGATACGAAGAAAGGATATCAAAATGGGGCGCCTTTGAAGAAACATGGAATGAAATTAAGCGAGCAAATGAAGAGGGCAAAGCGGTGTCTAGAAACAAACCTCCACTGACAGATGAAAGAGATGAATATAACCCTGCATCTAATGGATTCTTAGTAGGTGATTCCAGGAAGGACAACACGGGCATTGTTATCACTGGCACTATACCTATGTTACAGGAGGAAACCGGAGCGCATTAATTCTAGAACATGGTGTGAGAAAGAATCCGATAAGATAGCGGAGGGAGAGGGACAAGGATGAGATTGAGAAGCGACATGGCGGGTAGAGCTTTGGCTTTGTTTTTACTCGGAGTCCATCACGGCTCATGGAAGTCGGATGGTCCTCGTTCTACTTCTCCCTCTACGGCATACAACTATAGCTCCAAATGTTTTTATTCTTTTGTTTTGCCCTGGAATACTTTTTCCAGTAGTTGGTATTTAATTATATCCTTATTTCCTATCAATAATTAATGCAACATGTACTAATATTTTAAGCCTTATAATACTTTTATTACTAAAAATACTATATAGCAGTCCATTAATTTAACCTCTGAATTATAATTTAATAAAAATTATGTTTTTTTTTATTCTTAACATACTCCCACTAAAATTAACAAATAACATTGAAAATTTAAGGGAAACAGATTCTTTTAAGGAAAAAGATTTTTTTGTGAAGAAATAAATATGATTTCTGTCAAGACCTAGTAGGATTATCCTAAAATCATCATATCACCTATACACCCATAATATGAAGATTGATTTACAAGTTAAAGTTTGTAAGACTCTAATTTATTATTCTCTCACTGTGTTATACATATATATATATCGAGCAAATAGTTTGGATACAATAATCCCACAAATCACAAGAACAGCAGAGAATCAGATATCCTACTAAAAAATAAGATAAGATAAGATAAGATGATCTTTAGTCTATCTTCTAGCTAATTATGAATTACTAAAGGGAGAAGGAAGTTTAGGAAAAAGAAAATCACATTTTAAATATTTCTCTCAAATACGTTTAATCTATAAGCTTCCAAGTCCTCCAATTATCTTGGCTTGATTTTTAGTATGCTCTACACTCGAATCCTATCATAATCCCAGCTTTTGATTTTTCCTATAAAAACAAACTATTAAGAGTAAGGTAAATCCAGTTTAGTGAGATATTTCCTTTAATCGTACCATAACAACCAAGCAAGCAAGTTATATTAATTTCATGCATATGCTATACAACAAACATATAAGCACACAAGTATATGTGGTTATTCGAAAACCATATATAGAACAGATTTACGCCTTCCATATCAAGAGTTAAGGAATGCCTTGAAAATAAATGGGTCCTTCCAACCATCTAACTTTACTTGGTTCCAAACAACCGCTACTACTAGTCGTCGAGCTCCATGCCCAAAGCGATCGATCCACATGACTCCTCCATGAGGTCATATTCTCCAAAATAACTTAGTTCCTCATGCTGGAGCTAGGTATCTTACATTTTCGGTCTCACACATGAGAGTAGTAGCAAAAAGAAATGTCAATTGACATGCGATGCATGAACTTTTTTTTTTTCTATTCAAACCTTTTTAAGGTTCATTAAAGGGCAATCAAGCAATTTAACAATCACCAAGCAACCATACATATAAATAATCAAAGCAATTAACAAATAATTTAAGGTTGCAATATGCTTAATATTCTTTTTATCACATAAACATAGAATTACATGCATAACCCATGAATCCCTATACATGTCTATTTTATCTTTTTCTCATCAAACTAATGCAACTAGTTAAAAGCACATGTAACGTAACGAAATCATAAGGAAAAACTCATTCGTCCTTAGTGCAACTCTTAGTTGAAGTGATCATTAGCAAAAGTGGCTTCGGGGTCCTGTCACCTGAACAAGGAATAGCCTAAAATGAGTGTTTCGGATCAACTTTATCTAAACTTTTACTTCTTATTGTTATTATTATCACTATATTTCTTGGTAACATACTTTAGACATTATTATGGCCATAACTTGATTATTTTAAATTCGATTTTTGCATACGAGTAATGGTTTTCTACCCACTTCAAATGTTTTATCCATTTCTAAGGTTGTTTCAAATATTTAAGGTCATTTAGGTCTAAAATCATTAAAGTCATATTAATTCCAAACTTCTACTCAAATTTGTTTTAACATTTTCTAATAGTTTCACCTTATGTAGACGATCTAAGCTTTGTATTTGATATTTTTATACTCAAACATAATTGGAACATAATAATGATTCATAATACATGCATTATCCTTGCGATGTTGCTTATAATAGATTTTCTATTAATATAGCCTTTGTAAATAAGTTAGAGAAACTTAAGATCATGGAAAATCAAACTTTTAAAACTTGTAGTGAAACTTTAATTCTTAGGACTTTATAATGGGTGATTCAAACTTGAAAACAAGGTTTTATACTTGTTTTTCTTCTTTAAAAGTTTTGGTCCTCTTAAAGATTCATGAACAATTTTATTTGAAAACTTAGTTCACAAAATATTGATCTTCATGTGATTTTAATACAAGAAATTCAAGTTGTAAAAAATTTCCAAAATCATGCCTAGGGTCTCATTTTAAGAAAATTAGGTGTAAGGTTTGTTTCTTACTTCTATCATTTATAACATTAAAATCATGTTGAAAGAAAAAAAATTAAAGTTTCAAATCCCCTTTTTATACCAATAAGTCATAGCATTCTTGTGAAAACAAGAGGAATATTTTATTTTCAAATTTTTTTTCTTGGTAAATAATTCTCGATATATTAAAAAAGAGTCTTAAAAAATATTTTACACAATAAAGAATTGTCAATATGTAGAGGTTCATAACTTTATGGATCTCCCATATTATGTTAGGCCCACTAAATTAGTACGTAGATGTCATGATCATCTCATGATCATCATTTTGTTCTTACTTTTAATTTAGAGTTATTTGGCCATCATGGCATTTTTAATTAAAGAAAATTATTTTATCACCATAACAACATTACTATGAGCATATTATGTACATGAACATAAAGAAAACAAATCCTTAAATAATGAAATTGTTGGCAAGAAATTAAATACTATAACTAGAATATGAGTCTTAGATTTAAGATAAGGCTCCCCAAGACTTAAAGTGGACAAGTCGCCAAGATAACATGAAAATTAAAACGGGAGTCTTAGATTTAAACAAGGCTTCTTGGACTTTGAAACGGACAAGTCCTCTTTAGACTTTGAAACGGATAAGTCCTCTTTAGACTTTGAAACGGACAAGTGGACAAGTCTAATACTAGAAATTGACTAGTTTTATTATGACTTAAAATGAATAAGTCTTGAATAAAATAAATTGCCTGAAAATAAATTACTTGGAGTGTTGTCACGCCCCGAAGGGTATCCTAAATGTGGCAGTCCGCCGTATACAATATTAAAGCCTAGGAATGACTGCCTCAGTCATGCGAAGGCTTCCATACTATGTACAAGGCGTCTAACACATAGAGGAGACACATCGAAATGATACATTTTATGTTAATACAATTGAGTAACAATGTAAAGGAAACACAATCCACTATACTTCCGATACAAATCACTATACTTCATACACGAATCACTATACTTCAAAGTATAAATCATTCAACTTCAATTACATTCATCCACAGACTTCCCGACATAAACTATTACAAGGCAATCATAAAAACCTAGCTGATAACTCCAAACATTCTTATTCATTGCCGAAATCCCGAAGCCATTCTCGGCTTCAACCATCTCGGTCCTCACTTAGCATTCTTGAGATAACCTGCTCATATAAACAACTATTGGGGTATAAGCTACACTAGCTTAGTGAGAATTCCCTTAATTCCGTACCATAATAAGCAAGTTATAATCAATCATATGCTATGCATGAACAAACACATGAGCAAACAATTATGTATGGGTATTCGGAACCCATACACAGAACGGATTTACGCCATCCGTATCTTGGGTTAGGGATGATATTGAAGTCTACACAACCGCTGCTAGTCCCCAAGCCCTCGGCTCATAGCACTCGACTCGACTAGGCTCACACATGGAATGCATCCCCGTTGCGCATTAGTACCCTATGAATGAGCTCTGATACTGGGTCTCATTATCCAAACGAGTCCTCGGACCATACCGATCGACCTGCGTAGGAGTAGCACGCTACCAAATGCAATATGCCCGATGCGATGCATGACCAATTTTATTTTTGCTCAGGTCAAAATATTCATACATTCTTTAGAGTGACCAACTAATACCATATACATAATAGAAATAATATGAACAGTGCAGTTATCCAATCAAATCATGGTTTCGATATGCGTTGGTATTCTTTGGCATACATTCATCATAGCCTCATCATATATCCCATCCCCATTCATATCGATTTTTATCTTGTTCCTATAATTCTAATGCAACTAACTACAAGTACAATCAAGGTAACAAAACAAGGAGAAAACTCACTCAGCCATTGGATCACCGGTCTTCTAGTAATAATAATTCGGTGGTAGGGAATCGTCGAATTCGGGATCACCTAAAAAGGAAGAAATACTTTAATAAGTATTTCAACTCAAACTAATCCAAACGATTTTATACGAATTATCATATTCGTAATTCTTGTCCTAAGCGGGAATTCCAACTTAAAACGGCTATAACTTGGTCATTTTAACTCGGAATCTCGCAAATTATATATCGATTTCTATCTACTTCGAAAGATATATCTAATTCTAATATTATTTTTAAGTTTTGAAAACATTTAGGTCTCGAAAACAGAGGGATCAAATCTGATCAGTAACGATTTCCGATTCCGAAAAATGGTTTTGTAAATGTTTGTAATGTTCCTATTATATAAATTAGCTATACATGCAATATGAGTGATTTCCTAACATGAATGACACGAGATGAGCTTAATGTATGCATGATCTTGATGATTTTTGCTAAAAAGGAAATTTTATAACTTTTATTTTGCAAGACCATAATAACAACTACTTATGAAAAATCTAGTTTTCTAACTTTGATCATTTCCATTTGTTTTGGATTTGTTACTTAAGAAAATATAATTATTTTTGTTAAAATTGAGTCTTCATTATATATATTACTTATGACCTTCATTTCTACATAAAGATTTTCATTTTACACTTTATAAACATGTTTTCAAGTAGGGTTGATTCCAAAATCTGAATTTGGTGAGTGATTCATTTAAGTAAAAAATCATTTGATATTTAGAAAATTAGGCCTCAATCATACATAACCACTAAGGACTTCATTTTTACACAAAAATTTGCATTTTACACTTTGCAAATATATTTTTCAATATGATTTACTCAAAAATCCGAATTTTAGAAAATCCACTTTTTAAATGATTCCTTTGGGAAAAACTTGTTTAATGCATTAAAAATTAAGACCTTATGGTACCTATTACTTAAGGACTCCACTCATTACATAAACTTTCATTTTGAGCTTGGATAGTAGGTGTTCTTATGGCCTTCATTCAAAATTACCAATTTCATAAATTGATTACTAACTCAAAATTTTCCGTCTTGATTATACTTTTTGTTTTACACATTACTCATATCCAAACTCATTTCAACTTGTAAAAATCACCACTTAATGATACCTATTACCTATACTCTTCATTTTTCACATAAAACATGAGTTTTTGAGTTGATATGTGGGTTTTCAAAATTAGTCTTGGTTGGGATCCGAATTTATAAATTTCATTTTTGGTCATATCTTTTGATAAAATCTATCTATACTTATGAAAATTCATTCCTTACGTATCCTATCCTAAGAGCCTTTCATTTCTTAAATAAAAACTTCATTTTTGAGTTGAAAAACATGCTTTTAAAATATACCTTGGCCAAAATCCGAAAATAGAATTTTTATTTTGAAAATCACTTTTAATCCTTGTGAAAAGAAGTCTTGATGATATATGTATATTAAGCCTTCATTATCTTAAGTAAAAACTACATTTTGACACTTGGAAAGTGGTTTTTAAATAGGGGTCTTGCCAAAATACGAATTTCACAATTTTGTTTGAGTTCAAAACTAAGATCTATACTTAATATGAACATAAACATAAAAACAATTGCATGGTAGTAAGCTATAAACTCCTAGATCTAAACTTTACTCATCAAAATCCTTCATTTATATTATCTATATCCTAAGCCCTTCATTTTAAATGAAAAATACACATTTTGAAGTTGAAAAACAACTTTTCTAAATATGATTCCATTTTCATCCGAATTTTCAAAACTTATTTTGGTTGAAAATAAAATAGATCTTGAGTTTCCTACAACTTTCCTACCATCATCATGCTATTACAAGTTGCTCATGAACATAAAACAGAGTCTAATGCATGTATGAACCTAAAAACAACTAGATCTAGTTATACATGCATGAATCACTACAATAGTTATGTGAGTGGTGAACATATGCATAAATCATAAGGAATAACAAAAACAATAACTTCAATAACAAGATATAAGGCATAAACAAAAATCAAAGCTACAAAGAGTTAGATCTACAAAATATAACAACTTTAAACAAGAAAATAATTATGATACAAGATAATAATAATGGAGAAGAGGAGTGTTTCATTTTTGCATCATCATCCTAAGCTTTTAAGCTTATGGAAGATCATTTGATGCATGAAACCTTCATTACACTTTACCTATATCACCTATGGAGGCTTTGAGATGAAGATTTACTTAAAAATCTTCAAGAAATATGGTTGGAAGCTAACAAAAGATGTGGGGGCGGCTTGGTTCTTGAAGGAACAAGAACAAGAAGAAAAAGAAAAGAGAGGAAAAAGAGAGAGAAAAGGTTAAGGAATGAAAAAGGAAAGAAAGAGTAAATGAAGGGGAGAGAGAAAATGAGTGTTTTAATTGAATAAATGAGAGAAAAAAAATAAAACAAGGCAGCCAAAGAAAGCCATGCTGCACGTGAAAATGGGGAAGGAGAGAGAGAGGAAATTGTTGAAATTTGACTTAAATTTGAATTGTGTAATAAATGTGTAATGTAGCTTTCTTAAGAAGGAGTAGAATATAATTAATTTAGTCAAAATGGAGTAAACAAAGGACAATGGCAGCCATAAAGAAGGGGAAAAATATCCCATGAAGTGTGGGATAGAATGTAGAAAGATTGAAGTGAAAAGAAAGTGATATGTGTAAGGTGTACTTGAAGGTATGGGTTGTAAAAATTCTTTCTTAATAAAATAAAATTAGAAAATTTATTCCAAATATTTGTAGCAGATTTTTCATAATAAAAATTAAATAATTATTTGAATTATTTTAGTATTTTAACAAATATGTTACTGATATGACTAAATTATGCGAATATGGGCTATAAATGATATTTTTACAACCCGAAAAATTCTAAAAAAATTATTTTCTAAAAATAAAAATATTTTTCAAATATTTTTCAATTATTAAATTAATTTATTTTATTTTTAGTATCTGGTCTTAAACATAATCTGATCCCGTAAAAGCCCGAACTAACTAAATTTTAGAAAAATAAAATTTTCTATAATATATAAAATATTTATCTAAAAATATAAGGCTTTATAAGAATAATAAAATTGTGTAATGAAATAAAAATGAATAGTACAAAAGACTAATCAATTACCGGTAGTAATGAAAATACGATAAAAAGGTTATAACTGTAATTTTTATAACCCGAAAAATTATATAACTGATATATTTGGAAATCTTATGAAATTAAGAGTCTAACGGTACTATTGGTATATTTTTTATATCTCGAGCCTCGGGACATGCTTTTCGAAGTCTGTATCCGAACAGGTTCGAAATAGGTCAAAAGTTTACCAATCTTATATTTTTAAACAAACTTATATTACCATGAGCTATTCTACATATTTAAACTACATCTCGGTCTCTAGGTTAGGGGCGCTAGATTGCCGGACTTAAACTATTGTATACCACTTAGGGTTTCCGAGTGATTTTCCGGTTTAGATCTTTGCCAATTTGAAAACTGATATTTTATGTTTATACAACATATTTAATTTGAGAAATTTATTTTAAATTTTATTTTTGTAAGTATTTAATATCTCTTAATGTTTTCAGAATTTTTAAATTGAGTTATATTTTCGAAAATCAATCGTTATTTACCTTGTAATAATTTGTTTTTGGATTTTATATTACCCGATTTTATAAGTCGGAGTTACGTAGGGAATTTGTCGTACGTAGTGGTTTTGGAATTGAAGTATGTTGAATTCTTATTTCTTTTTTAAGGATTCTTATTTTCCTCAAGATTAAGAAGTTTCTGGATTCGTTCGTGATTTAGGATTTGTCGAAATTCAGTTTTAATTTGGAGTGATTTTTAGGGTTTATTTTCGAAGTTCATCTTGAAATTATTTACTGAAATTTTCCGGGGCTTACAAGTGTAAAGAACATGAAATAAATAAAATGTTGGATTAGTGAGCAATATGTGATAAACTCATAATTTACTCACTTTTCATTAAACAAATCATGCTTAACTATCATAGATTTTATAGAAATCCTAAGGAAATGGTTCTTAAGTGTATTTAATTTAATATTTCATGTCGTAGAGGACTTACAATGCAATAATATGAAAGATAGAGGAGTTTTGAGTAAATTTGGACAAGAAAAGAATAAAGGCCAGCAAATCTAGAAGGTAAGCCGCCAACCTTCATCACCAACAAAGGCAGCCTTCAATGAAAAAACAAACACCGCCAACTTTCATTTGTAAAAATTCATTAGCGTTTGGAAATTGAATATATGCTGGCAAAACAAGAATTTACATCGCTGGCATTGTACCAGCTTTAAACATGTTTAGAATCAAAACATTAAAGTTGGCTTCAACACAGCCAGCCTTCAAGAGAAATTTCATCAGCCTTTATATTTTGAATGTACATCGGTTCCTAGAGATCCAATGTAGCCGACCTTGCGCCAACGTTGCACACAAACAGAAGCAAAAACATTAGAGCGGGATTCAACACTACCACCTTTCCAACCAATGTAAATTCAACACTGCCTCTACACTACTGGCATAAAATTTGTAACTGCTGGCATAAATACTGATAGATGGAATTTCTTTGCTGTTGCTTATAAAACTCTCTGCTATGTTGATCAAAAGGACACACACGAAATTCTCCATCAGATATCAGATCCAAATTAATTCATAGTAGATCCTATATTAGAATTTGAAGAAACTTGTTTTGTTCCCAAAGTTGTTGATTGAGGAAGCTTTGTAGTTGGATTGGGATTGGAGAAATTGTTGAAGATTGCAACAAAGATTTCAACCAATTGTGATTGAATTGGTGCTTTATGATCTTTATTGTTTTATGCAATTTCAATATTTGTTCTTATTTTTACACATGGATTTTCTTGTGGCAATCTCTTTGATTTGTGATTATGTGATTTTCTCCATGAAGTTCTAAACTTTTCTTGTGGGAATATGATGAAACCCTAGGATTTCTAAGATGATGAATGTAATTATGTTATAGAATTATTAGATTTATGGAATATCCATGTTGTAATTTTTATTATAAATCTTATTTCTTAATTGAATTAGGTTTATAGGATTCTTGATAACTCAAAAGGAAAATTAGGGTTCATAAGGAATTCTAAAATTAGGTTAAATAACAATTGCCAAAGCGGCGATATTTAATCTAATTCAAAAATTATCTTAGAGATTCATGCAATGTTTTGGATTAGTTTCTCACTAAGGGATTATGAGAAATTGATTTAGGGCCTTAGTTAATCATAAAATTGGAAAATTCATGATTGTGAATTAGATTTCGCCGTTAATTTATCTAGGGAAGAAAAGGGATTAATTTGTAGTTTTTAAGATTTTAAAACTTGAAAAAGGATTAAAGTTTTTGATAATTTCATTTGAATATCTGTAAACCCCCAAAGTTTTACGATCAATTAAGCTCAAACCTTAATTAAAAGGTCAACCGGAAATCCTAAAATCAACAAAACCTTAGTCAGACGTAACTGTTCAAGTCCAGCAATCCCGTGTTAGTAACCTTGAGAAAGTAAGTGAAAGATTAGTATATAGAATAGTTCGTAATAACATGAGAAAGCTTAAAAATATCAAATCAGTTGAACTGCGATTCGTTTTGAGCCCGATCAAATACAGTTTTCGAAAAGCTTGTCCTAAGGCTCAGAATAACAAAAATATTTCAGATATACCGTTAGATTCGTAAAAATATAAGGTATTCAAAAATACCAGTTTTATAATTTTTCGGTAACTAAAAATATCAAATATCGCAATTCTACGCTATTTTCTTACTACCGGTACTTTAATTGTCATGTCTACTTTACATTACACTATTCTATAATATTTATCTATCTCTACTTTTTCTTACAACCTACTCTTACAACCATACACTTATTTTCTTTACAATTTTCATTTCCAATACAACTTCACATATCTCATACTTACTTTTCATTAATAAAAATACAAAAAAATAAATTTCTCTCTCTCTCCCACTCAAGAATGGCGCCGGCCACTCCTCCCTCTCTCCTCAATTCATTTCATTTTTCAATTATTTAATTAACACAAATTTTCCTCTGCTTTTTCCTATAAATACCACATTTTCCTTCCATTTCCTTCACACCTTTCATACATTGCTCTTACTCTCTCAAAATCTCTCCAAGAGTTCTCTCAAAGTTCTCTCAAGTTTAGCTTTCATAGGTAATGCTTCTTTAAGTTTCCTTTATGTTCATTTACCTAGTACAAGCATAATGTGTGTTTTCTAAAACCATGAAGGTTAAGAAAGCAACAATATGTTCATACTTTGTTTTTGTTCATGAAACTATTTTCCTTTATGTTGTTTTCATAAATATCTAACTAAATATATTTATGTAGTTATATATATCTTTTAGAGCATATAAGCTCCTTTGTTTTGCAATTTATTTACTTTCCTTGCAATTTTTTTACTTTCAAGATGTTTTAAGATTAGTCTTTCTAGTCTTAGACTTGTCCTCATCAAGTCAAAACAATTTTCTTTTTCTTTTGAGTGCTAGTCTATTCTTAGTCCCGGGAAGCCTTGAAAAAGCTAAAGCTTCCAATACTTGACAATTACTATTATGTTTATTTATTTCTTATGTTATTTATTATCTTATCTTATGATATATTTAGCTTTTACAAACTACATAATCATATTCATGCATGGCTAATAAGTTGTTGTCCAAATAAAAAAATGAATCCTTTTTATAAAAGATTAGGATTTGATCAAAGTTTTTCCAAAGACTTAGAAAAAAATATTTTGAAACAAATCTCTTTTGAAAGCTCATGTAAACTCATCATGAAATTTCAAACTATTAGTAAATCAAGTTTTTTTTTTTTTTTTAATTCTAAAGATATCTCCTTTTCAAATAACAAAAGATGTCTTGATATATAAATATGACTTGGTACTATTTTTATGAACTTTCTAAAATAAAAGAAAAATAAGTTTTCACGAAAATCAATTTACAAGGAAAATGAATTTTTAAAAGAATAAACTCCTTAAGTACTACCAAAGAAAACTTTTGAAAACTCTATTTTTCAATTCCTAGAAAAAAATTTTATAGATAACCTCAAAAGACCAAACTTTATTTTCGACTCACTTTTGATAAACTAAAGAATCAAAATATAGCATACTAGATATTGATCATCCAAAAATTTTATAAAGTTACTTACATAAAGGAAAAGTCTAAACAAATCCAAATTTCCAAAATAATAGAAAAGGTTGTTTTAAGGAAACAAACTAAATAAGACAACACCTATAGCTTCGTGCATAAATTATGAGTCTATTTATATACGTAAGGATTTCTTTTCAAAAAATATACGTATGAGTTTTGCTTATTCAAGCCTTAGTAAAGGATGGATTGGAAAATATTGTTTTTCAAGAAAGGAAATTTCGTATTAAATCTGTACCCTTCCAAACCAAGACCCAAATGACCTCTTATAGTAAAAGTAACCTTAGAAATGGATAGATCTTTTCGAGTAGGTCGAAAACGACATATAATATGCGAAATTCCAAGTTAAAATGAGCAAGTTATGGCCATTATAAGTTGAAACTTCCTTCAAATATAATTTTACCGTGATTTCAAGATAGATTTAGAATCTTCAATATAGAAATTCAATGAAAGACTCATTTTGGGTATTTCATGTTGTTTAGGTGAAGAAGAAATCGATATCGCCTTCTCGGAAGATTACTTCGACTAGGAGCGATCATCATAGAGTGAGTTAATGCCTTACTAGTTATATTTCCTTATTTGTGCTTGTAAGTAGCACTAGAAATAAAGGAAAAAGATAAATGAACAAATATTGTGTGATTTGGATTCATGATTGATTGAATAAAAGCTAAGAATATCGAAAGAGGAATTGATGAATAACTTATGTTTTCTTGCAATGATATGATAAATATTGTTTTGATCACCTTTAACTTGAACTCGACATTAATTGAATAACCCTATATTAAAAATAATTCATGCATATTGTATTTGTGAGTCACATTTATTTTTCACTACTATTCTTTGTATGGGGAAACGAGGAGTTGTAGTGGTGGCTAGTAGGAGTTAGAAAGTCTACATGGGCAAATAGGAGCCGAAAAGTCTACATGGGCAAGTAGGAGCCGAAAAGTCTACAAATATTGATGGTCGTATGAGCCGGTAACCACCCAACTCCTGACATGGAGGGCGAAAAATCCATGTTACATATGGTTTTTGGTTAATCGTGTGTATTTTGTTTGCTCATGTGATCGATGCATTTTCATATGATTGTCTAAATACTTGTATATTTTATGGAAATGTTTTGTAGATGGGAGTTATCTCACTAAGCTAGTTTTGCTTATACACCTATAGCTTTTTGTTACAGTACAATTACTTATGGTTGGCACCAAGGAGCCCCTTTTGTCAGGTATGAGCTAAAGCTACTAGGAGTTTTTGGAAAGAAGTTTATATATTTAGTTTTAGATGTAGACTTCTAAGAAAAATCTATAACTTAGACTTATGTATATTCATGTGTGATATTAAGATGACTTAGAATAGCAAAACTTTAAGTGCGGGGGAATGCCCCTAAGAAGTTGTAAGAGAATTTTTATCCTAATGAATATTACATGTTTATCTATATAAGTTCTTGCATGTTTTTATTATCTACTTAAACGTAATATCCCTTTGAGTCTCTTACTATCTTGGAACTTGCACGTGATATCGAAGCTCCTGCGTGACTAAGGTTGTCATTCATTAGCTTTAATATTATGTGCGGTGGACTATCACGTTTAGGGTACCCTCCGGGGTGTGACAATATCCACATAGCTAATAATTATTATAACATGATAGTAATCTTATTAGTGAAACTAGGGTGGATTTGTTTTTCTCACACTTAATCGATATATCTCTCCTGAACACTCTTTGCTTTCAATGATAATTATAATCTAGGCTTAGTAATAGTTGATTAGTAGTTTTCTAATGTTATTTACCTAAATAATAGTAGAATCTAATACATGTTTAGTAGTTAAGTAGTCTGTGTGGGATCGATACTCTATTCATTATTATATTATTTGATTTGATTCAATATACTTGCTGGAAGAATTCGCTCTTTGATATCTATACTTTTATAGTGGATCAATATGCTCTAAAAACTATATATATACATATAGTTACTTTTATAAAAAATTAGATTAATATATTTAAGGTAAACATAAAGTGAACAAGAACAAAAATATAATATGAAACAAGTATGATGTCTAACATTTCCATTCCTTGCACTCAAACATCATGGGGAATTTTTTATAGATCATGCATAAAGACATAAATACATTATCATAAACATAATATAAGAATAGTGTTTAGGGTATTTATAGTGTGAAAGTGAGGAGAGAATTGAAGGAAAAAAAAATAAGAGAGAAGGGGTAAGAAGGGAGAGGCCAGTGATAAATAAAGAGAGGAAGAGAGAAGGAAAAAAAAAAAAGGAAAGAAACAAAGAAAGGAGGAGTGTAAGTAGTAGGTTTGTAAAGTTATGAAAATATGAGTTGAAGGGAGTATTTATAGACGAGGTGAAATAAATGGGAGGTTACTGTCATGCCCCAAAGGGTACCCTAAACCTGACAGTCCGCCACATATGGTATTAAAACTTAATGACTTCCCAAAGTCAAGCGAAAGTTTTCAACACCATATGTAAGACGTCTATCACAACAATAGGAGACACCAGTGGGATGCATAGTTTGAGATAGTAAATACAACATACAAGAATCTAAATAATCGTCCAATTTGTCATTAATAGAATATAATCCTTACATCATCTTAGGGTTTTTCCCCTATAATTCTCCAAACAATCATAATAACAACTTAATCTTTCTCACAACCAATAATACTAACACCAAGAATTATTAAAGGATAATTAACCTATGATCTTCAAAAGATTTCCAAAAGCTTTTCCAACACATAATCCCACTCGAGTATATGTAATCTTCAAGCATAAAAGATATTGGACCTGATACAACAAAGGTCTATCGGAGTATAAGTATAACTAGCTTAGTGAGAATATTCCTGAATCAACGTACTTGTATAAATAATTTCATACAAGTTATTAACAAGCATATGAATGCATCAAACACGTGATCAAGCAATACATATGATCTACCGAAAATCATATGTTTGAATGGATTTACCCCTCCATTCAGGGTTAGGTGTTCCAGGCTCTTTAAAACCCAACTTAAAATCCAACTCATGTAGTTTATTTCAAGCTCCTACTAGCCCATCACAAGATAGTTCTTTCAGGCTCCTATCGCCCATCTCAAAATAGTTCTTTTAGGCTCCTATCGCCCATCTTACAAATTTCTGGCTACTGTACACTCGGCTACTAAGCTTTTGTCCATCGAGATTAGCAGCTCATGCAATGAAACTAACTACATGATACGCATGAATCAATTAATATAATTCATAGTATATGATTAGAGTAATTTAAAGGTGATCACATAATTTGCACACACTCCAATAGAATAATAGTAACACATAAGTTAATTAACAACGATTCATGCCTCGGTATGCTTAACATTCTTTCAACCAATATTGTCATACATAATTCATTTTCATTTTTTCCTACTTCCAGTGCCTTTAGCTAAAAGCACAACCAAGTACGAAAAAGGTAGGAAATAAACTCACTTGGCCATGAGGATCTATCTTTCTTACGGATGAGTCGATCGATAAATCCACTAATCAAAATAATCCTCCGGGTATGAATACTCCTTCTCGGGTTCACCTAATCAAGAAGAATACCCATAATGAGTATTTCTTATTGATTCTATGGTACTTATCAAAAACTATGTCATAAGATCGTTAAAATTCGCGTAGGAGGTAATTCCAACTAAAAATGGCCATAACTTGGTCATTTTAACTCGGAATTGCGCTTATAATATATCGTTTTCTATCTACTCGGAAAGATCTATCCATTTCTAAAGTTATTTTTGTCATAAAAAGGCATTTGGGTTGGAAAATACCACGGTACAGAATAGTTACGAATTTATAATTTACAAAATATGATTTTCTCAAACTTTACTTCACTCAAAAATTCTTAAGAAAAATATATGGATATATATAGTTGAAAAATCCTTTGAACATATATTTATACTCATATGTATGCATGATTTTGATAGTGTTGTCTTAATATTGATATTGTATAAACAATTTGTCTTTAAGGATTTAGAAGACAAGACTTTTGAAAATTTATCCTTTTTGAATTGTTAGAGGGAAAACAAAAATATAATTGAGTTGTTACGAGTAAATGTTTTATTATTATTTCATTTTCTTACTTTTCAAAAGTAAATTCGTTTTCAAAAATTCTGGTTCTTTAAGTTATCTACCAACTTTATTTCTAGTGATTGAAAATAAGTTTTTCAAAATATTCTTTAAGTTTCAAATATTTGAAGTTGTGTTAAATGTATGTTTTCCCTTTTATTTTTATATTATTTCTCTTCTTTAGGAAATAAGTTTACCTTTAGACTTTACTTACTTGACAAATTTTATTTTTCTAAATTGGTTTTTAAAATAGTGAGTTGATTTTATCTTGATTTGAAAAACTTGTTTTATTCTTAATATTTGTCAAGTTTTAGAATAATTCCTTTAGACAAGGTTATAAGAAAATCTTTCTTAATAAAGAATTGTTAACATTAGATCTTAGCAAAATTTCATTCTAATTTTGAAAAGAGAATAACAATTATAAAATTGAAGTTTTGAAGATGTTTTCCTAGTATGTGATTTTCAAAGTTTATAATGAATCTATTTAAGTCTTATAAAAGATAAGGTTGAGTTAAAATCTTAAATTCAAGACTAAAAATTTTATCTTTATGGAGTATTAAGTTTGGTTTATAAAAGAAAAGAATTCTTTATATTATTTTGAAGAAATCTACATTACTACTTCTCCTAAAAATTATGATTAGCTAATCCTTTGGAAAAACAAAACTAATATCTTTGAAAAAAAATTTTCCTTTTGTTAAGAAATCTAGTTTACTTTTGAAAGAACCAATTTTTATATTTATTTAAGACAACAACTTTATAATCATGCATGAATATGTAGCAATGTAAAAGTAAAGATAAAACATAGTAAGATAGAAAGAAATACTTGTACGTAAATAAACATAAATAAATAATCAAGCATTGGGAACCTTAGCTTCATCAAGGTATCCCGATCATGTATTGGGAGCCTTAGCTTCATCAAGGCAACCCGGGACTAAGAATGGACTAGTCTCAAAAGAAAAGAAAAGAAAAGAAAAGAAATTTGTTTTGACTTGATATGGACAAATCTAAGACTAGAAAGACTAGTCTTAATAAATTGCATAAAACAAGTAAATAAATAAATTGCAAGACTTGGAAATAAATAAATAACAAATAAGCTTATATGCTCTAAATAAATATATATACATAGTATATATAATGTTATATAAGTTAGAATAGAAACAAATAATAACAATAATAATAACAACATAATATTAACATAAAGAAAATACTGGAAACATGAACAAAACAAAACAAAACATGAATAAATTGTTGCTTCTTTAACTCTCATGAGTCTAAGAAACATACACTAAACTCATGTTAAGTTGTATGAACATGATAAAGAATATAGGTAGGATTTTTACCTCAGGTTTAATGGAAGGTTTTGAAAGAGATGAATGGGTTTTGTGTTTGATATTTTTCTTGAAGAGTAGAAATGGGTAGAGAGTATTTTGTGAGAGATTTGTTGAAGAGAGGTTTGAGAGTGTATTTTGGTAGAGTTTTGTTATGTAAAATGAGTGTGTGAAAGAATGAAGGAGGAAGGGGGTATTTATAGATTTTTGTAGTGGAAATTAGATGTAATAAAATAAATTAGAAAATAAAATAAAATGGGATAGAAGAGGAGAGAGGGGCGCCGATTCTTGTAGTGTAGGGGGAGATGATTTTATTTTTATGATTTTTGATAAATGAAAGATGTAATGTGTAGGGTAGATGCGAAATAAAGTTATATTGGAAAAGTAAAAAGTAAGAAAATATGTATGTAGGTAGTAAGAAATAGGTGTAAGAAAAAGTGGAGATAGGTGAATAGTAATAAATAGTAAAAAAGTACTATGAATAGTAGACTAGACATATACAATACCGATAGTAATAAAAATACGCGTAAACGATCTATATCTGTTATTTTTAGTTATCAAAAAATTCTAAAACTGATATTTTTGAAATCCTTGTTTAATTACGAGTCTTTTGGTGTTATTGGAATATTTTTAATATTCCGAGCTTCAGGATACGTTTTTCGAGAACTGATCCCGTTTGAGTCCGAAGGATACTCGAAATTCGCGAATATGATATTTTTATGTTACCCTATATTATTACGAACTATTTTAAGCCACTAACTTAATTTCGTTTTCTAGGGTTTGAGAACGCGGGATTGCCGAAGTTGAAATTGTTTAATTGTCTTGACCTTTG
The DNA here is from genome assembly GCA_024138025.1 of Combretum micranthum. Taxonomy (NCBI): domain Eukaryota; kingdom Viridiplantae; phylum Streptophyta; class Magnoliopsida; order Myrtales; family Combretaceae; genus Combretum; species Combretum micranthum. The sequence continues at coordinate 475,726 of JAMXBD010000982.1, read as the reverse complement.
TTGACTTTTGGAACTCCGGTTTGACTAGGGTTAGGGTTTAATCCAAATTTACCCTAGAAATTGAGGAGTTTATATCCGTAATCGGATAGATGGATCTTCTCATGTCCGGGTTTTCAAATCGAATGATCATTAAACTTTCTATTTTTGTTTTTGAAAATTCTCTTATAAAATCTTGTGATCGGAATTGTTTAAAGTTTGGTTTCAACTGGGATCAAATTTTAGGGTTTTCGATTTGGTGTTCCAAAACCAAATTCGAAAAATCCGGGGGCTTACAGTTACTTCCTAAAGAAGGGAAAGAGGAAAAAGAGAAGATGGATGTGACAATTTTCTTATCTATAGAGATCTAGATACGCATGAAACTTTGTTTAATTGACGATTTTATAATTAGATTAATTAATATATGGTATTAGAAAGATAATGTAATATTATTTTATCATTAATTGTTATCTGGTTTTGTTATCCCGGTCTATGTGATAGTAATCGAGTGAGGTAATTGTTTAGTTTAACTAATGAAATTTTTAACTTGATAAATTAATACAATTGCAAACCCCTAAATATTTCAAAATTCTTATAAAATAATCCTTGGGTTAAATACCTAAATCAAGACCCTAAAAAATCGACCCAAGTTAAAACCAAATTTTAAATAAGATCAAATACGAAAATTCTTGACTTTAAGAAAAAGTGAACCTCCAAAAACAAAATGAGAAATCCAATAATCGTTCGATTCAACATCCGTACGCTAACCCAATCATCTATCTGATCCCTAACACACAAATTAAGATAATATATCCAAATAATACTCAACGACAAAAATACTAAAACCTTAAACCCTTCAGTAAATTTTAGAAACAAAATTTCAATCACCACCAAAAGTCAAACAAAGTCAACCCATAACCTTAGACTCGATGACAAGGGACAAACGCATTGGCGGTGCCTGTACTTTTGGATTTTGGCAATTTGGTGCTTGATGTTTGTTTTTGGGCAAAAAGGTACCTATGTCACGCCCTATAGGGTACCCTAAACATAATAGTCTACCGCATACTATATAAGACTTAGGAATTGCTACCACAACCGTTCCAAAGTCTCGTATAGATGCAAGGCGTATCTTTATGACAATAGAATACATCAACCGATGGAGATAAATAGTTAATTTGACATACTATAAGCATCAGAATATAAATCATGAATCCACATAATCAGATACAAAATTTCCTAGGGGCATTCCCCCGCAAAAGAATATTAAGTTTAAATGTGGTCTTTTACAGTCATCTAGAAAATATTAGGGTTTCCTATGGAAGTCTATACAAAATCAATCACAAACTTCTCATGAAAACTCCTAATCCCTGTACCTGCTCGGTAGGATGCCTCGGCCTTAGCCATAAATATGTAAACTGCAATAAGAAAAAGTTGTGGGGGCGTAAGCTACACTAGCTTGGTGAATGAATACTTCCATAAAGACATTTATAACAAATCATTCAAATAAGTTATTTATTCAATCATACGGAATGCATCAACAACGTCAACAAACAAACATATGATCAACCGGAAATCATATGTGAATGGATTTACGCCTTCCATTCGGGGTTAGCAGATTAACGAATACTGCATTACTACCGCTGAATTAATGTGTCGTTTATGGATCACGAGTAACCAACTATGTCGTTTATGGATCACGATCAACCAACTTTTAGCCATTTACGGATCACGGGTAACCAACATATGCTAATGCTCCATCCCCATCATGAAGTGATTATGTCCATGTTTATTTATCAAACCGAATAAGTATTAATACCAATTTTTAGGTGATCAACAAATCTCGCAGACGATCAATATTATAATACTCTAAACAAACATAAGTTAATCATCTGGTTTCGATATTCTTAGTATAATTTCTCAACTCATCAACAAGCATACATAATTCCCCATAATTCGCATCATGCAATTCCATTTTATCTTTTGCCTCATAATCTAGTGCAACTAATTGCTACAAACACAAGCAATAAATGAAATTAGGAAGTAATACTCACTCGACCATTGGTCGCCAGTCTCTTAGTAATAATAATCCGGTGGTAATGAATCATCGGGATCCAAGTCACCTAAACGAAAGAAAGACCCAAATGAGTATTTCAACTCGTATCTAATCCATTTTATTTCATAAAAACTATTAAGTTCGTAATTCTCGTTATCAATGGAAATTCCAACTTAAAACGGCCATAACTTGGTCATTTTAACTCAGAATTTCGCAAATTATATACCGATTCCTATCTAATTTGAAAGATCTATATAATTCTAATATAATATCTCAGTTTTGAAAACTTTTAAGTCTCGAAAAGTTCGGATAAGTTCTGTTCGGTGATCAAACATCCATTTTCGAAATTGCTTTTGTTAAGTTCTCTAATAATGTTTTAATGATAACAAAAGGATGATTAATTGTTTTTAATTTTATTTGTTAAGTATGATTGAATAGAAGCTTATCCAAAACCTTTGATAGTTGTATAAATGAGTTTTTACAAAGTCAGAAGTTATTTCAGAAGTTTCATCTAAGCTTTGGTATTTAAAGAAAGTCTTTCAGAAACATTTTCAGAATTTACGTCAGTAGACATGCATGCTTAACAAGCTAGTTAGAGGCAATTTCAGAACCTTGAGGATTGACACGAATTTTTCCAGATTAGCCTAAAATTGTTTAAAATCTTGGATTTAAAATTTTTCAAGACCCAGCTCCACTTATAAAGTATATTTGGGTAATATGCTTGATGTGTTTCACTTAAGTTGGATTTTATATCATGGGGATCTTTTCACATCAAGTTTTATATAAATATTATATTGAAAATTATTTTGATATCTATAATATATTCTTTTATGAAGTTTGGATATTTCACGAATTTATTTTTGGGATAACAGATATAATAAGATATGGAAGATAAGGTTATTTTGAAAAGATATGGTTACAAGAAAATCTTTGAAGATAAAAGTTGTTATGAGATTTCGGCATAAGATATTGAACATTATATTTGTTATTATCCTTATTGGATAAATAGCATAATTTCATTCAGATTTTATGGGACAAGATATTAGCAAATATATTGAAGTTTATCTAAAGAAAAAAAATAAGAGAAGATCACGTGGAATGGTTGGAGAAGATTATCTTATCAAGATCTGTTTGTTCAGATTGCAAGAGAAGATCACGGTAATTTCATATCAATTGAAAGAAATATCTATAGCTAATATCAACGAAATTATCTCAACAATACTTATTCGATTTTTTTGAATTTCGAAGAAGGAGCAGCTAGATGTTTTGAATTTTCAAATAAGGATACAGACGAAACAGATTTGTAGCCGAGATACAAGGGATATTATATCAATTTTTCAACCAGTTATTGGATGCGGAAAAACAAAGAAATAAATATTGAAGAAATCATAAGGAAATTCAAAAGAAGAAAAAAAGCCTTATATGCAGCAAGAAATCTTCTTACTTCTCCCATATACAAACTAAGATTACATTGCCTTCATACAAGCTTCATAGATCCAAAATTATGCAATTAATTTTTTATTACATTTAGACTTGAATTTTTTTGAAGGAACATTGTTGTTGCCTTCTTAGATTGATTGTTTAGTCGCAAGTGTAGACTCTGTAGATCGATTGTAGCTAGATGATAGCATTGAGAATCGAGCAGAGAGGATTGCACTATCTTGTAACCTTGAATTTTTTTTATATAGTGGAACACAACCCATAGGATAACAGGGTCCCCAGCGTGGAGCTAGAAGAGTGGACTGACACACAAAGCGAAACCACTATAAATAGCTGCCTGATATTCTTTTTAACCTTGAATTGATATATTGTTCTCATGTTTAAAACTTAAAGGGGAAATTTTAAAAGGCGAAAATTTTAAATAATCAATTCAACCTCCCTTCTTGATTATATTGGGACCAACAGCTTTTGTGAAGAATTATGATGTATCTATCATCCATGCCAAATATGCATGCAATATTAACAAATTACTATCATGAATGGTATATCATGAGCTTCTTATATGTATGTTCTTGATGATATTCTATTAAGTAACATTTTTAGAAAGCTTCTACTCTTCAAGATGCCATGATTACCTAACTTAGTAAAACTAATTTTGTGTTCTTGACAAATCACACTTGTTTTAGAGATTTTCCTTAATAAAATTTATTTATTCTTACTAAAATTAAGTTTTTACCATATCTATTCGTTAAGTTCCTCATTTTTCAACAAAAATCCTCATTTTTCACTTTGTAAACAAGTGTTTGAATATCGGCTATTCCTAGATCTGAATTTTGTTAAAATAGCTTTTAAGTGATTTCTTTAAGAAAAACTTATTTGATACTTTAAAATCTATAACTCCATTATTCTTATCCCCTAAGGACTTCATTTCCTTAATAAAACTTCCATTTTGAGTTTGAAAAATAGGTTTTTACATATCCTCTTTTCCTAGTTATGAATTTCATGTAACTATCCTAAGATCCAAATTTTCTATTTTGTAAATATTTCTTATTGGACAAATTTCTCTAAGTAGATCTACCATTAACTTATTAAAATCATCTCTTATTGATACATATTCCATAAGCTCTTCATTTTTCACATAAAAATCATGTTTTGGAGTTGAAAAATAGGTTTTCAAAATACAACTCTTTTTCCATCCAAATTTACAAAAGTTTATTTTGATGAAACCAAATTTGTTCTTGAGCTTTTTGGCTCATCTTCATAAATATCCTAACTTCTAGAAATAACAAAAAATTTATTTACATAAGACAAAAATCTTTATAACCATTTATTCATCTTAAACACAATAAATGCATGAGATCTCAAATAACATGTAAAAGAATATTTGTTTTGAAGCTAGATCTAAGTGTAATGATCATGTTGGATGCATGAAATGAATATACTACTATGATAATAATGTAGTATAGCAAGATTCCTACATGAAATCATCACTATATAAACATACATTATGATCATGACAAAAATAGGAGCTTAAAACATAATATTCACAACTTGTGATGGCTTGATCACCATGTTCTAGTGGTTTCACATCCCTAACATGAAGCTCATGGGGATTTTTATGAATCCACACATGAATGATCTTGCCATTACATGTTTTTGTGGTGGTAAAGTTTAGATATACTTATTAAGCTGTAAACAAGAAGAGTTGAAGAAAAAAAATTTGTGTGTGTAATGGGGAGGGGGTGTTACGCAACAAGAGAGAAAAGAGGGAGAGTGTTTTGCAAAATTTTCCAAAAGTGAAAATAAAGAAAGAAAGAAATGAAATGATGAAGGCATAAAGAAGTTTATATAGGGAATTGGATTAGGGTTTTGTATGATTAAATAAAAGAAGAAAAATAGGACAAGTGAGAGGGAAAAGGGAGGGGGTTATGCCAGTCATAAAGGGGGAGAGAGAGAGAAAATGAGTTTTGTAATTTTTTTCAAATTTAATTTGTGTAATAAAGTGTGTTGGAAAAATAAATGTAAGGAATATAATGTAATGAGGGAAGGTTAGATTGTAAGGATGTAAGAGTAGGGGTATGGCTTGTGAGTGTGAGTAAGGTATGAGCTTGTAGTTGTGAATAGTAATGAATAGTATATTTGACAATTAAATTACTGGTTAGTAAAGAAAATACGATAAAAATGCTATAGCTGTAATTTTTATAAATAAAAAAATTATAATAAATATATTTTTGAATTTCTTATTAAATTCTAGTTTTAAAGAATATTCCGGAATATTTTTCTAGTTTCGAGTCCCAAGGCCTGGTTTTTAGGAATGGATCCCAATCGAGTTCGAAAACAGATAATTTCTCGAAAACTGATCTTTTATGTTTCGATATTGTCTTTAGAACTATAATCTAGATTAACTTGCTCTCAAAAGTTCTATGGTTTTATTCTCGGTAAAGATGGACTTAGGATTTCTAGGTTTCTTCCTAACCCTAGCTATTCCGGTTTAGGGTTTTCGTTTCTAATTCGGTTCTCGGAGTCAAGCTTTGTTTGCAAAGAAAACTGGGGCTTATATCCTGCACTTTCAAAAACAAGACATTTCAAGTGTCCAAATTTAATTGTACGAAGGCACTAAAATGCCTTATTTTTGAAAGTACAAGCACCTTTTTATCCAAAAACAAACATCGGGCACAAAATTGCCAAAATCCAAAGATATAGGCACTGCCTGTGCCTTTATCCCCGATTAAACAATCTCGAGAATTATTAAATACTAAATAAATCGTTAAAAAATAAATGAATAAAGTAAAACGTAAATTTTGAACAAAAAATATAACACAATAAAAAAACCCTAAAATTTTATGATCTTACGAATAAATCAAAAAGACGGAAGACAAACCGGAACCCTAAAATCAACCTAGAGCAATAACAAACTCTAGTAAATTTAGATTCGACAATCCCGTGCTCTAAATCTATAAACAATAAAATAAAATTAATAATAGGTTATAGTGCGTAACAATGTAGTGAGTCTTAAAAATATCAGATAAGTCGAAATTTAGTTCGTTTCGAACCCGAATAGGAACATATTTCAAAAACTGTGTCCCGATGCACCGAACAGTAAAAATATTTTGATAATACTATTAGACTCGTAATAATACGAGGATTTCAAAAACATCAGTTTTAGAATTTTTTAGAATCTAAAAATATCTATTATAGCTCGTTTACTCATATTTTTATTACTAAAGGTATTTTATTTGTCTAGTCTACTATTCATTGTACTATTTCTATTATTCATCTATTTCTACTTTTTCTTACTACCTATATGTCTACTTTCTTACAATTTATATTTTCAATACTATTTTACATCCTTCATATCTTACATATTATTACTTTTTATTACAAAATAACAAAAGAAAATACACTCTCTCTCCTCCCCCTTGTACCACCAGCCTCCTATCTCTCTCTCTCAATTTTTTTTCTTTTTCAATTTATATTATTACAATAATTTTCCTTCACAAATCTCTATAAATACCACATTTCCCTCCACTTCTTTCACACATCTCATTTTTTCTACCAAAACTCTACCAAATTCTTTCCTCAAATTCTCTCTCCAAACTTCTCTTCCAAACTCTTTCTTCTCTCCACAAAACCACTACCCATATATTACTACAACCACTTCTCTTTTTCTTTAACAAAATACATTACCTTAGTAAAATCTCTCATATTTATTCTTCATGTCATGTAACTTAACATAACTATTGTGTGTATTTTCTAAACCTATAAGGTTATGGAAGCAACAATATGTTCATGTTTTATTCTTGTTCATGCAAAAATTTTATTGTTATGTTGATATTATATTATGCCCAATTTATTGCTCCTAATCTAACTTTATATATTATTATGTATATGTATATTTATATCTCTTAGATCCTACATGCTTACTAACTTAACCTCTTATTATTGCTTTTATTATTGCTCTTATTAATATGCTTTTTCTTTTCTTTCCTTTTTTTTTTCTTTTTTTTTTGAACTAGTCCATTCTTAGTTTTTGGATGCCTTGATGAAGCTAAGGCTCCCAATACTTGACCTTATTAATATGCTTATTTGCTTCTTATATTTCTCTCTATCTTGTCATGTGATATTTTTCTCTTTCTCCTAAGTACATATTCATATTCATGCATGATCATATTGATTCCTGTCTCAACAAAAAAATGAAGATGAGATTTTCTTAAGAAGGAAAAACAAGAATAAACTCTCTTTAAAATAAATTTTGTCGCTTAATAAAGTTTTTTCCATGAAAGACTTGGAATTTGTTTTGAATAAATTCTTTTTAAAAACTTGGACAAGCTTATCATGGATTTTGAAAGTATCAACAAAGAAGATTTCTTCAAGAAGTGACTAAGTAAATAAATTTTCTCTTTTCGAAATAAGTAACATAAGATTTATTAAAACTTTAATGTGACAATTCCTTGTTATGTAAATTTTCATAAAAACTTAATTATATGATTTTTTTTACCAACTTCATAATTAAAAACCAGGAACCAAACAATCTTTCTAAGTCAAGTTTAAGATCTACTTACTAAGTTAAAATCCACTTAAAAATAAAATCAGTATACAACTTAAGGAACTAAGTTTTAAGAAGCAAAATCCATTCTTTTTCTCTTTTATGGAATTAAGGAAATACAAATAATATTTCTAGTGACTAGACGCTCACTTGTAACAAACTAAAGATTTTTAAATAAAGGTTAATGTATAGAAAAATTATAAATTAATAAAGAAATATTGTAAGCATGAAGGTTTAGAATATGTCACTCACTAAATTTTTCTCATGTCACGCCCCGAAGAGTACCCTAAACGTGGCAGTTTGCCACATATAATATCAAGGCTTAAGAATGGCTACCTTAGTCATGCGAAAGCCTTAGTATTATATGTAAGGCGTCTAACACGGTAATAGGAGACGCTTTTGGGAAGCATAGTTTAAGCAAGTAAAGATAAACATACAAGAATCCAGAAATAAATATATCATATCATTAATAACCAAAGGTCTATTACATAACTTCTTAGGGGCATACCCCCGCTAATCCCATGGATCGTGATAAACTTTATAACATCCAAAATACTACATTAAAGATTTCAAAGGAATTCTAATCTAAGTCTTCGAGTAGATTTCCTCCAAAAGCTTCAATATAAAACCTACACTGATACGGGAGACCTCGGGCACAAAAACAGGTGTTCCTGAGAATACAAATATCTATAGGGGTGTAAGCTTATGGGCTTAGTGAGTAAATCCCAAAATTCATACTCGAAGAAAATTATCAATCACGTTTATTATTCAAACATATGAAATGCAACAACCACGTGAGCATACAAGACATATGACTTTCCGGGAATCATATGTTGAATGAATTACGCCCTTCATTCGGGGTTGGGTATTCAGGCCAATTACAGCCACAACTTTTAAAAACACTTTTATAGATCTTACCGGCTCCTATACGCCATCAAAAACTTGTAGTTATTACAGGCTCCTACTAGCCACCAATTTAAGTAGTTCTTACTGCTCCTACTCGCCACTGACATGATATACCGGTTATGTCTACCACCACTATTATACACTTGTCCCACCAATTGTATAGTAGTGAATGCAATGTGACTTAACATATGAAGTGCATGAATAATTTCTTTAATTAAAGTCTAGTAGTTATATTTAACTTCTTTCAAGTGATCAACAATTTCAAACATTTCAAGATATTAATGCACATACAACTTTATTACAAACAAATCGAGTTTCGATATACTTAGTCCTTTCACATATTAGCATACACTTCCTTTTGATTTTTCTTAAATTCTAGTGCAACTAATTTTACAAGCACAATCAAGAGTTTGAAGAATAACGGGGAATAAACTCACTCAGCCATGATGACACCTTCTTTGAAACGGATGAGTCGTTCGGGATTTCCACTAATCGTAATAATCTTCGGGATATGAACAATCCTCCTCGAGATTATCTAAAAGAAAGAAAAATACTTAAGATAAGTATTTCATGAACTTCTTTTCTTGAAGATTCTAATCTTTTCTTAAAATCGCGGTAAAATCGTATAAGGGGAAATTCCAACTTAAAATGGCCATATCTTGCTCATTTTAACTCGGAATTTTGCGTATAATATACCGTTTTCTACCTACTCGGAAAGATTTACGCATTTCTAAACTTATTTTCATAAAACTAGGTCGTTTTGGGTTCCGAAGACAACGACCAGATTTTCCACGAATTTGCAAACACTTGTTTTCCTCTTTGTAAACAAAGCTCATTTGAAAAGATAAATATTTCAATTATTTTGTAAACTTTTGAAAGGTATATATATATATTTGTAATGACTTATAACATATGCATGAAGTAAATGAAATTGTCTCAACTTATAAAAAGTAAGGTTTTAAAAGACTTTGAACTTGAGATTCTATTGAATATTTATTTTACTTTTGAAAGATCTTTTAGTTATTTAAGATGAATATTCTATTTCTAAATGAAATCTCTTGTAATTACTTTAATTCCTAAAGTGTGGTTTTATTTTCTAACTTGGATTTCAAAAGTAGTAAAATGACATTTCTATTTCTTGTAATGATTCCCAAAAGAATTTCTACTTCTTGATGAAAGATAAGTTTTCATAAAACCTTTTGTTTATGTAAGAAAAATCATTCCCATGCATGTTCATGGGTTTTTTTTTTTTTTAAGAAATCCATTTTCCATATTTATTTTTTTTAGAAAGAATCTTTAATTCAAGAAAACACTTTCTCATTTATTTTTGTCGAGACAAAAACATTATGTTCATGCATGAATATGAATCATGAGCGATAGAAATATAAAGTAAAATAATAACTTGAAAGCTTAAGTAAATAATAAAGGAAATCAAGTATTGGGACCTTAGCTTCATCAAGGTACCCCGGACTAAGAGAAGACTAGTCCCGAAAAGAAAAGAAAGAGAAATTGTTTTGACTTGAGGAGGACAAGTCTAATTAAAAACAACTTTGAAATAAATAAATTGCATTGAAGTAATTAAATTGCATGAAAGATAAAGAAATTGCAAGACAATGAGCTTATATGCTCTAAATAATATATATAGATATATAGATATGTTAGATAGTAATGAATATAAAAGAAACATAAATGAACATAGAGGAATTATGATTATGAACAAAAACAAAGCATGAACCTAATGTTGCTTTCTTAACCTTCATGGTTTTAGAAAACACACACTAAGCTCATACTAAGTAGATGAACATGAAGAAATCTTGAGAAAATTCTCACCTAAAGGAAGCTAAACTAAGAAGACTTCTTGAAAGAACTCTTGAAAGAATTTGGAGAGAAATTTTTGTAGAGTAACTTTAGAGAAGAAGAGGTGTGAAAGAAGTGAAGGTATAAGGGGGTATTTATAGGAAAATGTGGGAGATAAATTGTTTTAATTAAATAATTAAAAAATAAAACAATTTAGAGGATAGAGAGAGGGGGCCGGCGCCAATTCATGCATGGGGAGGAGGGAAAATTAATTTTTTTGTTATTTTGTTAATTAAAAGTAAGAAATGAAAGATGTGAAATTGTATTGGAAATGAAAATGTGTAAGATATAGGTGTATGGGTTGTAAGAGTAGGTTGTAAGAAAAAGTAGAGATAGATGAATAGTGTAGAATAGTAGAAAATAGTGTAATGTAAAAGTAGACATGATAATTAAATATCGGTAGTAAGAAAATACTCGTATAAAAGTGATATATGATATTTCTGGCTACCGAAAAATTATGAAATTGATATTTTTGGGAATCTTATATTTTTACGAGTCTAACGGTATATTCGGAATAACTTTCCTATTCCAGGCTTTCGGATACGTTTTTCAGGAATCATGTCCGATCGGTTCAAAGGACACTCGAAATTCTTCAATATGATATTTTTATAAAACCTATAGCTATTATGAACTATTACAACTAATTTTCCCAACTTCGTTTTCTAGGGCTTGAGAAAACGGCAATGCCGAACTTAAGCGGTTACGGTAAACTAGGGTTTGGTTGACTCTGGAAATCCGGTCGACTTTCGATTATGGTTTAAACTATAATTCGGATCCAAAAATTTCGGGGATTTACATCTCATATGCTAAAACTTATAACATCATTTATATAAGTTGGAATGATTTTCTTCCTAACCACATAAAGGTTCATATTTTGGAAAATAATTAGTTAAACTAGTTTAACATGAAAATAAAACATTCATGGGCTCAAAATAAGTATGAAATTATGATTTTCTCTAATTAAGTTTCACACTTACAAAATCTAAAAATTAAAATTTTGTTTAAATTGACAAACTTAGAAAATTCTTTAAAAAGAAATACATTTGGGTTTTTATGTCACAAATAAGTAAAACCATGTTTTATAAAAATAAATTGTTGAATAAGAATTTATGAACAATATAAAACCTTTAAGGATTTAAAATATATATATATATATATATTGAAATATGACTTTATTATTGCTAAGTCACAAATTTATGAAATAGCAAATTAATCACAAGTCAAAGATTGACCATTCACAAAACTCTATCTTTCACAAATTTGTTTACAAACTTTATTTTGAGGCAATGTCACTAAAATCATGCATATAATATGAGTCCATATATATATATATATATATTCAAAGGGTTTTTTAATCATATAAATCTATATTTTTGCTTATTAAGAATTTTTGGATGAAAAAAAGTTTGAAAAGTTGTGTTTTGAGGACTTAGAATTTCGTAATGATTCTGTACCCTACCATTTCCAAACCCAAATGGCCTTTTATGATAAAAATAACCTTGATAGATAGATCTTTTTGAGTAGGTATAAAATGACATATTATATGCGAAATTTCGAGTTAAAATGAGCATATTATGGCCATTTTAAGTAGGGGTTTGACATAATCCGATTTTGATAAAAAAAGAATTAGAACGTTTGAGTAGAATTTCCACGAAATCTCATCCTGGGTATTTCTTTTGTCTAGGCGACTAAGAACACGAGATTTCCTTTCTTGAAGACTACTACGACTAAGAAGTTACGATATGGACGAGTAAGTTTTCCTTTACGTTTTATACATTCGCGGATGTACTTGTAGAATAGAGCATTAGATATTAGGGAAAGATAAAAATTGATGTGCATGCGGATTACTATGGGTACTATGTATGTGATTCATTATGTGTGATCATTAAATGATAAGCATATTGGAGCTTGACTAGTTGATTAATATAAATTGTCCCTATGTATATTGTTACGTGTGTGCAAATATTGATTGATCACCTTAAACAAATTAATGTCGAATTCAAAATTTCTTATAATTAAATTTCTCATGCATATCACTTAGAATATCATCTTCACATTTTGCTACTACTCATCAGCATGAGACCGGAACAGCAAGCTGCCTAACTACATCTTGAGGAGTTAGGACATTCGGGAAATACGGCTTCATAGTGTAGCTGAGTCAGATTCATCGCTTTGGGTAAGGAAAGCCCAAGGACTAGTAGTACGATTGATTGGAACCCCAAGACGTGCACAAATTTCAAGGAGGTTGATGGTGACTCATTAAAAGCATTCCATAAACCATAATGGAGAGATAAATCTATTCTACATATGAAACCGGATAGTCATTTGTATTGTTTGATCATATGATTGCTGCATTTCATATGCTTGCTTAATGGACTTGTTTGATTGCTTTGTTATGAGTACTTTTGTGTAAGGAATATTGCCAACCCTCAGATTTTTGGAATCGGTTTAGCATAAAACCCAAAACCTGAAGTCAAACGGAACTCTAAAGGTCAACAAAACCCTAGGTTACTGTAACTAATGAAGTCCGGCATTGCCGTTTTCTTTGCCCTAGAAAACGAAGTTGGAATAATTAGCTAGAATAGTTCGTAATAGCTATAGGTTATATGAAAATATCAGTTTTGCGAATTTCGGTTGTCCTTCGAACCCAATCGGATACAGTTTTCGAAAAACGTGTTCGGGAGCTCGAAATAGGAAAATTATTCCGAATACACCATTAGACTCGTAAAAATATCAGTTTTCACAATTTTTCGGTGAGTAAAAATAACATATATCGCATTTATACGCGTATTTTCTTACTACCGGTACTTTATTTCATATCTATCTTACATTACACTATTCATTACTATTCTACAATATTCTTTTATCTCTACTTTTTCTTACACCTATTCTTACACACTCCATAACCTATAATCCTTACTTTTTATCTTTCCCATAACTTCATTTCACATCTACCTTACATATTACATCTTTTATTTAACAAAAAGTTAAAAAAATAAATCACTCTCCCCCTCCAAGGTACATGGCCGGCGCCCTCGTCATCCCCATCTTCCTCAATTTTTTCGATTTTATTTATTTTAATCATACAAAAATCACTCCTCATTTTCCTATAAATATCCCCCTCATCTTTCACTTCGTTTACATATTCACTACCCACAAATTCCTTACCAAAACTCTCTCAATTTCTCCTCTCAAAACTCTCTCAAAATACCATCCAAAAACTCTCTCAAAATAATTCTACAACAACTTCTACCAACAACTAAAACCCATAACCACATACTACTATAAAAACCTTCTTTAGGTAACTACCTTCTTTTGTTTTCTTCTTTTTCATGTCATGTAACTTTACATGACTATAGTGTGAGTTTCCAAAGACTACAAGTTATGGAAACTACATTATGTTCATGTTCATGAAAATCTATTTATGTTTATGTTATTATTTTTGTTTATATTATTGTTAATATATCTAAGTATTACTATCTATATATATGTACATATTCTTTAGAGCATATAAGCTCACTTGCAATTTATTTACTTCATGCAAAGCAATTTGTTTATTCCATTGCAATTTATTTATTTATTCCTTGTTATTTTAAGACTAACCTCTAGTCTTAGACTTGTCCTCATTAAGTCAAAACAAGTTTTTTCTTTCTTTCATTTTATTTTATTTTGGGACTAGTCTACTTCTTAGTCCCGGGAGCGTTGAAAAAGCTAAGACTCCAATACTTGACTTTATTACTTATGTTATTTTGCTTACTATTATTTCTCATAAGTCATGTTTATTTAAATTGTTGTCCAAAATTTCAAGTTCTAAAAATAATTGACGAAAAGGAGATTTTTACATTTAGGAACAAGTTTATGTAAAGTAGGAAATCTATGGTTTGAAAACAAAAATAAAGTTATCTCTTTTTCAAGTTACAAGAAGAAACCACTAAAATTTTAGAAACTACTTTGACTATAAAAAAAAAAAAAAAGTTTCTTAAGTCACATATTGTTCCACTTTGTTTTTGCCAAGAAAACAAATTTTTATGCATGGATGATTTCTATGAAAAACATAAGACATGAGGAAAGGATAAAGATTTTTGTAAACAAGTAGACAAAGAAATTTGTACAAGAAAAATAAATGGGAAGAATAGTATATTTTCTAAAAACTCCAAAATAGTATTAGTATAGAAAACTTAGAAGGAAGAAAATTTATTTTCAAAAAGTTACTTAGATATATATAAGCCAACATAAAACATGTTTGTAAAATAAAAAGAAACAAATTAATCATTTCAAGGAGTTTACAAAATTCTTGTAATCTATATTTTTCTAAACAACTCCAAAACCGACACAATTTTACTTAAGTAAAATAAATGGACAACAAACACTTAAGCATGAATGAATATGAGCTAAGTAGCCATAAAAAGAGAATTTTTCAACTCTATAGATAACCAAGTATTTATCAAACAAATTTCGATTTCTTGAAACCAAAGTTGTTTTGCATTTGGAAAATCCGTGGTGAATTTTTTCACCGCTATTTCGGAGCCTATATGAATTTGTTTGTTAAAAATAATTTTGGAAATGGGTAGATCTTTTCGAGTAGGTAGAAATCGGTATATTATATGTGCGATTCCGAGTTAAAATGACCAAGTTATGGCCATTTTAAGTTGGAACATTCCTTTATATGAACTTTAATGTTCTTTTGACATTGTTTTGTCAAAATTCAAGAAAATTATCAAGAAATACTCATTGTGGATATTTTCTTTGGCTAGTTGATCCCGTTGGAGGATTCCTTTATTGAAATAGCCATAATTTTAATATAAATATTAATGCACGCTAAATTTGATAATTATATGTGTGTATGTGTTTGAGTGGATTAGTGTGTTTGTAATGTTGGGTGTGTTATAACATATGTGATTAGATAATATGCTATGGTAAATACATCTAGGTTGATAGTTTATTCATGTTAGAAATTATCATGTTAGTGTTAATTGTTATTGTAATGAATTATATGTGTTGAATTTAAGCTTGTTTTAGGCCTAAATAAAATTCTAAACATAGCAAAAAATTTTAAAGCCCACTCAAGCCCAAACTTAAGTCCATAACTAAGCCCAAATAAGGCCCAAGCCTTTCCAAATCTGCCCTCCTCAAAAGTCAACAACATTTAGATAAACATCAAAGTCTAATTGAATCATTAGACAACCCAAAACAGAGCAAAGAAAAAGAAAATTCGTAACTCAAGAAGGCCAAAAATTTTCAAGACCCAAATCAAGTTTTCTTGGACTCAACACACCAAAAATCCTTCCCCAAGCCTTATATATACATTGAGGTAAGTTTATTTGATGTTTGAAATGCTTTATTTCCCTCTTAATCCATGAAATATGCATGTGTGGTATAATATAAGTAGTTGGAATGCTAAATTCTTGTTGAAATGTTGTAGAATTGTTAGGAAAGTTTTAGGATGCTTGAGTTGTTGTAGATAGGTTGTAGTAGGCTTTCATGTGGTTTGGAATTGAAGTGTTGAAGTATGATAAGTATTAGAATTGTTTGAAGTGTGTTAGAGTTGGTGAAAGTTGATGAAGAAGAGTTTGACTCTTGTAGAGTAGTTTTTGAACTTGTTTGATGTTGAGGAGTGAAGATCGCCCTTGTTTTATGTTGTTAAATGCACAAGAAGTGTTGTATGAAGTTTATATAAGGTTTAGGACATGTTAGGAGTTGAGAAAACCTAAATTTTGAAGTTAAAACAAAGGAAATGTGTTAAAAATCGGAAACAGAGGAGATGTCACGGGCAAGCTAAGACCCGTGATATCGTCTGATTTTTGTAAAAAAATTCATCAGGCAAGATATCACGGGCGAGGTAAAGGGCGTGATTTAGACTGATCATACATTTTTCCTTAGTTAGGGTGAACTAAAGGGCGTGATTTGGTCTGTGACAAAATTTTTCAAAATCGCGGGTGAACAATGGGGTGTGATCCGTCCCCTGCAGCAATGTGTTTTCGTAAATTAATCATAACTTTTTCACACGAAATCCGATTTAAGTGATTGAAATTGCGTTGGAAATCTTGAAAAGAGATCTAAAACTTTCATGTTTTGAGTTTTTACAAAATAAAAAATTATCAAGGCCGAATTTTCATTTCTTTCCAGCTGCTCCATTTTTCAAATAAAGCTAAAAACTTATGTTTGATAGTTAATGTAATTTTATGATTAATTATTGAACTTGTATGATGTTGTATGATGATTGTATGATATATATAAGTCATATTATGACTTGAATGATTTTAATCAAGATCCTATGATTTCCTAAGCTTTAAACTAGTAGATATAAGCTTGGCTTAGGATAGTATTGTTAATATGATTTGATTTATGTGAAACAGAGATAGATACTCAGTTGGAGACCCTCTTTTGAATTCCGAATCGAATCAGGTACACAATACTTTGATTGATTGTTGCTTAGGATAGGCATATACCAAATTGATTTTAATCGAAGATTAATAAGAGATATTGAAATTGGTTGTGCTTTACGTCGTTGAATTCGGAACCGGGAAGCGACAACCTTGTCATGATGCAATGGCACGGTAGTTTAGGCACTTAGCCCAATTCTTTGTCATGATGCAATGACTTAAATCCATGATGCAATAGTTCACCATGATGCAATGGTGATTTCTTTTATTAGCTAAGTGGGTAGCTAATAGGGTTAACTGTATCGGTATATCCTCTACTTAGGCTCGGAAGGAAATAATATGTTTTAGTTCATGGGTATGGGACCGTTGAACTAATTGATATTATAGACCGGGATAAGTGGATTATATAAAGGAGTGTGAACCCTAGATGAAGCTATCGTTCTCTATCGGTTAGATATAGGAGATATAGGTATCCGGTCTATCTATATCAACCCCCTGAGCAGCTGCTGTTACTCAGGACCCTTAGAATTCCCAAGTTTGAGTCGGAGTTTGAATACTCTAGTGTTGTTTTATTCACTTAACTAAAAGATAATGAAGTTGTGGTGATTTATTGCATTGTTTTTAGTTAAGTGAGCATTGCATATGTATTTGTTGCATTATTGTGTACTGGGCCTTTAGCTCATGCTGCTACCTTGCAGGTGACTTTGATGACGAGCTCTATGATGATATGGGCTATGGGAATGATTGGGAAGACTCTATGGATGACTAGGAGAGAGGCCTAGTATATGCTTAGGATCCTTTTTGATGTAAAATTTTGTGAAGTGTTTAGGCTTATTTGTTATGCCTTAGAATGTATTTTTGAGTTGAATTGTATTTGTAATATAGTTGGATTTTAAGTGAGATCTCTATGTTTATGTGATCCTTGGGAATCTGTAATGTATATAAAGCTATGATGTATGTCTTGTATATAGATGATGGCCCACTACTCATGTGGTGGTAATGTTTCTAATTCTAAGCATAAGAATGTTATATTTGTTTTAAACAGGTAGCCATTACAAACATCTCTTTTTAAGATGACCTTACGTATAATACTTGAATATTGTTCATAATATTTGGGTATTATGCGTGGTCTGGAGATTTGGCACACTTAATAATTGGGTTAAGTGGGTCAGGTCTTTACATTTATCCCGAAGATTATTACGATTAAGTGGAATGTGTGAACGACTCATCCACATAGAGGAATAGTCGACATAGCATCGTGAGTTTATTTCCTTAAAATGCTATACTTGTTGTGCTTGTAAATTAGTTGCATTAGAATTACGAAAAGATAAATCGATATGTATGTAAAATAATTCTTTGAAAGAATTTTAAGAATATCGGAGCCGGAATTGTTTTAAATGTTTGTTTTCGTATAACATTTGATTTGTATGAAATTCCTTGATCGCCTTAAATTAAAAAATAATTATGCTATGACATTATAAACAAATGAATTCATGCATACCACGAAGTGAGTCACATTGCATTTTGTGTTATTATCCTTGGGTGAGAAGGATAGTAAGCTCATGTCGCGAAAAACACTTGGCGGGAGATCCGAAAGCGATTGCTTGGCGGTGTCGAGCCTGGGTTTTTCCACTAATCTGGTTCATTTCTCCTAACCCGATTCACATTAAACCCGAACCCATTTAACATGAATCCTCGACTAGGGGTTAAAAGAAATTTTAATTTTTGAAAACTTTTTAGAGTCGCCACCCGATATAAATCGGGAAAAAATAAAAGCTAGGATCAATGGGTCGGTTGATCCTAACTTAGCTACTAGTCTGCGAAAATTTGATTTAAAAACCCAAACTTTTAAAACCAGATATCATGGATTCGGGGGCTAACCTATTAAAACCAAATGGTTACCACTTTTGGAATTTTAAATTTGTAATCTATCCTTTTCATGCTCAAAAAATTCAAATAATATATTATAACAGAAATATTTACAAGTCAAATCATTCAGTTTTTTTTATTTTTTATATGCTTTTCCTCATTTTTATTTATTATTATTATTTTTTTATAACATGAATAACAACAAATATATTTTTTTTTTTTTAAAAAAAAACATTTTTTTTATTTTTTAATGTCGCCCCGCAGGTGCCTACGTACTCGCTAATCGAGATCAGACAAAACGTAGTTCTTTTAAAAAGAACTTAGTTTGTTGATCAATTTTAATTTTTCGAACTATTCTCAATTTAAATTCATTAAATCTTGAATTTTTATGAAAATCATTTTTGATGGTCCTATGATCTAATCAATTGATTTTCATTTTATGAAAATATAATTTTTCTAAGTTTAAAAATCATTTTTTTTTGTTTTTTGAAAATTCAATTTTGTTATTTTTTACTTATTTTTATTTATTTATTTTTATTTTTTAATTTATTATTTTTTATAAAAAATCATCACATAAATTCACAACATATTCAGAATATATTAAAATATATTAAAATTATTTTCATGCATTAAATATGCATTTTCTAAAGCAATTTATATATAAATTCATATTAAAAATATTCAAAAATATTCAAAAATATATAAAAATAAATTTATATGAAAAATAATTATTTATATTTTTCTGGATTTTTCTGAATTTTTCTGAATTTTTTATGAATTTTTATGAATTTTTTTATTATTTTTTACTATTTTCTGTAATTAATTATATAATAAATATATAATAAAATAATGCGGATTAACCTGGACCGTTGGATGAAGCGGACAAGATCTGGAGCGTCGATCGCGTTGACTGATCCTGATCTTCTGATGGAATTGACCAAATTTGGGGCGTTGATCGAGATGATTAAATCTGGGCCGTCTGATCTGTTTTGATGAAATATGGACCGTCTGATCTGCTTGATGAAATCTAGACCGTCTGATCTGCTTGATGAAATCTGGGCCGCTGATCTGCTTGATGAAATCTGGGCCGCTGATCTGCTTGATGAAATCTGGGTCCGATCTGCTTGATGAAATCTGAGCCGCTGATCTGCTTGATCAAATCTGGACCGTCTGATCTGCTTGATTGAACCTGAGCCGCTGATCTGCTTGATCAAATCTGGACTGGGCCGTCTGATCTGAGTTGACCGTTGACCGATGACCGACGACCGTTGACCGATGACCGACCGGGTTGGATTCGAATCTTCGGGTTGGATCTCGGAGCTCCGACGGGTGAAGAAGACGATCACGGGATTTTTCGGGGCGGATTCCGGCGGCTCTGGCGATCTTCGGCGGCTGGAAGCTTGTCGGCCCGACTCCTATGGTGGTTGCGCGTCCTCTGAAGGTGGTGGTTCGCGCCCAGAACCACCGTGGGCGGCGGTTCGCGGAGGTGGTTGCCGGCGGTCCAATTCGAAAAATAAAAAAAATTTGCAGAGAGAAAATCCGATCAATTCGAATAAATCCAAGCAAACTAAAACATCAAAATCAAGTTTCCAATACTCCTAAAACACTCAATTTGGATCAAATCTGATCCAATCACTTCGAATTTGAAAAATTCGAATCCTACATTCTAAATTCGAAAGTTTCAAATTGATATTGTTGTGTGTGTGTTTCTTCGAAATTGACTTGTGCCTTTTGATCCTAGGACCCCCTATTTATAGGTTGCAAGCTCAATTTTACGTTTCGAACAGTTTCGAAAATAAATCGATTTTTGCCTCTTTGTTTTTCACGAATTTAATTCGAAAATTCGTGATTAATTTGCTTGAAACTGATGAATTGATGATTGCTTTCTCATATCCTCCATCAGATCATCCATTGTGGGTAGATTAATTGCCCAATTTTTCCAATTCTTGTAACTCCCCATTTATGTGCAATTGAATGCTTTGCAAATTGTATTTTTTTTTCAATTTTTTTTAGTACGAATTTTGTGACTTTTGGGTTGTTTTTACACATGAATTGTGCACTAATCTTTCATATTCCATAACCACTTTGCAATGGCATCATCAATTTCAACAATCAATGATGTTTTGTCAGTTAAAAACTGATGCAAAGTAAGGCAAAAAGTCACTTTGAGAAAGATGAAAAGGTAAAAATGATAAAAAGGCAAAAATTTGCCTTTGCTAGGGTTTGAACCTGTGTCCTTGAGCTTGAGTGTGTGTTTGGATCAATGTATTTAACCAACAGGCCATTTGGCCTGCGCCTTGATCACTTAGCCAACTTCATCAATACTTAAGGCTTTTGGAAAAATGAGTTTAATTAAATTTAAGCCTTAATTAATTGGGCAAAAATTGGGTGTCTACAGGCGGCTTAAGGAAAATGCTTGGCGGAAGATCCGAAAGCAAGGTCAAATCAAGTAGATTCGGAATGCTTGATGATGAGTGCTCGTAAGCATAAAACTTTTCAACTAAAACTACTTGTTTTGAGGTTAAGTATCACCAAACCCCGAATGGAAGGCCCAAATCCATTCAACATATAGTTCTCGGAAAACTATATGCTTGTTTGCTCACGTGTATGTTGCATTACATTTGATTGTTTAATCAACTTGTTTGAAATCTTGTTATAAGAAGTTATTTATGGAAATAGTTCTCACTAAGCCTGTCAGCTTATACCCCCATAGATATCTTTTGCAGTTTCCCTATTTATGGTTAAGGCCACAAGGACCCTGCGGACAGGTAATTTTTTTTGGGTAATAGAAATTTAGATAAAGTGTAGCATTAGTATTGATGTACAAATATTCATGTAATAGATTAGTGATCAAGGGGAAATGTCCCTAAGTTTGTAAAACCATTGATATGAATGAGTGATTATTATGAATCCTCTTTTCTTAATGTGTTATTTATATCTTCTTAAACTTCATAATTCCATATATGGTTCTCTAAAGTTGTGAAAGTACGCCTTATACTTAATATAAAAGCTTTTGGATTGGCTAAGGTTGTCATACTTAAGCTTTAATATTGAGTGTGGCAGACTGTCACGTTTAAGGTACCGTTGGGGCGTGACAAATATCTTACTAAGCTAGTTATGCTTATCCTCTAATAGATTTCTGATGTTGCAGGATCATTGTTTTTGCATCCTAGACCACCCTAACCGTTTGGGTAGAACCTACGTCTTTGGGGAACTTTTGAAGGAATTCTATTTGGAAGACTTCAGATTAAATTTCCTTAAAAAAAATGTTTCAGTTTTAGTTATTTGTCTTAGTAAAACGGTTATTATAGAGATTTATCAAGGGAATGCCCCATAGGAGATGTAAGAACTTTTATTTTGATGAATGATAATAGTATTGCCTTAAATGTTCCGCTGCCACTATCTTAAAATGCATAACTCCACTTGTCTCCTTTTGTTGTGAACGTACGTCTTGTACCAATATAAAAAGCTTTCAAGTGATTGAGGTAGTCATTCTGGAGTTTTTATATTGTGTACGCTGAGCTGTCATGTTTAGGGAACCCATTAGAGTGTGACAACAATATTATAGTAAATTAATTTATATTATTTGACAATTAAATATTATCTAAAAATATTACCTCGATTTTCATGTTAATAATCAGATAAACAAACTGTTTAGTATAGAGTTTTCAAATCGATTAAGCTATCGTATTTTTGGATCTTTTTAGTTACCCTATTTTGGATTGTTTTGATGGTGATATGTTTTTGCTAAAAACTTAGCTTTAAGGTTTCATGCTTTCCATAATTCATCTGATATCATATGGTTGTTGAGTCTTTATCTGATCCCATTTAGGGTTTCTAGGGTTCCGACTTTTTGGGGATCTGGGTTTAATTTAATTAATATGATATTATAAGGATATAAGATTTATTTGATCCGATCTAATGTTTCTAATATTTTGATTTGATTTGATATGGTTTAGGATTTCAGTTCCAGTTTGAATTCTAGAGTTCATGATGTGTTTAATTTATTTTACAAATTTTAATTAATTTTCCGATATGATCTCGGTGTACATTATTTAATTAATGTCATTTATTATATTTTTTTTTTCATTTTATGTGTTTGCTTATTGGCTATTATAATCATTTGACGTAGTATTTATTGTACCAAATGGTTTGTTGATATGTAGTTTATGATAATAATTGCATGTTTTCCTAGGTAATTAACCATAGAGACTTGTTGTATTATAGGTTATAGTGATATGATGATTATACATTCTTTATTATTATATATTAATATCATATTTTTAAAATTATTGTAAAGACCCGACCTTCTAAATCCCGAGACTTAGAGTACCGAGTCCCCAACCACATATAACGTTTTCACATTATATGTAAGGTTGTCCTAAAACTAACAGTTTATGAAAATTGTTTGATCAAAACCACTATAACTTTATAAAGAATTTTTAACAAAACAAGATTGCTAACAAAAGCAATCTATACATACATTTACATCATATAAACACTGTTTAGTGTCAATACAAGACACTACAAAATTTACATGTTTTCTTAAATAAAAAAGAATCTTAGAGGATCTTAAGGTTTTTACAAAAATAGGCTTATTTATCAAGCCTTCTATACATAACTTTTCCTTTAGCAAAAATTCTTCTAAAAGTCCAGGGTGTTCGAGTCCTATTCGTCCCACTCATCCAGGAATCTCTCGAAATCGGACCCATAGCCCAAATCATCATAAAACTCATCTCCAATACCTACAAAGCAGCAAAAGTGAGCCAAAGGCCCAGTACACAATAACAAATGCAGATACAAGTCATCAAGCCAACATAAGTCCAATGAAATGCATTAGAAGACAAGTGATTATCTTTATTAAATTTTCTTTCGCAAATCAACAGGAGGGTATTCAAACCTCGGGTCACGCTTTGGGAATTCAGGGATCTTGAGTAACAACAGCTGCTCAGGGGGTTGATATAAGTAGTTCGAATACTTATATCTCCTATATCTATTTCATGAAGATAATAGCTTCATTTAGGGTTCAAAAGCCGTTGCTCGACTCTACTTAAACTCAGTCCATAACATGAGCCTAGTTGACAAATTCCCATAAACTTTGAACTAAATCATGGTATTTCCCCCTAAGTTTAAGCAAACATTACTCAGATACTATTCCCCCTATCGGCTACCCACTTAACCAAAAGAATCGCTATTGCATCATAGCGTACCATTGCATCATGATAAAGTCATTGTATCATGACTTGGTTAAGCGCCTAACTAACATGTCATTGCATCATGACAGGTTTGCTGCTCCTCGGACCAGATTAAACAGCGTAATAAACATCCAATTCATTTAAATATTAAGCCGAATCAATTTAAGTCAGATTAGGAATGCCTATTCCTAGCAAACATCAAACAAGTTATTGCGTACCTGAACCTGTTAGTATATTACTATGATCTCTCGGTGAAGAACTAACCGAAGAATCCTTAACTGAAATAGGAATATCAAAATAATCAACAAATAAATATATTCTTCATTCACAAATATATACATATATATATCTATATACCACAATTCCTAGATCAATTGTACAAGGAAATTCATTAAACTTGCATAGAGTCTAAATATCAAATTCATGCATAAAATGTTTATTTAACTCATATATATACAATTAATCAAAGAAATTCAAATAATTTAATACAAAATCATAATAAAGCATTTAAACATCCTATTATATCCTAGATTGCTTAACAATTACTTAATTACTCATATATCAAACTTCGGAAAATTTTAAAAAAAGTTTTTAAAATTCAAAAGTGCAGGGGATACGCCGGCACTCAAAGCAGACGGCTTTGAGCCGGTGTTCAACACTATGAAAATCAACACTGCCAACGCTAGCAGCGCTCAAGGGTACGTCGGCTGCCTTCATTCTATGTCGGCGGCTTTGAGCTAGTGTAGAATACAAATCCAAATTTTTTCAAAACTTTTAGAGAGGTACAAACCGGCCACGTACATGGATACGCTGGTAGCCTCTGACCATACGCCGGCAGCTTAAACTCATAAATTGCCGGCGTATGTTCTGAAGAACAAATGCTGGCAAAATTTGTTGTAAAAGCCGGCAGTCTTCCAAAGCGGCGTTAAGAATTTTACTTCCAACGCTGCCTCTACGCCGGCTGCATTGAATTCCAGATGCCGGCGTACGTTTAAAACAGGCCTATTCGACAGAACACAATCCTCTGTTTTTTCCACTTCGAAATTTCTACCCTGTAGCACTTTTAAACCTTCCTCAACTATATTTTTAACTTCATATACTCACTCCTATCTACACTAAATCCTAGCAACTTAAAACATGAAATCAACACATTTGATCACTTCAAATCCCACTTCCATTCATTCTCAACTTTCCTACACAAACTATCTTCATTTCTTCCCAACACTTCTTATCACTTCCACAATACATGAACAAACTCACACACTCACAAAACACATTTCTAGCTAATCTCAATGCATGAACAAGCAATTTAGATAGCATTTAAACTCATTTCATCCAATACTTCACATAACCACTACAAGAAATGAAAACAAAACAAAAGCCATACTTAAATCAACTCACATGTAAATGCCTTGCCTTGGAGAGAACTTTGATTTTCAAAGTTTGTTATTGTTCTTGAATTGGACTTGGAAATTGAAATGAAAGAGAAAGAGAAAAGAAAGAAAGAAAAGGGAAAATTCGTATGAAATGGTGGCTGCCCCCAAAAGTAGTCTAATTAAGCAAAATTAAGCCTTAAACATATCCCAAATTTGCCCTTTAAGGCATATGCAACTTTAGTTTGCATTTTGAGTGAATTTGAGTTTCATTTGGGGCGTATTTAGGCTTAATTACTAACTTAACTACTAAGAGCTTCTATCAACTAACCTTAAGCAAAACCAAAGTTGATTTTTAAAAATCTAACTTAACTTAACACCTTAATGTATAAAAGACACAATTAATAATTATACTACACACTCATTAATACATATAAAACAAAATATTAATTTCACTACATATGGAAAATGACACATTTAGACTATTAGCAAACACAACTATCATAATCATCATGCTCATTTAATTCAATATTTAAGATAAATAAACAAACACATGGAAATTAAATAGAATTTAAATTTAGATCATTTCAATTATAATGGTACTTATTACAATAGTTCATTAATATTATGATATTAGTTATAATATATTTATAAATCATATAGTATAACTACTGTGTGGGTATGATTCCGGATGCAATGATCACGTGCGTGCCATGTGACTATCGTGCTACACGTAACTTAGGAAAATAACAGGTATAAGGAATGATCAGGAGAGAATCGTGTAGGGAGGAGCAGTAGGCAAACTCAATAGGCTCTAACACACGCGTAACAGGCGAGGGAGCTAAAAAGCATTAACCTCACTAAGTATCATGAATGTCGTGTGCATTCTTGAGTGAGTCAAGTAATTGATTCACAAAAATGGAAATTCGACAGCACGACGGTATTTGTCAAAGATTTCACATTATCCAAATGAGGTATGGACTAAGGGTATTTATAAAGAATCTAGCCATCGATATCGTTTGTTAGATGTGACAGACGACCAATGGCTAATATGAGTCATTCTCAAATTGGATATGGATATAGGCTCCATTGTGAACCCATGCCCAATAAGGCATTCATTCGCAATACGTGTGAGCCAATTTGAGAAAAGGTTATATTTGGGCAAGCCAATTCCAACGGGCCCTACTCCAAACCTACCATATAAGCCCCGGAAAATTTCAGTAAATGATTCCAAAATAAACATCGAAGATAAACTCTAAAAATGACTCCAAATTAAAACCGAACTTCAACTAGTTGTAAATCACGAACAAATCTAGAAATTTCTTAATCTTGAGAAAATAAGAATCCTTACAAATAAAATAAGAACTCAATAGTCTTTAATTCCAAAACCACTACGTATGATAAATTCTATACTTAACTCTGACTTGTAATATCGGGTAATATAGAACCCAAAAACAAATTATTAAAAAAGTAAATAACGATAAACCTTCAGAAATAAAACCCAATTCAAGAATTCCGAAAAGTTAAGAGATATTAAATACTTATAAAAATAAAATTTAAAATAAATTTCTTAAACTAAATGTGTTGTATAAACGTAAACCCTTAGTTTCTAAATTGGCAAAGATCTAAACCAGAAAGTCATCCGGGAACCCTAAATGGAATATAGTAGTTTAAGTCTGGCAATCTCACACTCTTAGCTCTAGAGGCCAAGGTGTAGTAAGTTTGTAGAGTAACTCGTAGTAATATAAGGTCGCTTAAAAATATCAGATTGGCAAAGTTTTGACCTATTTAGAACCCGTTCGGATACAGACTTTGAAAAACGTGTCCTGGGGTTTGAGATATAAAAAATATACCATTAATACCGTTAGACCTGTATTTTCATAAGGATTTCAAAAATATCTATTTTGTAATTTTTCGATAACTAGAAATATCTCATTTTGCGTTTATATTAATATTTCTTTACTACCGGTAATTAACTAGTCTTTTGTGCTATTCACTACTATTCGTCATACAATTTTACTACTCTTGTAAACCCTTATATTTTTAGATAAATATTTTATAGATCATAATAAATTCTATTTTTCTAAAATTTAGTTCGTTTTGGGTTTTTACGGGATTAGTTTCTGTATAAGATCCAATTCTAAAAAATAAAATAAATTAATTTAATATTTGAAAAATATTGTTATTTTCATAAAACAACCTTTTAGAATTTTTTGGGTTATAAAAATATCAATTATAGCTCATATTCGCATATTTTGATCATATCGATAACTTATTTGATAATTCACTAAAATGAATAAATAAATTATCTTATTTTAATTATGAAAAATTTGCTAAAAAAATTTGGAATGCATTCTTCTATTTTTTTATTTTATTTATAAAAAAAACTCTTACAAACCTATACCTATAGTACACTTTTCACACATCACCTCTTTTTCACTTTACTTTTCTTACACTTCATGGTAGATTTTTAGCTCCTTTTTGCGGCCCTTTTGTCATTTGAAACACTCCCAATTTGATTAAAATAAACCTATTTCAATCCTTTTTTAATAAGTAACACATGCACTTTGTTACACATTACAATTTCAAGTCATAAACCAACTAAATTTCCCTCCCTCTCTCTTCCCAAAAATCACGCTAGCCATGGGTATTTACAAGCTGCCATTTCTTTTCTTTTTTTTTTTTTTAATTTCATTTTAAGTGTCTTTAACTCCTCCTATCTTTCTATATATGCCCTCTCTCATTCACACCTTTAACCCTTTATCATTCTTTGCAATTTTCCTCTTCATATCCCTCTCTTCCTCTCTTCATTTACTCTTGTTCTTGCAAGAAGAACTTGCTACCCCTATCATATAAGTGAGCTCCCACACATATTTCTTGAAGATCCTTAGGTAAAACTCTTATTCCGAGCTTCCATAATTGATGTAGGTAAAGTATAGTGAGAGTTTCATACATCAAAGGACCTTCCATAAGCTTAAAAGCTAAGGATGATGATGCCAAAATAAAACACTTATCTTATCCATGATTATTCTCTTGTGATCTTATTATTTTCTTGTTAGAAATGGTTATATTTTATAGATCTAGCTTTTATATAACTTTAATTATGTTTATGTCACTCCCCAAAGGGTACCCTAAACGTGGCAATCCGCCGCATACGATATTAAAACTTAAGAATGACTTTCTAAAATCATGTGAAAGTTTTCAACACCATATGTAAGATGTCTATCACAACAATAGGAGACACCGGTGGGATGTATAGTTCGAGATAGTATATACAACATACAAGAATCTAAATAATCATCCAATTTATCATCAAGAGAATAAAATCCGTACATCATCTTAAGGGGTTTTCCCCTATAATTCTCCAAGCAATCATAATATCAACTTAATCTTTCTCACGACAAAATAATACTAACACCATAAGACTTTGAAGGATAATTTACCTAAGATCTTCAAAAGATTTCCAGAAGCTCCTTAATTCATAATCCCACTCGGATATATGTAGTCCTTGGTTATGAAAGATATAGTCCTATTACAACAAAGGTCTATCGGAGTATAAGCATAACTAGCTTAGTGAGAATATCCTAAATCAACGTACTTGTATATATAATTTCAATCAAGTTATTAAACAAGCATATGAATGCATCAAGCAAGTGATCAAGCAATACATATGATCTACCGGAAATCATATGCATGAATGAATTTACCCCTCCATTCAGGGTTAGGTGTTCCGGCTCTTTAAAACCCATCTTTAAATCCAACTCATGTAGTTTATTTCAGGCGCCTACTCGCCCATCTCAAAATAGTTCTTTCAGGCTCCTAATCGCCCATCTTGCAGATTTCTGGCTACTGCACACCCGGCTACTATACTCTTGTCCCATCGAGAATAGCTGTCGAGCCTGGATTTTCCCACTATCTGGTTTCATTTCTCTTAACCCGATTCACATTAAACCCGAACCCATTTAACATGAATCCTTGACTAGGGATTAAGAGAAATTTTAATTTTTGAAAACTTTTTAGAGTCGCCACCCGATATAAATCGGGAAAAAATAAAAAGCTAGGATCAATGGGTCGGCTGATCCTAATTTAGCTACTAGTCTACGAAAATTTGATTTAAAAAACCAAACTTTTTAAAAGATTATCATGGATTCGGGGGCTAACCTATTAAAAAAATGGTTACCACTTTTGGAATTTCAAATTTATAATTTATCCTTTTCATACTTAAAAACTCAAATGAAACAAAACAAATATTTATAAGTCACATTTTTCTATTTTTTTTATATGAATATCAACAAAACATTTTATATTTACAAAATATTTATTCACAATATTATTAAAAAAAACATTTTTTTTCATTTTTTAATGTCGCCCCGTAGGTGCCTACGTACTCGTTAATCGAGATCAGACACAAAACGTAGTTCTTTTGAAAAAGAACTTAATTTGTTGATCAATTTTAATTTTTGAACTCTTTTCACTTTAAATTCATTAAATTTTGAATTTTTATGAAAATCATTTTTGATGATCCTATGATCTAATCAATTGATTTTTTATTTTATGAAAAACATATTTTTCTAAGTCCAAAAAATCATTTTTTTCTAAACCAATTCATGATAATTCATGACTACTCTAATGCTACATGAAAAATCAATTTGATTAAACTTGAATGAATATTTTCATAACAAATTTATGAAAATGTTTTGATTGAAATTTTTTGATTATTTTCATAGCCAATTTATGAAAATAATCTTGATGAAAACTTAATGATTATTTTCATAGTAAATTTATGAAGATAATTTGATTGAAAACCTTTGGTTATTTTCATAGTAAATTTATGAAAATAATTTGATTGAAACTTTATGATTATTTTCATAGAAAATTTATGAAAATAATTTGAACAACTTAATGATTATCTTCATAGCAAATTTATGAAGATAATTTGATGAAAACCTGAATTATTTTCATAGACAATTTATGAAAATAATTTGAACAAACTTTAATGATTATCTTCATAGCAAATTTATGAAGATAATTTGATGAAAAACTTGAATTATTTTTATAGACAATTTATGAAAACAATTTGATTAAACTTTAATGATTATCTTCATAGCAAATTTATGAAGATAATTTGATGAACACTTTTGATTATTTTCATAGACAATTTTTGAAAATAATTTGATTAAACTTTAATGATTATCTTCATAGCAAATTTATGAAGATAATTTGATGAACACTTGATTATTTTCATAGACAATTTATGAAAATAATTTGATTAAACTTTAATGATTATCTTCATAGCAAATTTATAAAGATAATTTGATGAAAAACTTGATTTATTTTCACAGACAATTTATGAAAATAATTTGATTAAACTTTAATGATTATCTTCATAGCAAATTTATGAAGATAATTTGATGAAAAAACTTGATTTATTTTCACAGACAATTTATGAAAATAATTTGATTATTAAACTTTAATGATTATCTTCATAGCAAATTTATGAAGATAATTTAGTGAAAAACTTGATTTATTTTCATAGACAATTTATGAAAATAATTTGATTAAACTTTAATAATTATCTTCATAGCAAATTTATGAAAATATTTCGATTGAAAAAACTTTATTATTTTCATTTTTTTATCATTTTTTATTAAAAATTTTGGTTTTGGAAAATCCAATTTTATCATTTTAATTTATTTTTATTATTATTATTTTTTTAATAATCATTACATAAATTCACAACAAATTCAAAATATTTTACAATACATTAAAATTATTTTCATGCATCAAATACATATTTCTAAAAGCAATTTATGTACAAATACATATTAAAAATATTCAAAAATATAAAAAAAATTATTTTGAAAAATAATTATTTTGATTTTTCTGAATTTTTCTGAATTTTTTTATGAATTTTTTACTATTTTTTTTCTATTTAATTATATAATAAATAATGCGGACTGACCTGGACCGTTGGATGGAGCGGATGCGATCTGGATCGTCTGATATGAAGACCAATCCTAGCCGTCTGATCTCGTTGACTCAATCTGGGGCGTTAATCACTTTGATCAAATCTGGGCCGTCTGATTTGGATGATTGAATATGGACCGTTGATCTGCCTGATTGAATCTGGACCATTGATCTGCCTGATTGAATCTGGGCTATTGATTTACTTGATTGAATCTGGACCGTTGATCTGCTTGATTGAATCTGGACCGTTTGATCTGCTTGATTGAATCTGGGCTATTGATCTGCTTGATTGAATCTGGACCGTTGATCTGCTTGATTGAATCTGGACCGTTTGATCTGGGCTGACCGTTAACCATTGACCGTTGACCGTTGACCAGGGGGCGGGTTGGACTTCGGATTTTCGAGTCGGATTTCGGGTCGGATCTGACCGTCGGGCGAAGAAGATGAAGTCGCGGCACTTCGGGGAGGATTCCGGCGGCTCTGGTGGTCGGCGGCGGCTGGGAGTTTGTCGGCCGACTTCTGGTGCTACAGCGGAGCTTCTGGAGGCAGTGGCGTGCACCCAGAACGGCGGCAAGGGGCGGCTCCGGTGGTGCTTCTTCGGCGGTGTGAAGTTTTTAAACAAAATAAAAAAATTACAGAGATTAATCCGATCGATTCTAGAAAATCTAAGCACACTAAAACATCAAAATCAAGTTTCTAATACTCCTAAAACACTCAATTTGGATAATCTAATCCAAGAACTTCGAATTTGAAAATTTCGAATTCTAAATCCTTAATTCGAAAATTTCGAATTGATCTTATTATGTGTATGTTTCTTGCAATTGAATTGTGCCTTTTGATCCTAGTATCCTCTATTTATAGATTGCAAGCTCAATTTAACGTTTCGTATTGCTTTAGAAACCAATCGATTTTTGCCTCTTCATTTGCACGAATTTAATCCAATAATTCGTGTTTAATTCGTTTTAAACCGATGAATTGATGATTGATCTTTCATATTCTTTATCAGATCATCCAATGTGGGTAGATGAATTTTCCAATTTCATCAATTCTTGTAAATCATCATTAATGGACAATTGAAGCTTCACAAATTGCATTTCTTTCAATTTTTCCAACATGAATTTTGTGACTTTTGGGTTGCTTTTACACATGAATTGTGCACTGGTCTTTCATATTCCATGTCTACTTTGCAATGACATCATCAATTTCAACAATTAATGATGTTTTGTCAGTTAAAAATTGATGCAAAGTAAAGCGAAAAGTCACTTTGAGAAGGATGAAAAGGCAAAAAATAAGATGATAAAAAGGCAAAAATTTGCCTTTGCTAGGATTTGAACCTGGGTCCTTAAGCTTGGGTGTGTGTTTGGGTCAATGTGTAAATCCCCGCAATTTTTGGATCCCAATTATAGTTTAAACCATAACCGGAAGTCAACCGGAGTTCCAGAGTCAACCAAATCCTAGTTTACCGTGACCGCTTAAGTCCGGCATTGCCGTTTTCTCAAGCCCTAGAAAACGAAGTTAGGATAATTAGCTAAAATAGTTCGTAATAACCATAGGTTTTATAAAAGTTTCAGTTTCGCGAAATTCGGGTGTCCTTCGAACCCGATCGGACACAGTTCTCGAAAATCGTGCCCGGAAGCCCGGATAATAAAAATATTCTGAATATACCGTTAGACTCGTAAAAATATAAGTTTTCCAAAAATATCAATTTCGTAATTTTTCGGTAAGTAAAAATAACAGATATAGCTATTATACGCGTATTTTCTTACTACCGGTACTTTAATTGTCATATCTACTTTACATTACACTATTCATTACTATTCTACACTATTCTTTTATCTCTACTTTTTCTTACACCTACTCTTACACTCTACATAACCTATAATCTTAACTTTTTACCTTTCTCATAACTTTATATCACATCTACCTTACATATTACATCTTTTATCTTTCCAAAAAGTCAAAAAATTAAATCAAATGCCCTCCCCCATGCAATGGCCGGCGCCCCCCCCCTCTCTCTTGCCCTCAATTTGTTCCAATTTTGCATTTATTTTAATCACACAAAAATCACTTCTCAAAATCCTATAGATACCCCCCTCCTCTTTCACTTCTTTCACACATTCACTACCCACAAATTCATACAAAAACTCTCTCAAATTTTCCTCTCAAAGCTCTCTCAAATTTCTATCTCAAAACTCTCTCAAAATAATTCCACAACAACTTCCACCAACAACAAAAACCCATAACCACATAACCATATCAAAGTCTTCTTTAGGTAACTCATTTGTAATTCTTTCTTCTTCATGTCATGTAACTTTACATGACCATAGTGTGAGTTTCCAAATACTACAAGTTGTGGAAACTACATTATGTTCATGTATTGTTCTTGTTCATGCCAATCCAATTATGTTTATGTTGTTTTATTTTTGTTTTGTATCTATACATATATATACATATTCTTTAGAGCATATAAGCTCACTTGCAATTTATTTATTTCATGCAAAGCAATTTATTTATTTTTCCATTGCAATTTATTTATTTATTCCAAGTTTTTTTTAAGACTAGTCTCTGGTCTTAGACTTGTCCTCATCAAGTCAAAACAAGATTTTCTTTTTGGGACTAGTTTACTTCTTAGTCCCGGGAGCCTTGAAAAAGCTAAGACTCTAATACTTGACTTTATTATTTAAGCTTTATGTTATTTTGGTTATTATTATTCTCATAATCATGTTCATTTAGATTGTTGTCCATTATTTTATTTAAACAAAAGAAGAATTTTGTCACTTAGAAATAAGTTTATGTAAAATATAAAATATGTGAAGCAACGCAAAATAAACTCATTCATTCTCAAGTTGCAAAAAGAATTCACTAGGAATTTAGAAACTATTTTACTTAAAAAGCTCTTAAATCTTTGTTATTCTACCTTGTTTTTCAAAAGAAAATATTTTGTTAACAAAAATGGTTCTTTTCATAAAGAAGGAACATAAGATGGATGACTAAGGAAATTTTAAACAAATAGGCAAAGAAAATTTATGGTTTGAAAATAATAAAGTTATTTCTTTTCAAGTTAACAAGAAGAAGTTAATGAGATTATAGAAATTAGTTTTCTACAAAAAGTCCTTAATTGTTCCATATTGTTTTTATGAAGAAAACAAGTTTTCATGCAAGGATGATTATTTTTGAAAAATATGAGACATGAGAAAAATAATGAGACATATCAAGTAAGGATTTTTGCAAAACAAGTAAACAAAAGAATTTACACAAGAAAATGAAGAATAGCATTTCCTAGAAAACTTCAAATATAGTATTAATGTAACTTAGGAAGTAGAAAATCTTATTTTCAAAAGTCACTTAGAAAAGTTAAATGAAACCAACATAAAACGTTTTAGAAAAATAAAGAAATCAAGGTATTCATTTCAAAGAAATTCACAAAAACAATTTCGAAAAGCTTCAACCCGACATTGTTTTACCTAAGAAAAATAATTGGACAACAAGACATATGAGCATGCTTAAATATGAGTTATATAGTTATAAAAGGAGAATTTCTCAACTATATAGATAACTAAGTATTTATCAAACAAATTTTGATTTCTTGAACCAAAGTGATTTTTTGAAATCCGTGGTGAATTTTGTCATCACTTTTTCGGAGCCCATATTGCTTTGTTTGTGGAAAATAATTTTAGAAATGGGTAGATCTTTTCGAGTAGATGGAAATCGATATATTATATGCGCGATTCCGAGTTAAAATGACCAAGTTATGACCATTTTAAGTTGGAACATTCTTCTATACGAACTTTAACGTTCTTTGACATTGTTTTGTCAAAATTCAAGAAAATCATCAAGAAAAACTCATTGTGGGTATTTTCTTTGGCTAGGTGACCCGAGGAAGGATTCCTTTACCCCGAGAACTATTACGATTAAGTGGAGTGTGTGAACGACTCATCCACTTAGAGGAATAGATGACAATGGCATCGTGAGTTATTCCCCGTTATTTTTCATACTCTTGATTGTGCTTGTAAAATTAGTTGCACTAGAATTTAAGAAAAATAAAAAGGAAGTGTATGATAATATGTTGAAAGAATACTAAGTATATCGAAACTCGATTTGTTGTAATAAAGTTGTATGTGAATTAATATCTTCAAATGTTTGAAATTGATTGATCATTTGAAAGAAGTTAAATGTAACTACTAGACTTTAACTAAAGAAATTATTCATGCACTTCATATGTTGAGTCACATCGCATTCACTACTATACAATTGGTGGGACAAGTGTATAATAGTGGTGGTAGACATAACCGGTATATCATGTATGTGGCGAGTAGGAGCCGGTAAAAACTACAAAATTGATGGCGAGTAGGAGCCTGTAATAACTACAAGTTTTTGGTGGCTAGTAGGAGCCTGTAATAACTACAAGTTTTTGGCGTATAGGAGCCGGTAAGATCTATAAAAGCGTTTTTAAAAGTTGTGGCTGTAATTGGCCTGAATACCCAACCCCGAATGAAGGGCATAAATTCATTCAACATATGATTCCCGGAAAGTCATATGTCTTGTATGCTCACGTGGTTGTTGCATTTCATATGTTTGAATAATAAACTTGATTGATAAATTCCTCGAGTATGAATTTTGGGATTTACTCACTAAGCCTAGTAGCTTATACCCCGATAGATATCTTTTGCAGTTCCCTTACCTATGGTTAAGGCCACGCGGACCATGCGGGCAGGTAATCCCCTTTGAACATTAGAAATCTGGATAAAGTGTAGCTTAGTATTAGCATGTTAATATGTATATAATATGTTAGTAATTTTGGGAGTTGTCCCTAAGTTTGTAAAGTTTGTGCCATGAACAAATAATTATTGTGATTCTTCTTTTCTTAATATGTTTTTATATCTCCTTAAGCTACATTATTCCATATATGGTCCTCTAAAATGTGAAAGTAAGCCTTACACTTAAGATAAAAGCTTTTGGAAATGACTAAGGTTGTCATACTTAAGCTTTAATATTGAGTGTGGCGGACTGTCACGTTTAGGGTACCCATTGGGGCGTGACACAATGTGTTTAACCAACAGGCCATTTGGCCTGTGCCTCGATCACTTAGCCAACTTTATCAATACTTAAGGCTTTTCAAATAATTTTTGAAATTTGTTTAATCTGCTTTAAAACAACTTATAACTAGAATTTTGTATATATAAAGCTTAAATAATAATTTCTATTTTTCCTCTCATTTTTTCTCTAATTTTTTTACTATTTTTTTTTATTTTTTTGGTTTTTTTTGGCTTTTTCTTGATTTTTGTGATTTTTTTTTTTTTGTGAGCTTAATAATACTAATTCTAATTACAAATTAAAGCCTTTAAGTTAGGCAAAATTTAGGTATCTACAATAGCAGCTCATGCAATGAAACTAACTACGTGGTATGCATGGATCAATTAATATAATTCATAGTATATGATTAGAGTAATTTAACGGTGATCATAGAATTTGCATACTCCAACAGAATAATAATAAAACATAAGTTAATTAACGACGATTTATGCCTTGGTATGCTTGACATTCTTTCAACCAATATTATCATACATAATTTATTTTCATCTTTTTCTACGTTTAGTGCCTCTAGCTAGAAGCACAACCAAGTACGAAAAAGGTAGGAAATAAACTCACTTGGCCATGAGGATCTATTCTTCTTACGAATGAGTCGATCGGTAAATCCACTAATCAAAATAATCCTCCGGGTATGAATACTCCTCCTTGGGATTACCTAATCAAGAAGAATACCCATAATGAGTATTTCTTATTGATTCTATGATACATATCAAAATCTATGTCATAAGGTCGTTAAAATTCGTATAGAAGGTGATTCCAACTTAAAATAGCCATAACTTAGTCATTTTAACTCGGAATTGCACCAATAATATACTGTTTTCTACCTACTCGAAAGGATCTATCCATTACTAGGGTTATTTTTGTCATAAAAAGCTATTTGGATTGGAAAATACTATGGTACAGAATAATTACGAATTTATAGTTTACAAAATATGATTTTTCCAAACTTTACTTTACTAAAAAATCCTTAAGAAAATATATGGATATGTATATAGTTGAAAAATCCTTTGAACATATATAGGCACTCACATTATATGCATGATTTTTATAGTGTTGTGTCAATATTGATATTTCATAAACAATTTGTCTTTGATGGTTTTAAGAGATAAAACTTTTGAGAATTTCTCCTTTTTGATTTGTTTAGAAAAGTATATTTGAGTGGTTATAAGTAATTGTTTTCCTATTTTATTTTCTCACTTTTGAAAAGTAATTTCATTTTCAAAAATTTAGTTCTTTAAGTTGTCTACTAACTTTATTTCCAGTGATTGAAAAATAAGTTTTTCAAGATGTCTTTTAAGTTTTTGATGTGGTCAAATATTTGAAGTAGTGTTAAATGTATGTTTTCTTTTTATTTTTATATCATTTCTCTTCTTCAGAAAATGGATATATCTTTAAAACTTTATTTTTTTGGCAAATTTTATTTTTTTCTAAGTTAGTTTTCAAAATAGTGAGTTGACTTTATCTTAGTTTGAAAAACTTGTTTTATTCTTAATTTTGTTAAATGGTAGAATAATTCTCTTAGGCAAGTTTATAAGAAAAGCTTTCTTAATAAAGAATTCGTTAACATTAGAACTTCGTAAAATTTCATTATAATTTGAAAAGAATATAAGATTCAAGTTTTGAAGATACTTTCATATTATGTGATTTTCAAAGTCTATAGTGAACTTATTTAAGTTTTATAAAATGCATGGTTGAGTTAAAATCCTTAAATGCTAAAAATTCTTCCTTTATGGAGTATTTAGTTTGGTTTATAAAAGAAAAGAAAATTTTTTATTATTTTGAAGAAATCTACATTACTAATTCTTCTAGAATTTATGTTTAGCTTATCCTTTGGAAAAAAATTCATTAAAAACAACACTTAGATCTTTTGTTAAAAATTCCTTTTGTTAGGAAATCTAGTTTACTTTTCTTTATTCAAGAAAGAACCAATTTTTATTATTATTTAAGACAACAATATTCTAATCATGCATGAATATGATTATGTAGCCATGTAAAAGTAAAGATAATACATAATAAGATAGAAAGAAATACTTGTTAGTAAACATAATAAAATAGTCAAACATTGAAAACCTTAGCTTCATCAAGGTATCCTGATCATGTATTGGGAGCATTAGCTTCATCAAGGCAATTCGAGACTAAGAATAGACTAGTCCCAAAGAAAAGAAAAGAAAGAAAATTGTTTTGACTTGATATGGACAAGTCTAAGATTAAAAAGACTAGTCTTAATTTGCAAGTAAATAAATAAATTGCAAGACATGAAAATAAATAAATAACAATGAGCTTATATGCGCTAAATAAATATATATACTTAGTATACATAATATTATATAAGTTAGATTAGAGCAAAAATAATAATAACAATAATAACATTATAACAACAAAATGTAAAATAAGAACATGAACAAAAACAAAACATGAACATATTGTTACTTCTTTAACTCATATGAGTCTAAGAAACATACACTAAGCTCATGCTAAGTTGTATGAACATGATGAAGAAATTTAAGTAAGATTTTACCTAAGGTTTAATGGAAGGTTTGAAATGAGATGAATGGGTTTTGTGTTTGTTATTTTCTTCTTGAAGTTGTAGAGAATGGTAGAGAGTATTTTGGGAGAGATTTGTTGGAGAGGGTTTAAAAGAGTATTTTGGTAGAGTTTTGTTATGTGAAATTGATGTGTGAAAGAATGAAGGAGGAAGGGGGTATTTATAGAATATTTGGAGTGAAAATTAGATGTAATAAAATAATTCAAAATGAAAAAATAAATAAGAGAAAGGAGAGGGGATGGCGCTGTTTTGGACGTGTAGAGGGGGAGGAGTTGATTTGTTTTGTAATGTTTTGTAAGAAAATAATTAATATATAAGATATGATTTGATATAAGATGTATTGGAAATGTAAAAAATAAGAAAGAAAACAGGTATATAGGTAGTAAGAAATAGGTGTAAGAAAAGTAGAGATAGCGAAATAGTAATGAATAGTAGGAATAGTACTATGAATAATAGACTAGACATATAAAATACTTGTAGTAATAAGAATACGCGTAATCGAGCTATATTGTTATTTTTAGTTACCGAAAAATTCTAAAACTGATATTTTGAAATCCTTGTTTAATTACGAGTCTTTTTGTGTTATTGAAATATTTTTATTATTCCAAGCTCCGGGACACGCTTTTTGAGAATTGATCCCGTTCGAGTCCAAAGGACACTCGAAATTCGCGAATCTGATATTTTTATGTTTCTTATATTATACGAACTATAAAAGCCATTAACTCAAAATTTTTTTTTTCTGGGGTTTGAGAACGCGGGATTGTTGGAGTTGGAATTGTTTAATTGTCTTGGTCTTTGTTGACTTTTAGAACTCTGGTTTGACTAGAGTTAGGGTTTAACCAACTTTACCCTAGAAATTAAGGGGTTTATATCAGGGATCGGATAGGTGGATCTTTTCGTGTTCGGGTTTTTGAATCGAACGATTATTGAACTTTCTATTTTGTTTTTGAAGATTCTCTTATGAAATCCGTGATTGAAATTGGTTTTAAGGTTCGGTTTCAATTTGGGTCAAACGTTAGGATTTCGATTCGGTATTTCAAAACCATTCTCAAAAAAATTCGGGGGCTTACAATTTATGTTTAGATCTATGAGTTTATAGCTTACTACCATAGATTTCTTTTATATTTATGTCCATAGTAGGTGTAGATCTTGGTTTTGAACTCAAACAAAAATGGTGAAATTCGTATCTAGGCAAGACCCATATTTAAAAACTTCTTTCCAAGTATCAAAATGGAAGTTTTACTTGAAATAATGAAGGCTTAGTAGGTATATATCATCAAGATTTCATTTTATATGATTCAAAGGTGATTTTCAAAGATTATTTTTCAAGACAAAAATCCTATTTTCGGATCTAGACCAAGGCATAATTTAAAAACATGTTTTCCAACTCAAAAATGAAGATTTTATTCAAGATATGGAAAGCTCTTAAGATAGGATATGTAAAGGATGAATTTTCATAAGTTTAGATGGATTTTATCAAAAGATATGTCCAAAAACAAATCTTGTAAATTCAGATCTAAATCAAGATCAATTTTGGAAACCTATTTTTCAACACAAAAATGAAATATTTGTTTAAAATATGAAAGGCTTATGGAATAGGTATCAATAGGAGATTTTTTTTTTTTATAAGTAAATGGTAGATCTACTAATAGAGATTCCCAAAATAGGAAGGGATTACAAAATATAAAATTTGAGTTTTATCCTAACCATGTGAAATTCGTATCTAGGAAATGATGATATGTGGAACCCCTATTTTTCAAACTCAAAATGAAAGTTTTACTAAAGGAATGAAGTCCTTAGTGGATAGGTATGGTTGAGCCTTAAGTTTCTAAGTATCAAATGAGTTTACTTAAAGAATCACCACAAGAATAATTTTTACAAAATTCGTATTTTGGGATGAACCATATTTAAAAACATGTTTACAAAGTGTAAAATGAAAATTTTTATTGAAGAATAAAGGCCTTAAGGAATATAAATAATGAGAACTTAATTTTAACAAGAATAAATAAATTTTATCAAGGAATTTTTTTAAAAACAAGTGGGAATTGTCAAGAATACAAAACTAGCCTTTCTAAGTTGATTTTTCATAAAGTCTTACAAGGAAAAAGTTTTCTAAAAATTTCCTTTATTCAATATCATCAAGAACATGTACATATATATATATATATATATATATATCTCATGACATATTATTTATGATAGTAACTTGTTCATTGCATGTATGCTTGCTTTGGATAGTAGAAACTTCATAAACTTTCACTAAATCAATTTTCTAAATTGGTTTTCGCTACTGATCCGAACTGATAAGATCTTTTCGAAGATTAAAAGTTTTCAAAACCTAAATATGATATTAGAATTAGATTGATCTTTTGAAGTAGATAGAAATCGACATATAATTTGCTAAAATTCTGAGTTAAAATAACCAAGTTATGGCCGTTTTAAGTTGAAATTTCCACGTAGGACGGGAATTACAAACTTGATAGTTTGTATGAGATAGAATGGATTAGTTTTGAGTTGAAATACTCATTTAGGTATTTCTTTCCTTAGGTGACCTTGCTTTCGAGGATTCATTGCCACCCGACTATTAAGATTAAAAGACTGGAGTCCAATGGACATGTGAGTTTCCTCTTATATTGTTACCTTGTTTGTGCTTGTAGCTACTTG
This sequence comes from Combretum micranthum, assembly GCA_024138025.1. NCBI lineage: Eukaryota > Viridiplantae > Streptophyta > Magnoliopsida > Myrtales > Combretaceae > Combretum > Combretum micranthum. Next base: position 433,861 of record JAMXBD010000982.1, on the reverse strand, counting down.
TATTAAAATTATAGGAACAATATAAAAACCGATATGAATGGGGATGTGATAGATAATGAGACTTGATGTATGTATGCCAAAGAATACTAAAGTATATCGAAACCATGAATCGATGGGATAACTGCATTGTTCATATTGTTTTTGTTTATGTGTATGATATTGGTTGGTCACTCCAAAGAATGTATGAATAACTTGACCTAAGCAAAAACAAATTGGTCATGCATCACATCCGTCGAGTTACATTTGGTAGCTACTACTGTCACGCCCCAACGGGTACCCTAAACGTGGCAGTTCGTCACACTCAATATTAAAGCTTAAGTATGACAACCTTAGTCATTTCCAAAAGCTTTTATATTAAGTGTAAGGCTTACTTTCACAATTTTAGAGGACCATATATGGAATAATGAAGCTTAAGGAGATATAAAAACATATTAAGAAAAGAGGGTTCACAATGAATATTTGTTCATAGCAAAGACTGTGCATACTTAGGAACAATTCCCTAAATTACTAAGCTATTATAAAAATTGCATGCTAATACTATGATATACTTTATCCAGAGTTCTAATATTCAAAAGGGATTACCTGCCCACATGGTCCACGTGGCCTTAGCCATAAGTACGGAAACTGCAAAAGGTAGCTATCGGGGTATAAGCTAATAGGCTTAGTGAGAACTATTTCCATAAATAACTTCTTGTAACAAGATTCAAACAAGTTGGTTAATCACACATATGTAATGCATCAAACACGTGGGCAAACAATCATATAGCTTTCCGGGAACTATATGTTGAATGGATTTACGCCCTCCATTCGGGGTTTGGTGATACTCAAAACAAGTAGTTTTAATAATAGAAAATTTAAGCTTGCGAGCACACATCGCCAAGCATTCAATAAAAACTTTTATACTTGCGAGCACTCATCGCCAAGTATTCCGAACCTACTTGATTTGACCTTGCTTTCGGATCAACCGCCAAGCATATTCCATTAAGCCGCCAAGCAATCGCTTTCGGATCTTCCGCCAAGTGTTGCTTTCGACATGAGCCTACTATCCTTCTCACCCAAGGATAATATCCCAACCATGTAATGTGACTCACTTCGTGGTATGCATGAGTTCATTAATTTATAAAGTCATAACATAATTATTTTCAACTTTATGGTGATCAAGGAATTTCACACAAATCAATATTATAAAACAATCACTTAGAACAATTCGGGCTTCGATATTCTTAGAATTCTTTCAAGGAATTATTTTACATGCATATCGGTTTATCTTTTCCTAACTCTAGTGCAACTAATTTACAAGCACAACAAGTGTAGCATTTAATGGAAATAAACTCACGATGCCATTGTCGTCTATTCCTCTAAGCGGATGAGTCGTTCACACACTCCACTAAATCGTAATAGTTCTCGGGGTGAAGAAATCCTTCCTCGGGGTCACCTAACCAAAGAAAATACCCACAATGAGTTTTTCTTGAAGATCTTCTTGAATTTTGACAAAACAATGTCAAAGAACGTTAAAGTTCGTATGGAAGATGTTCCAACTTAAAATGGCCATAACTTGGTCATTTTAACTCGGAATCGCGCATATAATATACCGATTTCTATCTACTCGAAAAGATCTACCCATTTCTAAAATTATTTCCCACAAACAAAGCCACATAGGCTCCGAAAAACTGGTGACAAAATTCACCACGGATTTTCAAGTAAAAACAACTTTGGTTCAAGAAATCAAAATTTGTTTGATAAATACTTAGTTATCTATATAGTTGGAAAATTCTCTTTTTATACTAATAACTCATTTAAGCATGCTCAAATGTCTTGTTGTCCAAATTATTTTTCTTAAGTAAAACAATGTCGGTTTGAAGCTTTTCGGAAATTGTTTTTGTGAATTTCTTTGAAATGAATACCTTGTTTATTTTGTTTTCTAAAAATGTTTTATGTTGGTTTTATTTATCTTTTTCTAAGTGACTTTTGAAAATAAAATTTTCTACTTCTAAGTTACACTAATAATATTTTGAAGTTTTTCTAGAAAATATGCTTTTCCTTATTTTCTTGTGTAAATTCCTTTGTTTACTTTTTGGCAAAAATCTTTACTTGATATTTCTCATTCTTTTTCTCATGTCTCCATTTCCAAAAACAATTACTCATGCATGAAAATTTGGTTTCCTTATAAAAACAAAGTGGAACAATTAAGGACTTTTTGTAGAAAAACTAATTTCTATAATCTTATTAACTTTTTCTTGTAACTTGAAAAGTGAAAATTTTATTCTTTTCAAACCATAAGTTTTCTTTGCCTATTTGCAAGGTCTTTACTTAAAAATTTCCTTAGTCATCCATCTTATTTTCTTTATGAAAAGAACCATTTTTGTCAACAAAATATTTTCTTTTGAAAAGCAAAGTAAAGTAACAAAGATTTAACTAGCTTTTAAGTAAAAATAGTTTCTAAATTTATAGCGAATTCTTTTTGTAACTTGAAAATGAATGAGTTTATTTTTGTTATCTTATATTTTTATGTTTCACATAAACTTGTTTCTAAGTGACAAAAGTCTTCTTTTATTTCATTATCTTTAGAGAATAAAACTTTTGGACAACATTCTAAATGAACATGATTATGAGAATAATAATAAACAAAGTAACATAAAGCATAAATAATAAAATCAAGTATTGGAGTCTTAGCTTTTTCAAGGCTCCCGGGACTAAGAAATAAACTAGTCCCATAAAGAAATAAAATGAAAGAAGAAAAACTTGTTTTGACTTGATTAGGACAAGTCTAAGACTAGAGACTAGTCTTAAAACAACTTGAAATAAATAAATTGCATTGAAGTAAATAAATTGCATGAAAGGTAAATAAATTGCAAGATTATGAGCTTACATGCTCTAATAGTATATATAGTTATTAGATATATAGATAGTTATGAACATAAAAGAAATATAAAGAACATAAAGCATGAAATATATAAGGAACATGAACATAAAGAATTGTGTTATGAACAAAAACAAAGTATGAATCTATGTTGCTTTCTTAACCTTCATGGTTTTAGAAAACATACACTAAGCTCATACTAAGTAGATGAACATGGAGACTTCTTGAAGAACTTTTACCTAAAGAAGATGAGTAAAGAGAACTTCTTGAAAGCTTCTTGGAGAGAAATTCTAGAGAGATTTTGAGAGAGTAATTTTAGTGTAGAAGTGGTGTGAAAGAAGTGAAAGAGGAGGGGGGTATTTATAGGAAAATGGGGAGTGATTTTTGGATGAATAAAATAAATGCAAAATTAAAACAAATGGAGGGGAAGAGAGAGAGAGAGGTGCCGGCCACATTTTGAGAGGAGAGAGGGAGTGATTTAATTTTTGTATTTTGTTAAATAAAAGATGTAATAAGTAAGGTAGATGTGATATAAAGTTATGGGAAAGGTAAAAAGTTAAGATTATAGGTTATGTAGAGTGTAAGAGTAGGTGTAAGAAAAAGTAGAGATAAAAGAATAGTGTAGAATAGTAATGAATAGTGTAATGTAAAGTAGATATGACAATTAAAGTACCGGTAGTAAGAAAATACGCGTATAATAGCTATATCTGTTATTTTTACTTACCGAAAAATTATGAAATTGATATTTTTGGAAAACTTATATTTTTACGAGTCTAACGGTATATTCGGAATATTTTTACTATTCCGGGCTTCCGGACACGTTTTTCGAGAACTGTGTCCGATCGGGTTCGAAGGACATCCGAAATTCGCGAAACTGAAACTTTTATAAAACCTATGGTTATTACGACTATTTGAGCTAATTACCCAACTTCGTTTTTCCGGGCCAAAGAAAACGGCAATGCCGGATTTAGATTGATACGGTAAACTAGGGTTTTGTTGACCTTTAGGGTTTCGTTTGACTTCCGGTTAGGGTTTTGTGCTAAACCAATTCGAAAATTCAGGGGTTTACAACTACTCCTACGCAAGAAGATCGGTATGGTCCGAGGTCATGTTTGGAGAATGAGACCCAGTATCTATTAGTGATTGTGCCCTAGGCTAATTACTGGATACTGTCATTTGATATATATATATTATATATTAAATAAACAGAGGCATTTCTTTTGTATTGTTTACATATTTACTTTATAATAGAAATCCATGAATAATTTATTATTCTAAATATTCCTACATGCTCATTATTATGGGAATGATAATGAATTAAATCTAGTATGAGTTTTTATTTGATAAACATGGGATGTCTATTTGTATGGTGATACAAATGAAACTCACAGGCACATATTAGATGACTATGTACTGAACTGACCCACTATGAGATCACTACATGGAATATTGTCATAAGTGATTTTCATAATAACTATGTTAACGTATCCTTAGACCTGAAATCACCATAGGTTCCAACATGAGAAATGTTATGTTTCAACTCAATCAAACGTTGTCTTTAACCGGATAATTATAAAGGTTAAGTTTGGGCATAATGTATTCATGTAGAGGAAGTTGAGTGATTAAGGTGGGATTTGTCTCTCTCGTTATTAGAGAAATATCTCTGGGCCCCTCGATAAGTGAGACTGAGAAATGCATGGCTATGCTCAAATGAATTGATGGTGTGATCAATTTCATTTGTATTATCAGATCACTTAGAAATCGAGAAATGATAAGATTGAACAATATAAGAATAACACTCTCCATGTCTTATGTTCAATCTAGATATCATGTGACAAAAAGGATAATGACATAAATTATAGATCAGACAAAAATTGGATTACTGATATTCACTTAATTTGGGTAGACCTAATATCTTGCTAGAGACCAATGATGTCTTGTAGATCTAAAAGATGTTTAGGACCTACTGCCAACATTAGGTGTACCTACAGGGTCACACACAAAAGAACGAATGAAATATATTATGAAATTATATTTAAACCTATAAGAATTATTATACTTATTATTCTTAAATAATTTAAGAATAATAAATGATTATGATAGATAATTAATATTTAATGAAATAATGTATTTTATTAAATATTAAATAAATATCTCATCATATATATCTTCTAGGGTTTCTTTTAGGGTTTCCCATATGTCTATATATATAGATCTATAGACAGCCTTTTAGGTCAGACTCTTTGACGTCACATTAGACGGCAGAGAAATTCTGCAAACTTAAAAGAGAGAAAGAAGAAATATAATTTCTACACGAATTGGATTCGTGTTCTTGAGTGCTAGCACACAATCGTTCGCGTGTGGATACTGTAGAGGGGATTGCGAGACTACGGTTCCTGCAAATCCGATCTACTGATCGTTTTGAAGCATTAATATAAGCTATATTCAAGAAACCCTTTTGTTCAAATCTAGTCAAGAAACATGGATACTAATTTTATTGAATCGCATGGATCCGTCATTGGGGATGTAGGATTCGTATTTTTATGAAAAATAAAATATATTTCCGCTGCGTTTTGATTCCTAAATTCCTAACAGTATCAGAGTTCATTCATAAGGAGCTAAAGCGCACTAAGGATGCTTTCCATGAATGAGCCAAGCCAAGTCGAGTTGATTGCTAAGAGCTGGGGGGCTCGGGGACTAGCAGCAAATCGTGTAGACTTCCAATACCATCCCTAACCCTTAGATACGGAGGGCATAAATCCGTTCTATGTACAGGTTCTGGATACCCATACATAATTGTCTGCTCATGTGTTTGTTTCATGCATAGCATATGGATGATTTACAACTTGCTTGTTATGGTACGAAATTAGGGAACTCTCACTAAGCTAGTGTAGCTTATACCCCAATAAATGTTTGAATAAACAGTTTGATGGAAGAATGCTACATGGGGATTGAGATGTCTGGAGCCGAGTATGATCTCGAAGTTCCAGCAAGAAGTAAGAATACTTGAAGATATTAGCTAGGTTTTGTGAATTGCGTTGTAATAGTTTTATGTAGTGAAATCTTTTGATGAATTGTAATTGAAGTATAGTGAATTGTATTTCCTTTTATTGTTACTCAAGTTGTATCGATATAAAATTGTATCACTCCAATGTGTCTCCTCCATGTGTTAGATACCTTGTACATAGTATGAAAGCCTTCGTATGACTGAGGTGGTCATTCCTAGGCTTTAATATTATATACGGTAGACTACCACGTTTAGGGTATACTTCGGGGCGTGACATACCATGCTAATTCTCTTATGATCATCCCAATATAATTGGGCCTAACTTTCTAAGCCCTGCCACTTTAACCAAGAGAGTTAAATCCGAATAAAATTTAGGCTAAAAGCCTTTATAATTGAATTTATACGTCTACAACTACAAGTCGATAAGTTATCATGACTAATATAATATTAGTAATGTAATAATTATAGTCTTAATATTGTTGACTTATTAAAATTATTTTAATATGTGGATCAAGTATGGTATTATTTATCATATGATAAATTAATCTTGTTTATTTTTAGCACAATATATATTATTAATTACGGTATACTTTTGATACTACTACTATTGTAAATTATAGTAATAGTTTGTCATATACTTATTATGTATCATGTGCCAAAAGTAACCATATGATCAAATCAGTAATGTATAATATTTTATGGGTATTAATATTAGAGCTTCTAATTTATATTTTATTAGGATTACTAGTTATATGTTTTGAATATTTTCTTATGTAATAAATTATTTACATGATTTGAGTGATTTCCAAGATGTGTTGCTTATTAAAGGAGTTGATGTTGTTAGTTTCTTCAAGATGTTCCTTCTTTATAAGTCACTTCCTTAAGAGGCTACTTCTTTTATGAATAGCTTCTTTAAGGGGTTATGATTTAATTATAAGTTCACAAAATATTTATTTGATATAGTTTTGGAAATTTCTTGCTAGACATTATTTAATTCTATGTGTTTGATGATCTAGATATATATTTATCTTTATTTGCTGAAGTTAAAGTTTTCCTTGGTGATTACACTATTCCTATTTGAGAATTTTCAAGGCATACTTATTGTTTTTCTAATTATTTTTTGAAATTGATTAATAGTTATTTTAAATTTATTAAAGCCCTAATAATTACTTCATTAATTTGTTGGTTTATTATCAGTCATTAATAGCAAAAAGTTAAGGAAAATTGTATCTTAAAATTTCATTGATAACGATTCTAATTTCTTAAACTACAATTAAACTGTTCATATTTTAATATTCTTAAATCGTGAAAAATCGAAAGTGATCTTTGCAACTTTTCTCAAAGCTTTTCAAGATTTTATATCATATTTTTGCCAATTATCAAAGTTAGGTTGTGTAAAATTATGAAGTTTACAATTTTGATTTGAGGTTAATGTTTAAATTTGGTGAAAAATGTTGTTCCTTTTTCTTTTTTCCTTTTATGGAGAGAGTGTTATGTTATTTTTGTCATTTTACTTCTTTTGCATTTTTATTCATCATTCAAATACATCCAACTAAACAAGGTAATGATAATTCAATTATAACAAAGTGAACAGCATACTACGTATTCGAACTTTATTAGAGTTTTATTCCATTAATCCGCAATAACAATTCATTACAGTTTTATTACTGTAAGCCCCTAATTTTTAGGGTAATATCAAGTTCAAACACTAAACCGGAAAGTCAACTGGAAACCCTAAGTCAACGAATCCCTAAGAAACCTTAGTAGTTTAGATCCGACAATCGCGTGTTTCTAAACCAAGAAGTCGAAATACGAGTGAAGAATGTAGTTTGGTTCGTAATAATACTAGGATGCTTAAAAAGATAAGATTAGCAAATTTCGACCTATTTCGAGCCCGATTGGATACAGACTTTGAAAAATGTGTCCGGGGCTTGAGATATTAAATATATGATATTAATACCATTAGACTTGTAATTTCATAAGATTTCCAAATATATTAGTTATATAATTTTTCAGGTTATAAAAGTTACAGTTATAACCTTTTTATCGTATTTTCATTACTATCGGTACTTTAAATGTCTAATCTACTTTTTGATTTCTTCTACACTATTCATCAAGTATAACTACCCACAACCTATTTTTTACTTCCTTACAACCTATTCGTACTATTTCATCATTTTCCTTACAATTTACTTTTCCAATACAACTTTTACTTCTTAGAATTACTTATTTAATTTTGAATCTTACGCAACACAACACCTCTCCCTCTCTCCTCTATGCAAACCGACACCCTCCCCCTCTTTCCTCTCTCAATTTGTTTTATTTCTTTTCTTTTATTACACAAACCCTAATCCATTTGTTTATATATATCCCTTTATACTAACTTCATTTTACTTTTTCACTTTTCACTAAACCAAACTCTTACAAAAAAATTTCTTTCTCCCTTCCTCTCCTCCTTGCAAACCATGACACATACCACACACACTCACTCACATATTTTCTTTAAGTTTCTTGTTCCAAACATCTAATAGGTAATAGATCTATACCTTATTACTTTAAAAACATGTAATGTCAAGATCATTCATGTGTGATTCCACTCAAAAATCCCCATGAGCTTCAAGCTAGGGATATGAAAATACTTGAACATGAGATCATTGCCATCACAATGTTATAAATCTTGTTATTTAAGTTATTTTGCTATTACCTTATTTTATTATCAAGTTATGTTGTTATTATTAATGATTTGTGCATATATTCATCATCTAATCATATTCGCATAATCATTATAATGTTCATGCATTTATGACTAGTATAGTAAACTAGATCTAATTGTTTTGAGTTCATAATTGCATTAGGCTTTTTTTTTTATGTTCATAACTAACTTGTAATAGCTTGATGATAGTAGGAAAATATTAGAAAGCTCAAGATCTACTTTAGTTTCAACAAAAATAATTTTTGAAAATTCGGATAAAAAAGGAACCCTATTTAGAAAGGCTATTTTTCAACTTCAAAATGTGTATTTTACATTTAAAATGAAGGACTTAGGGAATAGATATCATAAATGAGTGAGTTTGATGAGTAAAGCTTAGATCTACTAAGGAATATTTTCAAAATAAGGAAAATTTTACAAAAGTTATGTTTCAATCCCAATAACAAGTTTTAAATTCGTAATAAGAGAAGCTTGAAGTGTAAACTCCCATTTTTCAACTCTAAAATAAGATTTTTATTAAAGATATGGAAGCCTGAAGGAGTAGGTTTGATTAGGAAATGGTTTTTAAAAGACTAAATAAGTTTTACAAAAAAAAACTACCTCAAATGAAACTTTCAAAATTCGGATTTGAAAATGATCACTATTTAAACACCTATTTCCAAATGCCAAAATGATGATTTTTATGGAAAAATGGAAGTCCTAGGGGATACATGTAATAAAGACCAAATTTTGACAAGGATAAGAGAGGTTTATCAAAGTATAATCCTAGAACAAGGAATGGTTTCTAAGAATAGATTAAACAATGTTTTCATTCTCTAAAATTTTGTAAAATTCGTGGTTAGGTAAACCACTTATTTAAATATCTATTTTCTAACCCTAAAATGAAGGTTTTTATTGAAGTAATGATGGTGATGGCTATGTAGGTCATCAAGGTTGAGTTTTGATAAAAGCAAGTGTGATTTTACATGAAGAAAAACTATTTTTCTTAAGTCTAGTAAATTTCAAAAGTTATTGCAAAGCAAAAGTTTTTCAAAAAGAATTCTTGGTACTATACCATTGAGAATATACATATAGATAGTTCATCTCATAACCTTCATGATAATAGCTTGTAGGTATTGCATATATACATGATGCACTTGTAGAAATAAAGTTAGGAAAATAATGTCCTATACATCCAATTTGACATTATCTAAGTACATAAAAAATTAGAATTACCAACACCCATAAATCATGCATGATATTGAGTTATATTTGTATATAATAGAGTCTTACAAGATATAACGATAGCTAAGTATCTATTAAAGTTTTAGTATGATGTTTGGTTTGAAATTAGGAGTTAAATTGATGATTAGGAAATTTGTATAGTATTCTGTACCCTACTTTTCATGGACCAACGGACCTTGTTTGTTGGAAATAACTCTAGAAATAGATAGCTCTCGTCGAGTAGGTAGAAATCGGTATATAATATGCGAAATTCCAAATTAAAATGACCAAGTTATGGTCGTTTTAAGTTGAAATTTCCTCTTAGACGAATTTCGACGAACTTGTTAGAATAGTATTCTTTTGATTGGGAGATTTGGGAGACGGACTAGACCTTTCCGAGGACTATTGCGATTAAGTGGATTTTCGCACCATGGCAAAGTGAATTCACTATCTTTAAATTATATGCTTGTGCTTGTAATGTTAGTGGCATTAGAATTAGGGCAAAATAAAAAATTGATTGTGTGTATATAAGTTCTACTTTGGTGAATCGATGATAAGAATAACGAAATGAGCTTGTTGTAAATACTTGTATGATTTAGTATAGAATTGATGTATCTGCCATATTTATGATTGCCCATAAATTGTTAAATTAATATGCCATGATCTTGTAATTAAATTGGCTATGCATACCATATGTGAGTCACATTGCATAGGTTATTATACCTTTGTGGGAAGAAGGCATAATAGCTGGGTAACGAAAGGCCTGTAAACTCGAATGTTGGTGTAATGACCGGAAATTAAAATGTTGGCGTAAGGGCCGGAATTAAAAATGTGTGTAGGTGGGCACCTGTATCAACCACAATATAAATGAGAAAAATTGAAATCTATGGTCGTATGAGCCTGAAACACCTAACCCCAAATGGAAGGCGCAAATCCATTCAACATAAAACTTCCGAACGGTCTTATATATTGTATGCTCACGTGTTTGTGCATTTCATATGGTTGTTAAGATAACTTGTCTGTTATATATCGCTTGTTGAGCATTTAATTTTGGAAGTGGAACTCACTAAGCTCGTAAGCTTATACCCTATAGTTTCTTATTGCAGTGTGAATATTTATGGCTATTCCCGAGATGCCACTTTTCTCAGGTACAACTTTTGGAACTTAAAGAGCTTTTTGAAGAAGTCGAAACCTAGATATAGGCATAGACTTTTAGTTGAATCTCCTAAATCAACATATATAATGGTTGTTTTAAGAGACTTGAGAACTCTTAATATTTTGTTGGGGTTATACCCCTTAGATCATGTAATAGATTAAATTTGGATATAACTGTTATGATTTATATTCTTATTGCTATGTATGTCTCCTTAAGCTATTTCGATTCAAAGTATGGTTCCCTATAGTTGATGTGAGCCTTGCACCCGGTATTTAAACTCATGGAGTGACTAAGGTTGTCACACTTGAGTTTAGATATCGAATGTGGCAGACTGTCGCATTTAGGATAACCTTTGGGACGTGACAATTACATTATAGTCAAGTGAATAGGTTGTCATATCGACATGATGTTGAGTATTTTTTTCAATTCTTTTTTTGTGGGTTTTTTCCCCCTTAAAGATAAATCTTTACAAATGGTCAGCTAAAGTACGTTTTGAAGTAATGCTTCTTCTTGCAAAGTGCATAGAACTTTTGGCTAAGGACCTAAACTTATAGTTAGCATTTGAACATTAAGGAAATGCTCTGAAACTTCTGTCTCTCTTGAACTCTTTTCACATAATATGAGTTGAATGTTGCAAATCCCTTTTGATTTTTAAGTTCATGTTCAACAAATTTGTTTATGGGTTTATTTGTTTCATCTTATTTATATTGATCTACCATCTTAATCGTTTTTAAAAAGGTGTTTATCAAGAACCAAATACAAATGAAAAACATATACTTTTACTCATAAACAAATAAAATAGATTGGCTACAAATAAAATATAGATAAAAATCAGATAATCCAAACAAACTCATATTTTTAGTGGAAGTGAATCGATTATCCAAAAAGCTTCATGTATAATCTAAACTCGTTAAGATACACTAGCTCATCTTCATTGGTTGTTCTAGTAAGAAATTTCTTGAGTCAAATTATACGTCCCAAGTGCATGTGATCGAGTTGTAACTTCTTTTTAAGTACTTCATCTTCATCATTGCCTCAGGTTATTAAAGATTTGCCCTCAAATCTTACGAGTCGTGCTCTTTGTAAGCCTCGAAAAATTTCAGTAAATAATTCTAAAATAAACATAAAAAATAAACTCTAAAAATGACTCCAAATTAAAACCGAACTTCAACTAGTCCTAAATCACGAACGAATCCAGAAATTTCTTAATATTGAGAAAATGAGATTCTTTAAAAATAAAATAAGAGCTCAACAGTCTTCAAATTTAAAACCTCTACGTACGACAAATTCTATACTTAATTTTGACTTGTAAAATCTGGTAATATAGAACCCAAAAACAAATTATTAAAAAAGTAACTAACGATTAACCTTCAGAAATAAAACCCAATTCAATAATTCCAAAAACGTTAAGAGATATTAAATACTTACAAGAATAAAATTTAAAATAAATTTCTCAAATTAAATATGTTGTATAAACATAAAACATCGTTTCTAAATTGACAAAGATATAAACAGAAAGTCAACCAGAAAACCTAAGTCAACAAATTCCCAGGAAACCCTAGTAGTTTAGATCCGGTAATTTCGTATTCCTAAACCAAGGAATCAGAATATGAGTAAAGGGTGTAGTTTGGTTCGTAATAATACTATGATGCTTTAAAAGATAAGATTTAGCGAATTTTTGACCTATTTCGAACTCATTTAGATACAGACTTTGAAAAGCATGTCTCAAGGCTCGAGATATAAAAAATATACCATTAATACCGTTAGACTTGTATTTTCATAAGGATCTCAAAAATATCAGTTTTATAATTTTTCGATAACTAGAAATATCTAATTATGCGATTATTTCGTATTTTCATTACGAGTAATTAACTAGTCTTTTGCACATTTATTACTATTCATTACACAATTTTACAACTCTTGTAAAATCTTATATTTTTAGATAAATATTTATATATCATAGAAAATTTTGTTTTTCAAAAATTTAGTTCGTTTCGAGTTTTTACAGGATCAGTTTCTGTTTAAGACCTGATACTAAAAATGAAATAAATTAATTTAATAATTGAAAATATATGAAAAATATTGTTATTTTCATAAAATAATTTTTTAGAATTTTTCGGGTTATAAAAATATCATTTATACCTTATATTCGCGTATTTTGATCATACGATAACTTATTTGATAATTCACTAAAATAAATTAATTAATTATCTTATTTTAATTATGAAAAATCTGCTACAAATATTTGGAATAATTTTCTATTTTTTTATATTTATTTTATTTTATTAATAAGGTGCTCTTACAACCCATACCTTTAAGTAGACCTTTCATACATCACTTCTTTTTCACTTCAATCTTTCTACCCTTCATTATCACTTCATGGCAAAAATTTTGACTCCTTTTGGCTGCCTTTTGTCCTTTGAAATACTCCAAATTCATTAAAATAAATCTCTTTCAACCCTTCTTTAAGAAGCAACACTTATACATTAATTATACATTATATTTTCAAGTCAAAAGCCAACCATTCTCTCTCTCTCTCCCAAAATTCACGCCTGCTATTGTAATGTATAGGCTGCCATTTATTTTTTTTACTTCATTTAATGTGTCTTTAACTCATTCTATCTCTCTCTCTCATTTACACCTTCAACCCTTTATTATTCCTTACCTTTTTCTCTCTATTTTTCCTCTCTTTCTTTCTTCATTTTCTCTTATTCTTACAAGAAAACCTTGCTGCCCCTATTCAATAAATGAGCTCCCACATTTATTTCTTCAAGATCCTTTGATAAAACTCTTGTCCAAAGCTTCCATAGATGATATAGGTAAAATATAGTGAGAGTTTCATGCATCAAATGACCCTCTATAAGCTTAAAAGCTAAGCATGATGATGCCAAAATGAAACACTCCTCTTATCCATGATTATTATCTTGTATTATTATTATTTTCTTGCTAAAAGTAGTTATATTTTGTAAATCTAACTTTTTTTTGTAGCTTTGATCTTGTTTATGTTTTAGATCTTGTTATTTGAGTTTTTTACTATTATTTTTTTATTTTTAAGTTATGTTGTTATTGCTAATAATTTGTGCATATATTAATCATTCATATAACCATCATAGTGTTCATGCATTTATAACTAGTATGGTAAACTAGATCTAGTTGTTTTAAGTTCATACATGAATTAGACTTTTGTTTTATGTTCATAAATAACTTTTAATAGCTTGATGTAGTAGGAAAGTATTAGAAAGCTCAAGATCTATTTTAGTTTCAACAAAAATCATTTATGAAAATTCGGATAAAAAGAGAACCATATTTAGAAAAGGTATTTTTCAACTTCAAAATATATATTTTTCATTTAAAATGAAGGGCTTAGGGAATAGATATCATAAATGAATGATCTTGATGAGTAAAGTTTAGATCTGTGAGTTTATAGTTTACTACCATGGATTTCTTTTATATCTATGCTCATAGAAAGTGTAGATCTTGGTTTTGAAGTTAAACAAAAATGGTGAAATTCGTATCTAGGCAAGACCCATTTTTTAAAACCACTTTCCAAGTGTCAAAATGAAAATTTTACTTGAGATAATGAAGGCTTAATGTATATATATCATCAAGACTTCATTTTATATGGTTCAAAAGTGGTATTCAAAGATTATTTTTCAAAACAAAATTCTATTTTCGGATCTGGACAAAGGCATAACTTAAAAATATGTTTTCCAACTCAAAAATGAAGTTTTTATTCAAGATATGAAAGGCTCTTAGGATATGATATGTAAGGGATGAATTTTCATAAGTTTAGATGGATTTTATCAAAAGATATATCCAAAAACAAATTTTGTAAATTCGGATCTCAACCAAAACAAATTTTGGAAACCCATTTTTCAACACTAAAATGAAGGATTTGTTTAAAATATGAAAGGTTTATGGAATAGGTATCAATAGGAGATGTTTTTGATAAGTAAATGATAGATCTACTAATAGAGATTCTCAAAATAGGAAGGGATTACAAAGTATAAAATTTGAATTTTATCCTAACTTTGTGAAATTCGGATGGTTCCAAGACCATACCTTAAAAACCATTTTATCAAGTCCAAAACCTTTTTTTAATATGAAAAATGAAGAGTATAGGTAATAGATATAATCAAGCAATGGTTTTTACAAGTTGAGATGAGATTTTTAAAAAAAACATGTAGATGAGGAGTAGAAATAAAGTAGAAAAATTTGAGTTGTTTGTCATTTTAAGAAATTCGTAATAATTGGGTAATGGCATAAAAACACTTACTTTTCGAACTCAAAATAAGAGTTTTATTAAAGAAATGAAGTCCTTAGTGGCTAGGTATGGTTGAGCCTTAATTTTCTAAGTATCAAATGATTTTTACTTAAGGAATCACTACAAAAACAATTTTTTACAAAATTTGGATTTTGGGTATGAACCATTTTAAAAACATGTTTACAAAGTATAAAATGGGAATTTTTATTGAAAATAAAGGCCTTAGGGAATATACATACTGAAGGCTTAATTTAACAAGAATAAAAAAAATTTTATCAAAGAATTTTTCTAAAAAACAAGTGGGGATTGTCAAGAAAATACAAGACTAGCCTTTCTAAGTTGATTTTTCATAAAATCTTATAAAAAAAAGTTTTCTAAAAATTTTTTTATTAATATATCATCTATAACATGTATATATATATATCTCATGACAAATCACTTTATGATAGTAATTTGTTCATATTGTATGAATACTTGCTTTGGATAATAGAAACTTCATGAACTTTCACAAAATCAATTTTCAAAAATTATTTTTGCTACTGATCTGAATCTGATCTTTTTGAAGCTTCAAAGTTTTCAAAACTTGAAAATAATATTAGAATTAGATATATCTTTCGATGTAGATAGAAATCGTATATATTTTACTAAATTCCGAGTTAAAACGACCAAGTTATGGCCGTTTTGAGTTGGAATTCCTATGCAAGACGAGAATTATGAATTTTCTAGTTTTGTTAAATAGTTTGGATTAGTTAAGTGATGAAATAATTATTAGGGTATTTCTTCCTTTTTAGGTGACCGAAATCGATGATTTCCATACCATCGGATTACTTTTACTAAGAGACCGGTGATTTAATGGCCAAGTGTGTTTTCCTCTTATTTTGTTACCTTGTTTGTACTTGTAGCTAGTTGCATTAGAATTATAGAACAAGATAAAAATCGATATGAATGAGGATGGGATAGATATGAGACTTTGATGTATGTATGCCAAAGAATACTAAAGCATATCGAAACCATGATTCGATTGGGATAACTGCATTGTTCATATTATTTCTGTTTATGTGTATGATATTGGTTGGTCACTCTAAAGAATGTATGAATAATTTGACCTAAGAAAAAACAAAATCGGTCATGCATCGCATCGGACATATTGCATTTGGTATCGTGCTACTCCTACACAGGTCGATCGGTATGGTCTGAGGACTCGTTTGGATAATGAGACCTGGTATCAGAGCTTATTCGTAAGGAACTAAGGCGTACCGGGGATGCGTTCCATGTGTGAGCCTAGTCGAGTCGAGTGCTATGAGCCTAGGGCTTCGGGGACTAGCAGCGATCGTGTAGACTTTCAATACCATCCTTAACTCTTGATATGGAGGGTGTAAATTCGTTCTGTGTATGGGTTCCGGATACCCATACATAATTGTCTGCTCATGTGTTTGTTTGTGCATAGCATATGAATAATTTATTGTAAGCCCCTAAAATTTTCAGTTAACTTTAAGCTTGATCTTAGAATTAAAAGTTCACCGGAACCCTAAAGGTCAATAAAAGGGTAGTACAAACCCTAGAAATTTAAATCCGGCATTTCCGTTTTCTTCAGCCCTAGAAAACGAAGTTGGAATGATTAGTGATAATAGCTCGTAATAGCTTTAGGTTATATAAAAATATCATATTTGCGAAATTTAAGTGTCCTTCGAACTCAATCGGGATTAGTCCTTGAAAATCGTGTCCTGGAGCCCGGAATAATAAAAATATTCCAATAACACCGATAGGATCGATTTAATATAAGGATTTCAAAAATATCAGTTTCATAATTTTTCAGTAATTAAAAATATCAGATATCGCATTTATACGCGTATTTTCTTACTACCGATACTTAAATTGTCATGTCTACTTTACATTACACTACTTACTACTATTCTACACTATTTATCTATCTCTACTTTTTCTTACAACCTACTCTTACAACCCATATCTCTATTTGTTACATATTTTCATTTCCAATACAACTTCACATCTTTCATATCTTCCTTTTAATTAACAAAAATACAAAAAAATAAAATTTCACTCCCTCTCTCCTTCAAATTTGCGCCGGCCCCTTTCTCTTTCATCTCCAAATTGTTTCATTTTTATTTATTTAATTAACACAAATTATCTCCCACATTTTCTTATAAATACCCACTCTTACTTCCACTTCTTTCACACCTCTCATATGCTAAAGTTACTTTCTCAAATTTCTACAAGAAATCTTTTCAAAAAGTTCTCTCTAGTTTAGCTCTTTTAGGTAATTTTCTTAAAGTCTGCTTTATGTTCATCTACTTAGTATAAGCTTAGTGTGTGTTTTCTAAACCATGAAGGTTAAAGAAAGCAACAATAGGTTCATACTTTGTTTTTGTTCATCATCTAATTTCTTTATGTTGCTTTTATATCTAATATATCTATATAGCTATATCTATCTTTTAGAGCATATAAGCTCATTTGTTTTGCAATTTATTTACTTTCATATTGTTTTTAAGACTAGACTTAGACTTATCCTCATCAAGTCAAAACATTTTCTTTTTCTTTTTCTTTTAGGGACTAGTCTTTTCTTAGTCCCGGGATACCTTGATGAAGCTAAGGTTCCAATACTTAATTTATTTCCTTATTAGCTTATTCTTTCAAGTTATTATGTTTCTTTATGTTTCCATAGCTTTATGATTCATATTCATGCATGAATATAATGGTTTTTGTCTCAACAAAATAAATGAGGAAATGTTTCCTTGAAAATAAAGATCTTTTCTAGAAATAAGAAGTAATTTTCTTAAACAAACTTTTCTAAGAAATCTAGATGAGCTCATAACATGCATAGAAAAGAACATTTTGAATAAACAAAAGTTTTACTAAAACTTCACTTTTTATCAAGTATAGAAATTCTTTTCATCAAAATGGAATGATCTCAAGAAACAAAGAAATTATTTCTCTAAACATAGAGTTGTTATTACTTTCAAAGAAAAGTTGGAAACTAAGCTTAGAAAAAAAATCATTCCTTAGGAATGTAAAAAGATTACGGAAATTAAATTTAGGGAAAGAAAATACTCATTTGAAATAACTTAAGATATTTTCAAAGCAAAATAAAAAAGAATATTTCAAAAGTTCTCACTTTCCAAAATATTTAAAAGACTTTACTTTTCATGGTTAAGACAACTTCATTAACTTCATACATTCAATATGAGTCACTTAACATATGTTTATACATTTCAAAGGTTTTACAAGCTATTATATTACCTATCTCTTCAAAATAAGCTTTGGATAAAAGAAGGAAAACAAGTTTATAAAAATTCATGGTGAATCTATTCGCCACTTTTTCGAAACCCAAACAACTTAGTTTGATGAAAATAAGTTTAGAAATAGGTAGATCTTTTCGAATAGGTAGAAAACGGTATATAATATGCGTAATTCCGAGTTAAAATGATCAAGTTATGACTATTTAAAGATAGAATTTCTCTCTATACGAATTTTAACGATCTATTAATATAGTTCCTTATTAGTACCATAAAATAAAAAAGAAATACTCATTTTGGGTATTCTTCTTGATTAGGTAATCTCGAGGAGGATTGTTCATATCCCGAAGATTACTACGATTAGTGGAAATCCCGAACAACTCATCTATTTCAAAAAAGGTGTCATCATGGCTGAGTGAGTTTACTCCCTGTTATTTTTCATACTTATGATTATGCTTATAAATTTAGTTGCATTAGAATTTAGGGCAAAATCAAATGGGACTTGTATGATAATATATTGAAAGAATACTAAGTATATCGAACATGATTTGTTTATAATAAAGTTGCATGTACATTAATATCTTGAAGTGTTTGAAATTGGTTGCTCACTTGAAAGAAAGTTAAATATAACTACTAGACTTTAATTAAGAAATTATTCATGCACTTCATATGTTGAGTCACATTTCATTCACTATTATACAATTGGTGGGACAAGTGTATAATAGTGGTGTAGACATAACCGGTATATTATGTAAGTGGCGAGTAGGAGCAGTAAGAACTACGAAATTGGTGGCTAGTAGGAGCATGTAATAACTACAGTTTTTTGATGGCGCATAGGAGCCGGTAAGATCTATAAAAGTATTTTAAAAGTTATGGCTGTAATTGGTTGAATACCCAACCTCGAATGAAGGGCGTAATTCATTCAACATATGATTCCGAAAAGTCATATGTCTTGTATGCTCACGTGGTAGGTGCATTCCATTTGTTTGATTAATAAACTTGGTTTATAATTTGCTTTGAGTATGAATTTTTGGGATTTACTCATTAAGCCCATAAGCTTACGCCCTATAGGTATTTGTATTCTTAGGAACACCTATTTTTGTACCCGAAGTCTCTCATATCTGCGTAAGTTTTCTATTGAAGCTTTTGGAGGAAATCTACTTGAAAATTTAGATTAGAGTTCCTTTGAAATCTTTAATGTAGTATTTGAATGTTGTAAAGACTATCACGATCTTTGGGATTGACAGGGGTATGCCCCTAAGAAATCATGTAATAAACCTTTGGTTATTAATGCTATAATATATTTTATTTCTGGATTCTTGTATGTTCATTTTTACTTGCTTAAACTATGCTTCCTAAAAGCATCTCCTATTACCGTGCTAGACGCCTTACATGTAATACTAAGGCTTTCGCATGACTAAGGTAGTCATTCTTAAGTCTTGATATTATATGTGGTGGACTGCCACGTTTAGGGTACCCTTTGGGGCGTGACATTTATAACCTGCTTGTTATGGTACTAAATTAAGGGAATTCTCACTAAGCTAGTGTAGCTCATACCCCAATAGATGTTTGAATGAACAGATTAACTCAAGAAGGCTACGTGGGGACCGAGATGGTTGGGGCCGGATATGACTTCGGGATTTCGGCAGGAAGTAAGAATACTTGAAGATATTAGCTAGGTTTTGTGAACTGTCTTGTAATAGTTTGCGTAGCGAAATCTTTGATGAATTGTAATTTGAATTATAGTGAATTGTATTTCCTTTACATTGTTACTCAAGTTGCACCAATATAAAACGTATTACTCCGATGTGTCTCCTCCATGTGCTAGACGCCTTGTACATAGTATGGAAGCCTTCGCGTGACTAAGGATTCCTAGGCTTTAATATTGTGTATGGCGGATTGCCATGTTTAGGGTACCATTCGGGATGTGACACTCTTCCTCATTTGCAACATAAAGTGGCAAATCCAAAACATTAAAAGTATTTGTTTCTCCATAATCACCTCAAAGTTTCAATAAATATTCATTATCATTCATCTTCTCTAATACCTTGAATGAATCATTGGCTCTTTGTGCTAATTTTTGAGCTCTTAAACCGATAAACTTCTACTTTCTTAAGTATTACCAAAGTAAATCCTTAGACTTGAATATCATTCACTTCATGTTCTTGCTTCCCTACTTTTATTGCTTGCTCACTTACTTCTTAATGAACTAAACATTTTCTCTTGAATTTCCTGAACTTGTTGCATTTTATCAACACTACTTAAGCTTTCACCTACAGCAAGTGGTGTAGATAGTAGTTCCATCAAAGTTGTAGGATTATACCCACACATAATCTCAAACGAAGTGTTCTTGGAAGAATTGTATAGGAATCTATTAAAGGAAAACATGAATATCATTCCCTCAAGTTCCACTAATTGTTGCTCGAAGCAATGCTCTTAATATATTTTTTTTCACCTTCTCATTCCAATCATTTTCTTGTGGATGGAAAAGGAACTAAATAATAGCTTAGTTGTAAACCTCTTTCATCAAGTCTTCATAAGAAATGAAGGAACTTTACATCTCTGTTAACACTACACTTTTAGGAACTCCATGCAATTTCTTCCAAAAGCAAGTTAGTAATAATCAAACTATTGTTTGGCATACAAGCCAATAGAGTGTATCATTTTGGTAAATGATCCTCCACAAATATGATGGAAATTCAACCATGAGCTATCTAAGCAAGCAAAGAACAAAATCCATATGAATAATTTTCCAACATATATATGGTATAGGAAGCAACATGTAAAATTCATAGGACTCTTGGCTGCTCTTAGCCTTGTTATGCCCCTAAGGGTACCATAAACGTGACAACTATCATACATAGCATAGAAACCTAAGAAACTCCTTGAGTCACGTAAAGGCTTCATATGTTATGCATAGGGCGTGCTAACGTTAAAGGAAACACTAAAGGAGTTGGTGCAATTCAAGAAGATAACAAATATTGCATGCAAGAGTACTAATCATAAAATAACCAATTAATAAAATATTATATCATCTTAAGGGCACTCTCCCATTAAAATCCATAAATAGTCTTTAATTTACATTCATCCACAAGTCTCCTAAAATGCAAAAACCTTACAATCATATTAAAAGAGATTTTAATAGAAGTCTGGTTCCTAGTCTTCCACTAACTTACCTCAAAAGCTCAAAAGTCCACTTGGAGATTGCCTCAGGCATATTAGTCTTATGGTGGAGCCATAGATATTCCTGTGTCAAGAGAAATCTATAGGAATATAAGCTTATTAGAGATTGCCTCGAGCATACCAGTTTTATGGTGGAGCCACATATATTCTTGCATCAAAGAAATCTATAGGAATATAAGCTTACAATGCACTTAGTGAGAAAATTTCCTTCATTCATACCGTACAACCACAATCAGGTAAGTTTGTTAAGTCAAACATATGTTATTCAACAAGCACATGATGCAAGCAAGTATATATGGTCTGTTACATCTATGGAGAAGTAGTTGAATTTGCTTAAACAATGTGGATCCTTAGATTGAATTCATGTAACTCTTTTATGCTTGAATTAAACTAGTGTTTATTTCTTGAATTCAATAGCTTAAGCTTAATAGGTCTTAAATTTGTATTATGCATGATATAGATCCATGTTTGATTTTGTTAAAATAGATTGAGAAACCATTTTAATGAATAGATTTAGGCTATTGATGAGAATTGCTCATAGCATCTAAAGATAGAGTGGTGAAATCTGTCACGCTCCAAGGGTATTCTAATAGTAACATACATATTATGATATTTTTTTACGCCTAAATTTTGTATTTTTAAGGAAAAATGAGACATCAGATAGGATCAGGATGTATGTTAGAACAAGTTATACTTTAAGTCATGACTTGACTCAACAAAATAGGATTTTTTTTTGTTGCAATGATAAGAACGATGAACACATATAAGATATATCATCATAAATAAAACTTTCCAAATAACAGTTTGAATAATATGATATTACAAACCATAACTAATATGTGAAGTTATAAAAACATAAAATGATGTTCAAACATCATCTAACATGTATCACTAGATAATAATATCCTATCTAACCTGTAATCCTTCTAGCTTTGAAACCTTACCTGTCACGCCCAAAAGGGTATCTAAACGTGACAGTCCATCATACTTAATATTAATGCTTAAGTATGACAACTTTAGTCATCCCTAAAGCTTTGATACCGGATGTAAGGCGTACCTTCACAATCATAGAGGCCTAACTTTGAAACAAGTTGTTTAAGAAGACATTCATATAGCAATTAAGAATGGAAATCATAACATAAACATCTTAAATATGGAAATATAAAGGTCTTACAAAATATCAAAGGGGCATTCCCCCTATCAAAAGATAAAGTCTATTCAAAATAAATATATTGGAGATTTACTTAGAAGTCTAAGTCTACAACAAGTTTTAAACTTCATCCAAAAACTCCTTAGTCCAAAAAGGTAGTACCTAAGAGAATTATCCCTGGGGCGCCAACCATATGTAGGGGTACTACAATAGATATCTATAAGGAGGTAAGCTTTTTGCTTAGTGAGAATTAATTCCACAAGTAAAGTACTCGGACAATCAATATTAAGACAAGTTATTTAGACAAGCATATGAGATGAAATCAAACACTTGAGTAAACAATACATATGATTTTTCGGAAATCATATGTTGAATGATTTACCCCTCCATTCAGGGTTAGGTATTCTGGGCAATAAGGCCATAGTTCGCAAATGAAGTTTTTGTAGTTTTTATATGAGCCACTACTAGCCACTAAAATGTAGTTATTTCGGATGTCCACCCATCATTTTATTACGATTGATCATTGCCATTTAGTAGAATTTCAGGTTCTACGGGCCTCATTACTATGGTCTTGTCCCACCAAAGGTATAGTAATGAATGCAATGTGACTCACTACGTGTCATGCATGAATCATTTTATTTAAGTTGTCATGGCATAATATTAAGTATTTTAAAAGTGGTCATAGAGTTCGCAGACAAATCATTCATATACTAAATCATACAATGATTAGTTAACAATTCCCGCTTCGATATACTTAACATAATTTCAATCATATAAGTAAAGCACATGCTATTATGTTTTTATCTTTTCCTAATTGTAGTACCACTAATCTACAAGCAAAAACATAAGTAATTTAAACTCATTCAGCCATGGTAGCAAAACCTTCTAGTCAAAATAATCCTTTAGGTAGAGAAGCTCGGACTCCACGTCACCTAAACAAGAGAAATACAAAAATGAGTATTTATTAGATGTTCTACTTAAACTTATAATTCTATTTCACTAAGTTCGGTAAAAATCATGTAGAGTGAAATTCCAACTTAAAATGATCATAACTTGCTCATTTTAACTCGGAATTTCGAATATTATATATCGTTTTCTATGTACTAGAAAATATTTACCTATTTCTAAGGTTATTTTCTTCATAATAGGTCATTTAGATCTCTAAAATATACGGTACAACATCAATACGAAAATCCCAGCCTTCGAAACATGATTTTTCTAAACTTTTTATCAACCAAAAATCCCATAGCAAACATATACATACATATATATAGTTAAAAAATCTTTTTAATATATAGGCAACTCATATTATACATATGATTTTAATGATGTTGTCTTAACCAATGATTTTTTTTTTCATAAAACAATCTTGTCTTGATAGTTGAAAAAGTGAAGTTTAACAAAATTATGTTAAGTTGTTTGGAAATAAAACTAAGGATTTTTAAGTCATTAAATATTGATATAATTTATTTTTCTTAATTCTTATATGATAATTTTTCATTCAAAAACTTTAATTTTTCTAAGTTATTCTCAATCTTTATTCCCTGAGTATACTTTACTTAGTGAGTTAATTTTTAACATATTTTGGAATGCGTGTTTTGGTTTTTGTACTTACTCAAAATGTTAGTAAGAATTTTATAATCAAGTTTTTAAGAAAATTTCTCAAGGGAAAGTATTATTAACCTTAAGGTTTTTAATGGTAGTTTAAAAGGAAAATAAAGAGTTCCTTAGTTACTTTTTATAAAAGCTTTGTATGTTAACAACACTAAAATCTGTGGTGATTTTTGTCACAAAAAAAAAAAATCCTTTGAAAATTATTTGGTTGGAATAAAATTCTAAATCTTAATGAAATTTTTCCTAAGTGGTAAACCACACATTTAAAATGAGTCGAGTTTGTTTTCTTTTATTTTAAGAAAATTTTTTATCTCTATTAAGATAACAATCAATATGATAATATATGAACAATGAGTATGTAGCTAGTAACATGAAAAAAAAATAATAGTAAGAAAAATGGAAAATATAAGGATTAGAAAGAAATAAATATCAAGTATTGGAACTCTTAGCTTGATTTCATGGTTTTCATACTTAGTCATGGCAAGTCCAAAAAGAAAAAAAAAGAAATAAGAAAATTGTTTTGACTTGATAAGACAAGTCTAAAACTAGAAAGACTAGTCTTAATATTAAAGCATGTAATAAATAAATAAATTGCAAAGCATAATAAATAAATAACGGTCATGTTAATGGGCTTATATGCTTTAAGAAATATATATAGATACATAAATATAGATAATATAATAAAATATAGAAGTTAGATTAGAACAATAATAATAGCATGTAACATAATAACAATAATAAAACAACATAATAATAAAATGTAATTTATTCATGAACAAAAACAAAACATGAACATAGTATTGCTTCTATAACATTTAAATGTTTGAGAAACATATACTATGGGCATATTAAGTTACATAACATGGTAAAAAAACATAGATAAGGAATTTTCCTAAGATAGAAATATGGATGGTAGTTAAAGAGTGTTTTTGGTAGTATGTGTATAGAAGAAATGTAGGAAAATTTGAAAAGTGAGAAGAGATTTTTTGAGAGAGGATTTGAGGAGTGATTTTGGAAGAGTTTTGTTATGGTAAATGAGTGTGAGAAAGAAATGGAGGGAAATGGGGTATTTATAGAGTTTTGAGAAGGGAAAATTATATTATTAAAATAAAATGAAAAAGAAAAAAAAAAAGTATGTGTGTGCATGGGGAGTCAGCGTGATGCAGAGAGAGAGAGAGAAGAGAGGGTGAGATTTGATTTGTTTTGTAATTTTGTTAGTGAATAGTAAAATTTGTAAGGTATGATGTGATGAAGATGTATGTGAAAAGTAAAAAGTAGAAAATAGGTATGATAGAGTGTAAGGATAGGTGTAGAAAAAGTAGAAATAGATGAATAGTAAAGAATAATGTAGAATAGTACTATAAATAATAGATAAGATAAATTAATATCGGTAGTAAAGAAAATACGCGTAATTAAGCTATATTTGATATTTTTAGATATCAAAAAATTATAAAACTAATATTTTTGAAATCCTTATATATTTATGAATTTAATAGTGTTATTGAAATATTTTTACCATATGGTGTACCAGGGTACAGTTTTTAAAAGTTGATCCCATTCGGGTCTGAAACACATTAAAAATTAACGAATCTGATTTTTTAAAGCTTCCTTATATTATTACGAACTATTATCCATAATTATCTCAATTCCGTTGTTTATTAGTTAAGAGCGTGGAATTGCCAGATGTCACGCCCCGAGGGGTACCCTAAACGTGGCAGTCCACCGTACACAATACTAAAGCCTAGGAATGACTACCTTAGTCACGCAAAGGCTTTCATATCATGTACAAGGCGTACATCACAACCAAGGGAACGCATCGGAGTAGCACAATTTATGTCATGCCCCGAAGGGTACCCTAAGCGTGGCAGCCCCCACATATAATATCAAGGCTTAAGAATGACTTTAGTCATGCGAAAGCCTTAGTATTATATGTAAGGCGTCTAGCACGGTAATAGGAGACGCTTTTGGGAAGCATAGTTTAAGCAAGTAAAAATGAACATACAAGAATCCAGAAATAAAACATATTATATCATTAATATCCAAAGGTCTATTACATGATTTCTTAGGGGCATACCCCCGCTAATCCCAAGGATCGTGATAATCTTTACAACATCCAAAATACTACATTAAAGATTTCAAAGGAATTCTAATCTAAGTCTTCGAGTAGATTTCCTCCAAAAGCTTCAATATATAAAACTTACACGGGTACGGGGAGCCTCGGGCACAAAAATAGGTGTTCCTGAGAATACAAATACCTATAGGGGTGTAAGCTTATGGGCTTAGTGAGTAAATCCCAAAATTCATACTCAAAGTAAATTATCAACCAAGTTTATTATTCAAACATATGGAATGCAACAACCACGTGAGCATACAAGACATATGACTTTCCGGGAATCATATGTTGAATGAATTACGCCCTTCATTCGGGGTTGGGTATTCAGGCCAATTACAGCCACAACTTTTAAAAACACTTTTATAGATCTTACCGGCTCCTATACGCCATCAAAAACTTGTAGTTATTACAGGCTCCTACTAGCCACCAATTTTGTAGTTTTTACCGGCTCCTACTCGCCACTTACATGATATACGTTCTGCCTACCACCACTATTATACACTTGTCCCACCAATTGTATAGTAGTGAATGAAATGTGACTCAACATATGAAGTGCATGAATAATTTTTAATTAAGGTCTAGTAGTTACATTTAACTTCTTTCAAGTGATCAACCAATTTCAAACACTCAAGATATTAATGCACATACAACTTTATTGCAAACAAATCGAGTTTCGATGTACTTAGTATTCTTTCAACATATTATCATACACTTTTTTTGATTTTGCCTAAATTCTAGTGCAACTAATTTTACAAGCACAATCAAGAGTATGAGAAAAATAACGGGGAATAAACTCACTCAGCCATGATGACACCTTTCTTGAGATGGATGAGTCGTTCGGGATTTCCACTTAATCGTAGTAATCTTCGGGATACGAACAATCCTCCTCGAGATTATCTAATCAAGAAGAATACCCAAAATGAGTATTTCATGAACTTCTATTCTTGGAGATTCTAAACTTTTCTTAAAATCGCGGTAAAATCGTATAAGGGAAATTCCAACTTAAAATGGCCATAACTTGCTCATTTTAACTCGGAATTTCGCGTATAATATACCGTTTTCTACCTACTCGAAAAGATCTACGCATTTCTAAGCTTATTTTCATAAAACTAGGTCGTTTGGGTTCCGAAAAGACAGCGACCAGATTTGCCACGAATTTGCAAAAACTTGTTTTCCTTCTTGTAAGCAAAGCTCAAATGAAAAGATAAATATTTCAAGTACTTTGTAAACTTTTTGAAAGATGTATACATATATGTAATGACTCATAACAAATGGATGAAGTAAATGAAGTTGTCTCAACTTATAAAAAGTAAGGTTTTAAAAGACTTGGAACTTGAGATTCTATTGAAATATTCATTTTATTTTTGAAAGATCTTGAGTTATTGGAGATGAATATTCTTTTTCTAAATTTAATCTCTTGTAATTGCTTTAATTTCCTAAAGTGTGGTTTTATTTTCTAAACTTGGATTCAAAAAGTAATAAAATGACATTTTTGTTTCTTGTAATGATTCCAAAAGAATTTCTATTTCTTGATGAAAGATAAGTTTTCATAAAACCTTTTGTCTATGTAAGAAAAACCATTTCCAAGCATGTTCATGAGTTTTTAGAAAATCTATTTCCTATTTTATTTAATAAGAACCTTTAGTTTATGATAACACTTCCCCATTTATTTTTATTGAGACAAAAACATTATGTTCATGCATAAATGAATCATAAATTATAGAAATATAAAGGAACATAATAACTTGAAAGATTAAGCAAATAAGAAAGTAAATCAAGTATTGGACCTTAGCTTCATCAAGGTACCCCGGGACTAAGAAAAGACTAGTCCCGAAAAGAAAAGAAAAGGAATTGTTTTGACTTGATGAGGACAAGTCTAAGACTAGAATGACTAGTCTTAAAAACAACTTTGAAATAAATAAATTGCAATGAAGTAAATAAATTGCATGAAAGATAAATAAATTGCAAGACAATGAGCTTATATGCTCTAAATAGTATATATAGCTATATAGATATAGAATAAACATAAAGGAAACATAAAGGAATTTGTGATTATGAACAAAAACAAAGTATGAACCTATTGTTGCTTTCTTAACCTTCATGGTTCTAGAAAACACATAAGTTCATACTAAGTAGATGAACATAAAGAAAGCTTGGAGGAATTTTTACCTAAAAGAAGCTAAACTAGGAAGAACTTCTTGAAAGAACTCTTGAGAGATTTTGGTATAGTAACTTTAGAGAAGAAGTGGTGTGAAAGAAGTGAAGGTATGAGGGGGTATTTATAGGAAAATGTGGGAGATAATTTGTGTTAATTAAATAAGTGAAAAATAAAACAATTGAGGCATGGGGGGGGGGCGCTACTTCATGCATAGAGGGAAAATTTATTTTTTTGTTATTTTGTTAATTAAAAGTAAGAAATGAAAGATGTGAAGTTGTATTGGAAATGAAAATGTGTAAGAAATAGGTGTATGGTTTGTAAGAGTAGGTTGTAAGAAAAAGTAGAGATAGATGAATAGTGTAGAATAGTAGAAAATAGTGTAATGTAAAAGTAGACATGACAATTTAATACCGGTAGTAAGAAAATACGCGTATAAAAGCGATATCTGATATTTTTAGCTACCGAAAAATTACGAAATTGATATTTTTGAAAATCTTATATTTTTACGAGTCTAACGGTATATTCGGAATATTTTTCCTATTCCGAGCTCCTGGACACGTTTTTCAAGAGTCGTGTCCGATGGGGTTCAAAGGACATTCGGATTTTGAAAAACAGATATTTTTATAAAACCTATAGCTATTACGAACTATTATAGCTAATTATTCCCACTTCGTTTTCTAGGGCTAGAGAAAACGGAAATGCCGGACTTAAGCGGTTACAGTAAACTAGGGTTTGTTGACTCTGGAAAATCCGGTTGACTTCCGATTAGGTTTTAAACTATATTTTGAATCCAAAAATTTCAGGGATTTACAATTTATATTGATAATAAATAAGTAATAAGGCAAGGAGAATACTTATCATAAAACATAAACATATTTCATTGCAATTCTTAGGGGTATGACCATCTATTATCTTCAAATAAATATACATCACTATTCATATAGGTCATTATATATAAAGAACCTTACAAAATTACTTATCTTATGATTCTATTTCCTTCATAGAAGCTTAACCATCCTTCCATGATTTCCTCAATGTCATGATCCTCAATTGAAGCCACGGATATACCTATTTCAACAAAATCTATAGGGGTATAAGCTACAACTAGCTTAGTGAGATATTCCTTTTCATTCGCACTATATTTTTAAACAAGTTTATTTATTTAATCACACATATGCTATGCATACAATGCAACAACCACGTGATTACGCAAATATATACAATTATCCAGAAACCATATGTAGAACGGATTTACCCCTTCGTATCAAAGGTTAGGGAATCGGGGTTGAAAGTCCTCGACCTTCTATTGCTAGTCCCCAGGTCCTCACCCACAGCATTCGGTTGGCTCGGCTCCGAACCTAGAGTCGCTTTCCCCAAGCAATTTGGATCCTCCAGGAAGGAACATGGCCCGTGGCACCGCACGATCACAGCCAATTCAACTCTACGCGTAGGAGTAGCAGCCTTCTGAAATAGATGTGACTCGATGAATGCTATGCGTGAGCGTTTTAGTTTTCTTAAGCCAAACCTTATTAAGGTTTATTAGGGCAATCAATCAATTTAGCAAACAATAAACAATCATACAAGTAAATAATTAAAAAATTATTTAAACAAGCAGTTCGAAGTTGCGATATTCTTAATTCTCATTTCATGCATAAATATAGAATCACATATATACATAATCCCGAATTCCCCAAGTATATCCATTTTTATCTTTTCTTAGTATACTAATACTACTACTTTACAAGCACAAGCAAGGTAATGAAATTAAGGAATAACTCACTCGTCCATTTTGCTATATTCTTAGTCGTAGTAATCCTCGGTAGGGTAATCTCGTATCCTTGTCACCTAGACAAAAGAAATACCCGGGATAAGTCTTCATGAAATTCCTATCTTGGATATTCTAAACTTTTCTTAAAATCGGTGTAAAATCGTATAAGAAGAAATTCCAACTTAAAATGGCCATAACTTGCTCATTTTAAACTTGGAATTTCGCATATAATATACCGTTTTGTACCTATTCGAAAATCTATTATTTCTAAGCTTATCTTTGTCAATAAGGTCATTTGGGTTCCGAAAACATTGGGTTCAGATTTAAAACGAAATTTTTAAAACTTTTGCAAATCCGTTTTTAACTCAACTTATTTTTAAAGAAAATCCTTTTGTAACAATATATGTATATAAATATATAGTTGATAAACACTTTGAATATATAGGTAAGCTCACTTTATATGCAAAAATCCTAATGGTAGTGTCTCAACAATTTATTTCATAAATTCATTTAAACTTTAACTTTGAAAATTTCTTTTCAAGTATTTTAAAGAAACTTTATATTTTCCTAGGTTTTAAAATGAGTATATTCTTATTTTATTTTCTTCATTCTTTTTCCAAGGAAAAAAAATTTTCTTGTAACCTTAGTTTTCCATAAATTTTACTTTAAAAATCAAATTTATCACAATTATATTAAGTTGATGAAAACCTTTTCATAATTTTGTATTTAGGATGGTTTAAGAAAATGAGTCTTGTCTTCTTATATTCATTTCTAAAATATAAGCTTTTGTTTTCTAAAACTTGTTCTTTTATTTCTTTAAAAATCATCTTTATTGATAAAATCATTATTGTTAATCTTACTTTATTTATATTCTTTTGAAAATAAGTTCTTTCTTTTAGAAATTTAAAAATCATTACTTTTCCTAAGTGGGTTCATAACTTTGAGTTGATTTTTATATTAACTTTGAAAACTAGTTTTTTTTAGTTTAGAAAAGAGTTTAAGTCTAAATTTTAATATCAACGATTATTTTTCTTAAAACTTAGATTACCATAAAATACAAAGAAAATATATTATTTTATGTTTCTTGGTAAACTATCTTTGTTATTTAAGAAAACTTGAGAAAACTTGTATTACTCTATTTCTAGGTTGTTGATAGTAACTTCATGATTTTGTGGTAAATCACTTAATCGAAATTCTAGCTTTGAGTTTATTTAGTAAAGTAAAATTATATTTTTAGATTAGTTGAGACATTAACATTATGAATGCAAGTATTGTGAGATATAAATTAAGAACATAAGAAAATATAGAAAAATAATGAGAAAAATAAAATATCAAGCATTGGGAACCTTAGCTTCATCAAGGAATCCGGTCAAGTATTGGAGCCTTAGCTTCATCAAGGCATCCCGGACTAAGAATGGACTAGTCCCGAAAGATTAAAGAAAATAAATAAATAAAAGATTGTTTTGACTTGATATGGACAAGTCTAAGACTAGAAAGACTAGTCTTAATAATAACATAAATAAATAAATTGCATAACTTGAAGTAAAAATAACAAATGAGCTTATATGCTCTAAATAAATATATATACATAACATACAAATATAAGTTAGATTAGAAGCAAATAATAACAACAACATAATAAAATAGAAAGCTTATGTACAAGAACAAACATGAACATGTTGTTGCTTTTACTACTCATGTGAGTTTCAAAACAACACCATAGTCATGCTAAGTTACATGACATGAATAGATAAATGGTTGAAAGAAATTTTTACCTAAGGTATTTATGTGGTATGAAGATGGCAGTGAATGTATGGTTATGTGGTTATGGAGAGATGGTAGTTGTATTGCATAAAGAGAAATTCTTGTGGGTATTTGGTGAAAGAGAGTTTTGGTAGAGGGAAATGTTGTAGAGAGAGTTTGTGTAGTAAATTTGAGAGAGTTTTGGTAGTGTAAAGAATTGTGTGAAAGAATGAAAGAGGAAGGGTATTTATGAATTTTTGCAGTGAATTTTGATGTAATAAAATAAATTGAAAAAAAAAAATTTGAGGGAGATGGAGGGGGCGCCGGCCATGGGTTTGGAGAGAGAGTGAGTTGATTTTTGAGTGAAATTTGTAAGAAAATAATTAATATGTAAGGTATGATTTGATAAAAGGTGTATTGGAAATATAAAAAGTAAGAAAATATGTATGTGTAGTAAGAAATAGGTGTAAGAAAAAGTAGAGATAGTAATAGTAATGAATAGTAAAAAAGTACTATGAATAGTAACTAGACAATTAAAGTACCGGTAGTAATAAAAATACACGTATTAAGGCGATATCTGTAATTTTTAGCTATCAAAAATTCTAAAATTGATATTTTTGGAATCCTTATATTTTTATGAGTCTATTGGTATAAACGAAATATTTTTAATATTCCAAGCTCCGGGACACGCTTTTCAAGAACTGTCCCCGTTTAAGTCCGAAGGACACTCAAAATTCGCGAATCTGGTATTTTTATTACCCTATATTATTACGAACTATTTTAAGCTATTGGCTTAATTTCGTTTTCTAGGGTTTGAACATGCGGGATTGCCAAATCTTAAACATAAGGTTCGTTATAGGCTTGTTGACTTTTAGGGTTCCGTTTTGACTTCCGATTTTACTAAGTTAATCGTAAGATCGTATAATTTTTGAGTTTTGATCGTTTTATTTTAGCTTGACGTCTATGGTTTATCTTATTTTATTTGTGATTATTTAATAGTTTTTAGTCCTCGAGATCGTTTAACCGAGTCTAGGGTTATGAGTTGACTCAGTTTGACTCTTGGTGAAGATTTGGAATTTGTGATTATAAAATTTTACCGAAGGATTTAGGATATCATCATCTCGTTGTTAAGCGATATTTGGATTTATCGTTTCGATTCGCGTTTTAGGAATTAGGTAGATTATTTAATCGGTGTACGGACATTGATTATACCGGTAGTTGGACTTTATATTTTGTTTCAAGGGTTCTCGTTTTCTCAAGATCCAGAAAGCTCGTTCTTTATCTTATTTAGAATTAAGTTTTAACTTGAGTCGATTTTTAGGATTTCAATTTTAAACTTTTGGAATTATTTTCTATGAATTATGAAAATTTTTGGGGTTTACGCCAGATCTAAATTTACTAGGGTTGTTATAGGTTTGTTGACCTTTGGGTTTACGGTTGACTTCTAGTTTAGGGTTTAAGCATAAACCATAGCTTAAAATCTAGGGGCTTACATTACTGGTGCTATGCTGTCACGCCCTAAGGGGTATCCTAAACGTAACAGTCTGCCACACTCAGTATTAAAGCTTAAGTATGACAACCTTAGTCATTCCCATAAGCTTTGATATTAAGTGTAAGGGCGTGCTCTCATAAATTTAGAGGACCATCTGTGGAATTATGGAGTTTAAGAAGATATAATAACAGATTAAGAAAAGATGATTCATAACATTCATTTGTTCATAACAATGATCTTACAAAACTTAGGGGCATTTCCCCTAGTCACAAATCTATTACAAGAGTATTTCTATATCTTATCCAACACTAAACTTCATCTTGAAATTCCTTAACCAAAAGGGAAAATACCTGGTTGCAGAGTCCACGTGGCCTCAACCGCAAATATGTGAACTGCAAAAGATATCTATAGGGGTATAAGCTAATAGACATAGTAAGAACTATTTCCATAAATACTTCTTATAATGAAACTCAAACAAATTATTTAAACAAACATATGAAATGCACATACACGTGGGCAAACAAAGCATATAGTTTCTGGGAACTATATGTTGAATGGATTTACGCCCTCCATTCGGGGTTTGATGATACGTTACCTCAAAACAAGTAATTTTATTGAAAAAGATTTATGCTTTCGATCAATATCGACAAGCATATTAGGTCAACTTGAATTGAGCCTTGCTTTTGGACTTTCTGCTAAGCATTTCCTTCATGTCGCTAAGCAATCGCTTTTGGTCACTCCGCCAAGTGTTGCTTTCAACCTGAGCTATAATCCTTTTCACCCAAGGATAATAACCCAATGCAATGTGACTCACTTCATGGTATGCATGAATCCATTTATTTATGATATCATAGCATCATTATTATCAAATTTAAGGTGATCATAGAATCTCATACAAATCAAGTGTTATACTAAAACAAACATTAAATAAATTCCGATCTCGATATTCTTAGGATTCTTTCAACAAATTATCTTACATCTATATCCATTTGTCTTTTCTTAATTATAATACAACTAGACTACAAGCACAATCAAGTAAAGCATTTTAAGAAAATAAACTCACGATGCCATGTCGACAATTCTTCTATACGGATGTGTCACTCACACAATCCTTTTAATTAAAATAGTCCTCGGGGTATAGGTATTCTTCCTCGGAATCACTTAGTCAAAGAAAATACCTAAAATGAGTATTTCTTGATGATTTTCTTGAATTTTGACAAAACAATGTCATTAGAATGTCAAAGTTCGTATAAAGGAGAATTCCAATTCAAATGGCCATAACTTGGTCATTTTAACTTGGAATCGTGCATATGATATACCGATTTCTATCTACTCGAAAAGATCTCTCCATTTCTAAAACTATTTTTATCAAACTAAACCATTTAAGCCTCGAAACAGTGGTGATCAGATTCACCAAGAATTTACTAACTCAAAAACAATTTTGTTTCAAACTTTAAATCATTCAAGATTTGTTTGATAAATACTTAGTTATCTATATAGTTGAAGAATTCTCTTTTATAGTTACTTAGCTCATATTTGATTCATGCTCAAGTGTTTGTTGTCTAATCATGTTTTTTGAGTAAAACAATGTCAATTAGGAGTTTAGAAAACTATAGTTTATAAGAAATCCATTTTGTAAATCTTTTGAAATGAATATTTTGTTTCTTTTGTTTTCAAAGGATACTTTATGTTTGCCTTATTATTTTTCCTAGATAACTTTTCGAAAAGAAATTTTCTTCTTTCTAAATTTTCTATATTAGTGTGATTTTTCCCTATTTATTTTATATACAATTTTTCTTTGACCATTTGTGTCACGCCCCGAAGGGTACCCTAAACATGGCAGTCCACCGTACACAATATTAAAGCCTAGGCATGACTGCCTCAGTCACGCGAAGCCTTCCATACTATGTACAAGGCGTCTAACACATGGAAGAGACACATCGGAGTGATACATTTTATACTGCCTCAGTCACGAAACAGAAGGATCAGATCTGATCAGTAACGATCCCTATTTCTGAAAAATAGTTTTGTAATTGTTTGAAATGTTTCTATTTGATAATTCAAGTATACATGAAATATGAATGATTTTCTAACATGGATGATATGTGAGGAGTCTAATGTATGCATGATCTTGATGATTTTTGCTAAGAGAAAATTTTAAAACTTTTTATTTTGCAAGACCACAATAACAACTACTTATGAAAAATCTAGTTTTCCAACTTTGACATCACACTAGTGTTTTGGAATTCATTTTTAGGAATTTCTAGTTATCTCAGTTAAAATTGAGTCTTCATAACATACACTACCTAAGGCCTTCATTTTTACATAAAAATTTGAATTTTACACTTTGCAAATATGTTTTCAAATAGGATTTACTAAAAAGTCCGAATTTTAAGAAATCCACTTTTTGAATGATTCCTTTGGGAAAAACTTGTTTAATTCATTAAAATTTAAGACATACTGCTTAAGGACTTCATTTAATACATAAAACTTTTATTTTGAACTTGGATAATAGGTGTTTTCATGGGCATCATCCAAAGTTACGAATTTTACAAGTTGACTACTAACTCAAAATTTTCCTTCTTGATTCTACTTCTTGTTTTACACATTAATCTCATCAAAACTCATTTCAACTTCTAAAAATCTCTACTTAATGATACTTGTTACCTATACCCTTCATTTTTCACATAAAACATGAGTTTTGGAGTTGATAAATGGGTTTTCAAAATTGGTCTTGGTTGAGATCCGAATTTACCAAATTTATTTTTGGACATATCTTTTGATAAAATCCACCCAAACTTAGGAAAATCATCCTTTACATATCCTATCTTAAGAGCCTTCGATTTCTTGAATAAAATCTCATTTTGAGTTGTAAAACATGTTTTTAAAATATGCCTTGGCCAAAATCCGAAAATGAGATTTTTATTTTGAAAATAACTTTTGAAAAACACCTTTGATTCTTGTAAAAAGAAGTCTTGATGATATACATCCACTAAACCTTTATTTTCTCAACTAAAACTCCCATTTTGAGACTTGGAAAGTGGTTTTTTAATATAGGTTTTGTCAAGATACGAATTTTACTATTTTTGTTTGTGTTCAAAACCAAGATCTACACCTAATAGAAACATAAATGTAAAAGAAATCCATGGTAGTAAACTATAAACTCATAGATCTAAACTTTACTCATCAAGATCATTCATTTATGATATCTATTCCTTAAGCCCTTTATTTTGAATGAAAAATACACATTTTAAAGTTGAAAAATAGCTTTTCTAAATATGGTTCCTTTTTTATCCGAATTTCAAAAATGATTTTTGTTGAAATTAAAATAGATCTTGAGCTTTCTAAAACTTTTCTACTAT
This sequence comes from Combretum micranthum, assembly GCA_024138025.1. Taxonomy (NCBI): domain Eukaryota; kingdom Viridiplantae; phylum Streptophyta; class Magnoliopsida; order Myrtales; family Combretaceae; genus Combretum; species Combretum micranthum. The sequence goes on along the minus strand of JAMXBD010000982.1, from coordinate 396,824 downwards.
CATCAAGCTATTAGAAGTTATTTATGAACATAAAACAAAAGTCTAATGGATTTATGAACTCAAAACACTAGATCTAGTTTACTATACTAGTTATAAATGCATGAACACTATGATGGTTATGTGAATGATGAATATATGGACAAATCATTAGCAATAACTGTCACGCCCCAAAGTGTGCCCTACACGTGACAGTCCGCCACACTCAACATTTCAACTCAAGTAAGACAATCTTAGTCTTTCCATAAGTTTGAACGTCGGGTGTAAGGCTCACTCTCAACATTTATAGACCATACTTTGCTTCGTAGTAGCTTAAGGAGACATACATAGCAGCAAGAACATAAATCATGACCGTCTTATAGAGAATTATTCTATTACATGAACTAGGGGGCATACCCCCGATAACAATGCTAAGAATTCTCAAGCTCACAAAATTCCTCGTATTATCCTTCGGACACTAGTTCCGGGAACAAGATTAGCATTCCATTTCTACTTTTAGGTCCCGGCCTTAACAAAAGCTCCTCAACCTCTAAGAGCTGTACCTGATGTCCCCGGGTCTTCGGAGATAGCCAAAGGTATTCATACTGCAACAGGAAACTATTGGGGTATAAGCTACACTAGCTTAGTGAGTGAAAACTTCCGAATCACAATTAATACAAACATTCAAGCAAGTAATTTATCAACCAAGTGAATGCATCAAATGAGTGAGTTCAACAAACATATGACCAGCCGGAAATCATACGTGGATGGACTTACGCCCTCCATCCCGGTTAGCAGTTTACGAATCCTGCGGTACGACGCCGTTTAAGCTCACGGTCAACTGAACAACATTTCGTTTTATGGATCACGATTAACCAACATATATTCATTTTATGGATCACGATTAACCAACATATATTTGTTTGTGGATCACGATTAACCAACATATATTCGTTTTGTGGATCAAGAAAAACCAACAAATGCTAATGCTCCATCCCCATCGTGATATGAATGAGTTCAATTATAATTGAGGTCCAATAATAGATTAATCCAATTCTTTTAGGTGGCCAAGCAATGTTCGCAGACAATCCATTCTAACTCATCTCTACACAACAATAACTTATCACTTGGTTTTGATATTCCTTAAGTTCAATTTCACATATCAACAACAGACAATCAAAATTCCCAACTAACCCCATCATACATAATCATTCATTTTATCTTTACCTAGTAACTAGTGCGGCTATCATTACAATCACAAGCAATAATTGAAATCGGAAGAGGAACTCACTCGGCCATGGTACGCCGATCTCTTAATAACGGTGGTCGGGTAATACGGTATTGTCATGCTCGGGATCACTTACCAAATAAGAATAATCCTAATAAGAATCTCATCACTAAACTAATTCAAGCTATGCATCTAAACTATATGGAATCGGAATTCTCGCTATTTGCGGAAGCCCCGACTTAAAACGGCCATAACTTGGTCATTTTAACTCGGAATTTCGCAAATTTTATATCGATCTCTATCTACTTCGAAAGATCTATCTATTTATAGTATTATTTTCAAGTTTTGAAAACATTAAGGTCACGGAACAGTGGGATCAGTTCTGTTCTGTCACTTTTTCAATTCCGAAAAATCGTTTCACATTTGATAAAAATGTTCCTAGTTGATGATTCATGTATAGATGGTATATGAATGAATTCCTAATATGAATGTCATGAAATGAGCTCAATATATGCATGGTTTTGATGATCTTTGATGATGAGCTCTTATGAACTTCTATTTAGTAATAATTCTATGATAATCACCTATGAAAAGCTATTCTTTCCAACATTACATTTCCTAGTGTTTTTATGAATTTATCCTTGGAATTTACTTGTTATCTAAATAAGAATGAGTTCTCAATGTCTATACTAATTATAACCTTCATTTATGCATAGAAATTCACATTTTTCATTTGGCAAATATGTCTTTGAACATGCCTTTCACAAAAATCCGAATTTTGAAATTTTCCTTTTCTTGCATTTTCTTTATGAGAAAACTTGCTTAATGCATCGAAATTGAAGCTTTAATATATCTATTGCCTAAGGACTCCATTTGACTCATAAAACATGAAATTTAAGCTTGGACACTAGGTGTTTATGTAGGCATTATTTCAAAATACGAATTTAACATACTAATCACTATCTCAAGATTTTTCATCCTAACTCCACTACTTGTTTTACATTTTACTTATGCCCAATCTCATTTAAACTTATGAAAATTATTCCTTAAGGGTATCTATTACATATACCTTCCATTTCTTGTGTAAAATATGAGTTTTAAAGTGATTTCAAGGGTTTTTAAAATGGGTTTCAAAAATCATCCGAATTTCCATAAAATATTCCTAGTAAAAATCTTTTCTTTTTCAAGTTTCTTACTTCCTATACATGAAGATCACCATCTAACATTTCTATACATAGGCAAGACTACATTTTTATGATCATCCATGCATGAAAATTAAAATAATTAACCATATGATCATGAATGTAGATGAAGATATAAATGTCTCAACACTAGATCTACTAAATATAATGCATGAATCATAGGTCTCATGGCATGAACATCAATATATATGCAAGATCTTTACTTTACATACATGAACAAGAGATTATCTTGACATAAACCCATCTAAACACTAGATCCATGTCTTGTGATGACTTGATATTCTTGTTCAAGTGTTTTCATGTCCCTAGCATATGCTCATTGGGATTAAATGAGAAAACACACAAGATATAGCTTTGCCATTACAAGATTTAGGAAGAACAAAGCCTAAAATCAACATACCAATGGAGTTTTAGAGTAGAAAAGAAGAAGATTTGAGCTTGAGTGTGTGTGGGAGAGAGGGAGGAGCTCACGGCATCAAGGGAGGAGGAGGAAAGAGTTTTTCACCTTGGTAAAATTTGAAACAAGTGAAATGAAGAGAGAGAATGATAATTCATATTCATTCATTTTATAAAACTTCTTTTATTATGAAATCGAAAGAAAGCCGGATCTAGGGTTTCTAAGCTCCTCTCACTAAGCTTGAACTAGACTGATATAGGTTTCGTTCTCCGGTTTTCGAAGTTTATTCGATTACTACGAAGCTAGGGTATATACTACAAAAATAAAAATAAAATAAAAATAAAAATAAAATTATGTAATGAATAGTGGTAGATTGTACTGAAAGACCCTTTAATTATCGGTATTACAGAAATACAGATAAATTTGCAAAAATCAGGAAATTCTAGCTATTGAAAACTTATAAAACTAATATTTTAAAGATCATTATAAAACATGAGTCTAACGGCATTAATAACATATTTTTAATATTGCGGATCTCAGGGCGTGCTTTTCGAAGTCGGTACCTGACTGGATTGGAATAGATCGAAAATTCGTTAATCTCATCTTTCCAGAGCATCCTAGACTTAATACGAACCGATTACACCTTTTCCTCTTATTCCAACTCCTTGGTTTAGGAATACGAGATTGCCGGATCTAGGTTACTGAGTTTCTTGGGCGTTTTGGAGACTCAGGTTTCTCGGTTAACCTTCCGGTTTACACCATTGCCAATATAAAAACTGATATTTCATACTTATATGACTTATCTCATTGGTGAAATTTATTTTAAGTTCGATTTTCATAAGTATTTAATATCTCACAACGTTCTCGAAATTCTTTTGGATTGAGTTTTATTCCTGAAGGTTAATCACTATTCACTTCTTAACAATTTGTTTTAGGGCTCTATTATATCCGAATTTATAAGTTGGAGTTAAATATAAAATTTGTCGTACGTAGGGGTTTTAGAATGGAAGTATATTGGGTTGCTATTTTATTTCTGAGGTTCCTTATTTTTCTCGCGATTCAGAAATTTCCAGATTCGTTCGGAATTTGAGATTTGTGGAAGTTCGGTTTTAATTCGGAGTGACTTTCAGGTTTTATTTCCCAAGTTCATCTTTAGAATTATTTACTAAAATTTTCCAGGGCTTACAATAACAACATAACTTGAAAATAGAACAAAGTAGTAGTAAAATAACTCATATAACAAGATCTAAAACATAAACAAAACCAAAGCTACAAAAAAAAGTTAGATCTACAAAATATAACTACTTTTAGCAAGAAAATAATAATAATAATACAAGAGAATAATTGTGGATAAGATGAGTGTTTCATTTTGACATCATCATCCTTAACTTTTAGGCTTATAGAATGTCATTTGATGCATGAAACTTTCACTATACTTTATCTATATCACCTATGGAAGCTTTGGACAAGAGTTTTATATCCAATAATCTTGAAGAAATATGTGTGGGGGCTCAAAGATGGAATGGGGACAGCAAGGTTTCTTGTGAGAACAAGAGAAAATGAAGAAAGAAAGAGAGAAAAAGTGTAAAGAATGGTTAAGGCTTGAAGGTGTAAATAAAGAGAGAGATGGAATGAGTTAAAGACACATTAAATAAGATAAAATAAATAAATGGGCAGCAATTGTGAGTCCCAAAACTGACGTGAAATAGAGGAGAAGAGAGAGAGAAGTTTGGTTGGTTTTTGACTTGAAAATGTAATGTGTAATTAATGTGTAAGGGTAAAGAAGGGTTAAATTAACTTTACTTTAATAAATTTTGGAGTATTTCAAGGGACAAGGCATCCATAAAGAAAAGAAAAATCTGCCATGAAGTGATAATGAAGTGTAGAAAGATTGAAGTGAAAAAAAAGTGATGTGTGAAAGGTGTACTTAAAAGTATGGGTTGTAAGAGTACTTTCTTAATAAATAAAATAAAAATAAGAAAAATATAGAAAATGTATTCCAAATATTTGTAGCATATTTTTCATAATTAAAATGAGATAATTTATTTATTTATTTTAGTTAATTATCAAATAAGTTACCGGTATGATCAAAATACGAAAATATGAGCTATAATTGATATTTTTATAACCCAAAAAATTCTAAAAAATTATTTTATGAAAATAAAAATATTTTTCATTTATCAAATTAATTTATTTTATTTTAGTATCGGGTCTTAAACAGAATCTGATCCCGTATAATCCCGAAATGAACTAAATTTAGAAAAACGAAATTTTCTAGGATATATAAAATATTTATCTAAAAATATAAGGGTTTATAAGAATAATAAAATCGTGTAATGAATAGTAGTTAATAGTACAAAAGACTAGTTAATTACCGGTAGTAATGAAATACGAATATAATAGCAAAATCCAATAATTCTAGTTATCGAAAAATTATAAAACTTATATTTTAGAAATCCTTATAAAAATAAGAGTATAATGGTACTAATATCATATATTTAATATTTTGAGCCCCGGGACATGCTTTTCGAAGTCTATATCCGATCGGGCTCGAAATAGATCAAAAATTCGCTAATCTCATCTTTTAAAGCATCCTAGTATTAATACGAACCAACTACACTTTTACTCATATTCCGACTCCTTGGTTTAGGAATACAGAATTGCCGGATCTAAACTACTAGGGTTTCTTGGGAATTTTTTGACTTTAGTTTTCCAGTTGACTTTCCGGTTTAGACCTTTGCGAATTTGGAAACTGATGTTTTATGTTTATACAACATATTTAATTTGAGAAATTTATTTTAAATTTTATTTTTGTAAGTATTTAATATCTCTCAAGGTTTTCGGAATTCTTGAATTGAGTTTTATTTCCAAAGGTTTATCGTTATTTACCTTTTTAATAATTTGTTTTTTAATTCTATATTACCCGATTTTACAATTCAAAGTTAAGTATGGAATTTGTCGTACGTAGTAGTTTTGAATTTGAAGACCATTGAGTTCTTATTTTATTTTTAAGGAATCTCATTTTCGCAAGATTAAGAACTTTCAAGATTCGTTCATGATTTAGGACTAGTTAAAGTTTGGTTTTAATTTGGAGTCATTTTTAGAGTTTATTTTCGAAGTTCATTTTAAAATTATTACTACTGAAATTTTTTGAGAGTTACAATTTGTTTGAAAAGACTTAATTTGAAAATTCTCATTCCTTTTTTATAAGGTTTCCTTTATGTTTAATAGAAATCATTTTTTTTATCAAAAATCTTTTTTTTTTAAACAAAGTGATATAGAAATGATTTTAAAAAGCTTTATAAAGGTAGCTTCTAAAGTTGTAGTGAGTTCTTATAATAACTTGGAATGGTATAACTTTATATTTTTGTTACCATAGATTTTATATTTCATATAAACTTATTCCTAAGTGATAAAATCACTTTTTTTTTATCAATATTTTTAGCTTGAAAATTTAGACAACAATCTTAATGCATGATTTATGAGAAATAATAGCAAGCAAAAATAACATAAATAATAAATAAAATCAAGTATTGGGAGTCTTAGCTTCTTCAAGGCTCCCGGGACTAAGAAGTAGACTAGTCTAAAAGAAAAATAAAAAGAAAGAAAATTTTGTTTTGACTTGATGAGGACAAGTCTAAGACTAGAGACTAGTCTTAAAATAGCAAGAAATAAATAAATTGCAATGAAAGAAATAAATATATTACTTTGTATGGAAATAAATAAATTGAAGTGAGCTTATATGCTCTAAAGAATATATATATATATATATATAAATACATAATAATACTTAGATATAATAACAATAATGTGAACAAAATAACAACATAAACATAAATAGATTTCCATGAATAAGACAATACATGAACATAGTAGCTTCCATAACATTTAGTTTTTGGAAACTCACACCATATTCATGTAAAGTTACATGACATAAGAAGAAGAAATTATAAAAAAAGTTTACCTAAAGAAGGTTTTTGAGTGTTATGTGGTTATGAGTTTTGTGAAAATAGAAAGTGGTTTGAGATTATTTTGAGAGAGTTTTGGGAGGATATTTGGAGAGAGTTTTGAGAGAAGAATTTGAGAGAGTTTTTATAGAGAATTTGTGAGTAATAATTATGTGAAAGAAGTGAAAAGGAGTGGGGTATTTATAGGAAATGAGGAGTGAATTTTTGTGATTTAAATAAAAGAAAATTGAAACAAAATTGAGAGAGATGAAAGGGGGGGAGGCGTCGGCCATAGTGTAGTAGAGAGGAAGAGAGAGCTTTATTTTGTATTTTTGTTAAATAAATATAATATTAAGTAAGGTAGATGTGAAATAAAGTTATGGAAAAGGTAAAAAGTAAAGATTATAGGTTATGGTGTTTGTAAGAGTAGGTGTAAGAAAAAGTAGAGATAAAAGAATAGTATAGAATAGTAGTGAATAGTGTGATGTAAAGTAAATATGACTAATAAAATACCGTTAATAAGAAAATACGTATAATCGCGATATCTGTTATTTTTACCTATCGAAAATTATAAAACTGATGTTTTTGAAATCCTTATATTTTTACGAGTCTAACGTATATTCAGAATATTTTTACTATTCGAGCCCTGGACACGTTTTTCAAGAACTGTGTTCAATCGATTCAAAACGATTCGCGGTTTTACTAATCTGATCTTTTTAAGCTTCCTTAGATAATTACATTTTTTTATATACTAAACTCTTACTTACTTTCTCTGGTTCTTATTTGGGATTGCTGGACTTAAGCTATTACGTCTAACTGGGGTTTTGTTGACTTTAGGGTTTCGGTTGACTTTCGGATTAGGGTTTTAAGCTAAACCGATTCCAAAATTTGGGGATTTACATATGCTCTGGAAAGATACCAGCCATGATGAAGAGATTAACCTATAAGGACTATAAGAATATGATCATAAACCATAGGCTTAGTGAATAACTAGAACATACCATATATCAAACAAGTTATTAGCAATCATATGTAATGTAATGCAACAGTCAAACATATACTCAAATATAAGCTTGATAACCTAAAATCCAAACAGGGTGGAGTTTTTACCGTTCATCGAGGTTGTTGAAGGAACCATTATACAATAAACCACTACCAAGAGAAACTAAGCATACAAGAATGACAACAACTCACATTAATTGTCTCTTTATTTTTATGATTTTTTAACACTGTTCTTGTTTCATGCCTTAGAAACTCTATTGAGTGTTAATCCTTTCATATCGATACCAAAGGTGGTGTCCTTCATTTGCCAATAGTTTCTATAGAATCGTAGGAACAAAGATAACCTTGTATACATATACCATTTAGGAATCAAGCATTACTAGAGACTCGAAATACTAGCACGTAGTAGGCTGTCACACTTATTTATATGACTTATGCAAATTGTGCAAAGCATGGCCATTTCATTTATGGTACTAATAGTTCTTAGTCAAGTTTAAGGTGATTACTCATAACACAGATATTCAACATACTATCGATATCATTCATCAACAAATCTATTGTCGCTTCCATTGAAATAGTTTGGCAAAACAATCATACATCACATAACATAAGTATCCAACATAATCACAATTATTTCATTTTATCTCATTACATTGCTACGAGTAAAACACAAGCAATGTCATATGTCTAAATTACACACCTACTCATGACGACTAATCGTAATAATCTTAGGGAAATCCTCAACTAATCGATATCATCTATTAGATGAATAGGAATATCCATCAATAAGAAATATAATTGGATAATTGAACTCCTATGAGTGCTTAAGTGTCAAAAAATTGGTTTTTTATTTCTTTTCTGTCTTATTTTCTCATTTTAATCCAAATTTGGCTTATAAATAGCTGTGCTGAAGCTCATAAGATTTTCTATTTTCTAATTTAAACTATAAAGTTTAGGAAAAAATGGGTATTTTCAAGTCTTGTTTTGTTTGATAACTTTATTATTAAGTGATTATTATTTATATAGGTCTTTCAATATGTCAATTCTAGAATAGTTGGTATTTGCTAAGTATTATTTATTTTCATTTTGCCTCTCTTGATTTTATTTTGTGTTTATATCTATATTTAGGGTGATTACATTGTCCTAAACTATAATTATTATAAGTGTATCTAGATTTTGAAATTTTTAGTACCTATCATGATAGTAAAATTTTAAATATTATTTATTACTTTCTTTGTCAACCTTATCTTCATTTATAAATTGAAATTCTTATTATCTATAGAGTCACATTCTAGTATTTAGTCCTTTAATTACCTTTCTAATATATATGTGGGTTCGTGGAGTTAGATGTATATTAAACTAACTTTCTTTTAATGTGGATGTCATGCCCGAAGGGTACCGAAAACATGGCAGTCTGTCGTACACAATACTAAAGACTAAAAATTATTATCTTAGTCACACAAAGGCTTCCATATCATGTGCAAGGCGTACATCACAACCAAAAGATTGCATAGAAGTAGCGCAATTTACATTGATAACAATTAAGTAACAAGGCAAGGACAATACTTATAATAAAACATAAACATGGTTGATTACAAATTTTAGGGGCATACCTCCTCTATTGTCTTCAAGTCAAAATAAATATACTTCTTAGAAATCTCCAAAATACTAACGTAGCATACATTACATATAAGGAATCTTACAAAGTAACTTCATCATATGTTCCCATTGCATTCATAAAAGTTTAACATCCATCCATGACTTCCTTAATGCCATGATCTTCGATTAAAGCCACGGATATACTTGTTTCAACAAAATCTATGGGGGTATAAGCTTACAACTAGCTTAGTGAGGTATTCCTTTTCATTCGCATTATGATTTCAAATAAGTTCATTTAAATTTTTCACTCATATGCTATGCATGCTATGCAATAATTACGTGATTACACAAATATATATAGTTACCTAAAAACCATATATAGAACGGATTTACCCCTCCTATCATGCCCCAAAGGATACCTTAAACGCGACAGTCCGCCACACTTGATATCCAAAATCAAGTATGACAACCTTAGTCATTCCATAAGTTTAAACACCGGGTGTAAGGCTCACATTCAACATATAGGGTGTAAACCACGGAAACTTTCACAATACACAACTCTAGAATAGGAAGAATGGATTAATTAGTAAACCAAGAATTTAACAAAAACCTAAGATTAGATACATAATTTAAATTCGGCTGGGTTGGGATCTATAAACTGAATAAAGAACTTCTTTAGCCTAACTGATACCAAAAACGAGATTGCGTATCTTGAACTAATAATGCAAGATATGGTTAAAGGAAACTTCAATTTCAAACCCGAATCCTTGTCATACAAATAGATTAAACAGGAAAACATAAATATAGAAATTAAATGACTACTTTTGCACTCAATAAAGACTCGAGACTAAAACAATGTGTAGTAATGAACCTATACTTGGACTTAAACCCCAAAAATTCGAGATTCCTAGTTAGTAATAAACCCTATTGATAAGATTTCATAGTGGGTATCCAAACCTAAAATATATAAATAATTTAGCTTATATATCTGCGGTGATATTAAGTAATTGATCAATGATGTTTAGTTGGGAAATGACAACTTTAAGATAAACCGTTAGAATTATAAATACACAACAAAAACATAAACTGGTACATGACTCAAGATCTAAATTTCAAACAAATATTTGAATTATACCATTGTTCAAATTAGGGTTTTCTTAAGCCCTTGAAGCCTAAAACAAAAATTTACCCAACAAGCTTAGAAAACCTAAATCGCGGGATATAAAATTTCAAAAACAAACAATCACGTAAAATTAAAACTTAAATTTATATTGTTTGATACACTAAATATTTTGTAGGATTCATTAAAAATATTTTTGTGTAAAAACTCTCATATATTAGCTAAATTATACCTGATTAATGTAATAAACTCCTAAAAAATTTAGCTAAATATTATCTAAATAATATAATATTTTAATACTTGCAGGATACGTATATACACATTTGGAGGGTCTTGATCTTCTTGAATGGAAAGAACCAAAATTGCTCAAATAATTCTTTCTAAGTCAACAAAAATCAACCCATAAGCCAATCCAAATGTGCTAAATCAACTCCACATTAATGACAAAGAGAACAATTGATGAAATAGTAGCAAGTGGAGACAATTCGAATCAATTATGGAAGAAAAACATGCAGCAAATACTCTTATTTTTTTCTCTATATATACACATAATAAAGACACTTAAAGAGAATGCAAACAAACATCACTTCCTCTCTAACTTTCCAGATCAAATGTACTAGTGATCAATAGCTAAAACAGCTTTGAGATAGAAATTAAACCGCACATACAATTCTAGTACGAATCGAAGGAAAAATAGTATGAAAAAACGCTTAAAACGAGCTTAAGGTGAGTTGATGTAATTCGACATGTTTTCTTTCAAAACTAAGGATTGAATCTGACTTCTAAATATCTTAGGAACATAACCATCACAACAAGGAGATTCGGATTTCATCGGAGTGGCCCGACGAAGGTGATTTCCGAAAACCCTAGTTCTACCTTGGTGATCTGAAAATCGTGGAACATGTTGTTGTTTTGATGTTCTAATGTGATATTTAGATAGTTTAGTGTCTTAGGAGCTTAAAGGAGCTGAAAAACCGACCTTAGAACATCGAAAATCGATCAGAATCGACCGAGCTCATTGGGGAAGACGATAAACATTCTTTCCCGATGAGCACGGGAAGAAACACGGGGCGTGTTGCACCCGTGTACCCCTCGGCAAGTTTTTTTTTTTAAAAAAAAACAAGGTTAATTAAATCAGATTACATAATAATTAATGTTATAAGTAATTTTAGGATTATTATTATTTCTTTATTTATTTTTCTGTATAAATTATAAATAATATTGCCATTTAGTAATATAATATAGAAATTTTAAAAAATTAAGTTTAAAAATGAAATATTTTTTTTTTGGTATTAATGAATATATGATATTTAAATATATATATATATATATATAAATGAGTCTATTAATATTAACAAGAGAAGATTATTAGTAATATAAATCATCTTTGTTAATTAATCCAAGTTCATTAAGTTTTACAATTATAATTGTTAATATTTCTAATATTATTAAGAGAATTCTTAAATTTATAATGTTTTTGAAATTATCATTTCTTAAATAATTTTATGTAATCTCTAAAATAAAAACTCAAAAGTTAAGGTTAAAGTTATAATAGTAATATTATTATTAATTTTTAACTTTAATGGTAAGAATTTATAAATTAATATTGATTAAATTATAAGACAAATATTATAAGTACTGTTATTGTGAAAAGCGTTTGTTTTACTTTATTTATTTTTATTGTCTTTTTCGGATTTATTATTATTATTATTATTATTATTATTATTATTATTGTTGTTGTTGTTTTGTTGTTGTTGTTGTTGTTGTTGTTGCTGTTGTTGTTGTTATTAATTACTATTTTTTTTATTAATTGCGGCAAATAAGAAAAATTTAAAAATAATTATAATTAAGTTATAAAATCTTTATATTAATAAATTTAATGTCATTAAGATTGTATTTAATTAGTTTACAGGAAAAATTACGAGTTTAGTAAATACTAAATATGTATTTAAGTAAATAATTGTAAAGAATTAGATAACAATGGAAATTTAAATAGTCTAAATTTGTGAATATAGAGATATCTATATTTTACGAGAAAAATTTATTAAGTAAATAAAAAAGGAAATTGATAGTTTTAAACAATGAAAATAAATTAACCAAATTGTTAAAAGACCTGAATACCCGATTAATAGATTTAAATATCAAACCAAAATCAAATCAAGTAACTTGAGATACAGATGAATTAGTACTTAAGTATCGTAAAATCTTCAAAGAATTAGTTTAATAATAAAACGAAAAACCCAGCAGCACATTAGGACACTTAGACATTCATAGGAGTTGAGTTATATAGTTTTGTATCATTAATAATTATATTAATCATCTCAATAAGTAACTTGGGTATTGGTGAGGACTTTCCTGATGATTACTACGACTGAACAACATGAGCAGGTGAGTAACTCAGTCTTTTTACATTGGTTGTGCTTGTAAAGCTAGTGAACCTTAAATAAAAGATAATAAAAATTTGGTGTACTGTTTGGTTTGTGGAAATTGTGAATTGTATTGATTGCCAAGTCAATCTATTAGAAGTGATAACAGAGTTGTATATGATTATATTGCTTTTATAACATGATTGAATGGCTGTAATGCTTGGTCACCTTCAAAATGATTAAAAACTACTGGTACTATAATGGAAATTTGACATGCATTGCATATTTTGCATAAAATGGCATTTGAGTAAGTGGTAGCCTATTACGTGTTAGTTTTTCGGATCTCTGGTAATGCTTGGATTATCTAGGCAAGAGAGCTATTAGTTAATCGCAAGATTACCTTTGTTCTGTTAATACCATAAGAATTAAATGGTAAATGAAAGACACTGTTTATGGTATTGCTTGGAAATAACTAACACTTAATGGAGTTTCTGAAGCTAAAACAGGAAATAAATAACCAAACACAATAAGTTCAAAGAGATAACTAAATTGAACATTACTGTTTCCTGAAAGCTTAGTCTCTCCTGGGTAGGTGGACTATACATTGTGATCCTTTAACCCCGATGAGAGGGCGTAAATCTTCATCCTATTTAGATTTTGGGTTATTCAAGCTTGTATTGTACATATGTTTGATTGATACATTTCATATGATTGTTAAATAACTTGTATGTATTATGTGGTAAGTTTTAGTTATTCACAGAGCTCGTGGTTTAGCTCACACTCTAACAGTCCTTTCAGGTTTACTCTGCGACCTTGGCTCACTGCTACTAGGAGCATGGTCCCGGTAAGAAATTTGGAGCCGAAAGCTTAAAGACTAGTATAGGATAAAATATATATCTATATTTATCTTTTAGATGCAAGTATCTTGCATTAGAGCCATTAACTATGTGTTTGCAGGAGTTTACAGAAATCATATGGTTTGTAATATTTTATTAGTGTGATGGTTATTTACTAATATATGTCTTATATATATATGTTCATCTTATCCAAGCAACTAAAAGATCCTATTTATTGAAAACATATCATTCTCGGAAGGTAAACTAGTAATGGAAATCAAGCGTTTCTTGGTTACCACTACTAGGATACCCTCGAGGCGTGACATAGGGAACCATACTTTGAATCGAAATAGCTTAAGGAGACATACATAGCGATAAGAATGTAAATCATAACAATTATATCCAGATTAATCTATCACATGAACTAAGGGGCATACCCTTGAAAGTCTCTTACATCTACATATTTAAATATAATTAAGGAGATTCAACTAGAAGTCTATGCCTAACATCTAGGTCCCAACTTCTTCAAAAAGCTCCTTAAATTCCAAAAGCTATACCTGAGGAAAGTGGCCTCTCGGGGATAACCATAAATATTCATACTGCAACAAGAAACTATAGAGGTATAAGCTTACGAGCTTAGTGAGTTTCACTTCCAAAATTAAATACTCAACAAGCAATATATATCAGGCAAGTTATATTAATAACCATATGAAATGTACAAGCACGTGAGCATACAATACATAAAACTTTTCGGGAGTTTTATGTTGAATGGATTTACGCTCTTCATTCGGGGTTAGGTGTTTTAGGCCCATACGACCACAGATTTCAATTTTTCTCATTTACATTGTGGTTGATACCTGTGACCACCCATACACCATTTTATAGTTGATATAAGTGCCTTGACCACTACCATTTCAATTTCCGGCCATTACACTAACATTTGAGTTTACAAGCCCCTCATTGCCTATCTATTATGCCTTTTTCCCACAAAGGTATAATAACCTATGCAATGTGAAATAGCCATGAATTCCTTAAATTTCATGTTAATGTGTTATTGGAATGAAATATATATGTGTGTGCTTAGTTAATATAATTAATGAATGTGTTATTTTATATGTGAATAGTATTATGAAATTAATATTATTGTTTGATATGTATAAATGTGTGTATAGTGTAATGAATGTGTTTGTTTTTTTGCAAATTAATATGCATATGTTATATTTAGAATTTAATCAAATTGTTTTTGAATTTGTTTAAATCATGACAGAATTTTTGACAAACTTTAGACCCACTTTTTAAGCTTAAGTTCAACCCAAATGCATTTGAAATTTTCCCAAATTAAACCTAGAAAAATATACCCCTAATGGTGAGATTTGGATGACAAATGACTCTAATTGGACAAGATAAGCCTTTCTTTTTGACAGCCTTAATTTTCATACGAATTTTCACTTCTTTTCTTTCCTTCTTTCTTTCTTCCTTTTTCATCCCAAAATCTTAAACCCTAAGCCAAGGTTTATTACAAGCTTAAGGATTTGAATATCATTCCAAGCCCAGATTCAATCATGTGAGTTTAATACAAACTCTATCTTTTATTTTTATGTTCTATGTTGAATTGTTTGTAAATGTTAGGATATATATGATTTTGAGGTGATAATTGGTATGAGATTGAATTGGTGCATTGATGATAGTTTGAATAGGATTAAGTGGCTAATGGAGAGGTAGTATGTATCTTATAGGAGTGTGGATGTATGGGAATGAGTATTTTGGAAGATTGAAGAATGAGTAGTTGATATGTGAATTGGAAGTATGATTAGAGTTTTGATGCTTAGAAGTAGGATACACATTGTTAGGATAGTGTTTGGATCCTATAACAAGCTTTGGAAAGTTTGAATTTAGTTTGGAGAAACTTTGAGAAATGAACAAAGTGTAGTAAAACAGGGGAAATCAAAAACAATTTTCGTATAGGCTAAAATTTGAACGTACGCTGGCACCTGGGAATTCAATGCCGCCGGCGTAAAGGCAGCGTTGGATTCAAATTTCTTAACGCCGCTTTTCTACACCGCCGGCTTTTATGATAAAAATTGCTAGCGTTTGTTCTTTAGAACGTACGCCTACAATTTGAGTTTTTATGCCGCCGGTTTTCGCTAGAAAAGTCACCCGGCATTTTTTCATCCATATTGTATGTTGGCCGCTGGGAATCAAGGCCGCCGGCATATGTGTCAAAGTTGCCCGCGTATCTAGGTAAGCGGATGGCTTAGACCACTCTGGACGTTTTGAAAAATTTTGGGTTTTGGATTCTACGCTGGCTCAAGGCCGCCGGCGTAGAATGAAGGCAGTCGGCGTACCCTTGAACACTGCCAGCGTTGGCAGTGTTGATTTTCAGAGTATCAAACACCGGCTCAAAGCCGTCGGCGTATCCCCTGCGCTTTTGAATTTTAAAAACTTTTTCTAAAATTTTCCGAAGTTTGTTATTTGATCAATTACGCATTTGTTAAGCGATCTATGATATATTAAGATGTTTAAATGCTCTATTATGACCTTTATTAATTTATTTGGATTTCTTTAATATATTTATCTTTTATACTAGTTAATTAGTGCTTAAGCCAATTGTGAATTTAATATTGATTTAAACAGTGATAGATCCTCGCCCAGTCAACCCCGTTAATTCCCGAGCTATATCAGGTATGCAGTAACTTGCCTATCTCTTTGCTAGGGTAGGCATCAAAATTAAGCTACCTTAAATTAAGAAAATCCTATTGATATATGAGTGTTGATTGTCATTGTTTGCCGTTGAATCTGGTTCGGAGAGCGGCACCCTGCTCAGATTGGGGGCAGGGTACTCCTCGTTAATGGATAGAATTGTTTAGGAGATATGAGTATCCAAGATGCTCATATCAACCCCCTGAGCATCGTGATGCGTTACTCAGGATCCCCTAGTATTACGGGCTATGCCGGAAGGTGGGGCTGCCTAGTCTGTATGAACAGTAGGGACCACTCAGGGAGGCGGACGTAATACTAGATCCTTGTTGTCCGGAGTTTGAATACTCCCGTGTTGTTTTACTAACTAAAGACTTAATAATAAACAAGTGATTTTTGCATAATGCATTTAGCCTAAGAATGTGTGATCCACTTCGCATTTTGTATTCATTACTTGTGTACTAGGCCTTTAGCTAATATTTTATCTATTTCAGGTTGTGATTCCGATGAGTTCTATACGAGTATGGGGCACGGAACCGACTTTGAATATTTTCTTGATGGGTTGGAGGATTAGAGATAACCATGGACTCAATGGACCCTATAAATGTAACAGATTAGATGAGATTCTTTTCGGTTGATGGTGTAATTATAGTGTTAGTTGGGTTGTGTTTTAAGGATTTTGGTTAAGGCTTGTAAGAAGCCTTTGGATGTAATATGTATATATATATGTATGTATTTAGCTATTTAGAAGTTGGGTTGTTTTCTTTGCCAAAATGTGTTGTAGTATAGCTTTGCTTAAGGTTTTAAAAAAAAAAAAAATTATGTCTCCCATTGTATGATATATTTATGGAATTAGATAATCAATTACTCAAACAATTCCTTTAGGCAACCTTACATATAATCTTAGGGATTATATGTGGTTGGGGAACCGTTATCTCCTATTTCAAATATAGGGGTAATAGCGGGTCCTTACACAATGTGACCCAACATATGATATGCATGGTCAATTTGATTATAAGATCATGGCATATAAATTAATGATTTATGGGTGATCACAGGTGTTGCGGACACTCCAATTCTATACGGAATCATACAATATTTACAACAATTCCATTCCAATATACTTATCATCTATTCAATCAATTAAAATTCATATGCACATTCCAATTTTATCTTTCCCTAATCTAGTGCCACTATCACTACAAGCACAAGCATAAGCATATAATTTAAAGATAGTGAACTCACTTTGTCATGGCATGGAGATCCACTTAATCGTAATAGTCCTCGGGAAGGTCTAGTTCGTCTCCCAAGTCTCCTAACCAAAAGAAATAACTCCAATGAGTATTTCTATGAAGTTTGAATGAACTTATGGATTCTATTTTAATAAATTCGTCAAAGTTCGTCTAAGAAGAAATTCCAACTTAAAACGGCCATAACTTGGTTGTTTTGGCTCGGAATTTCACATATTATATACCGATTTCTACCTATTCGATGAGAGCTATCTATTTCTAGAGTTATTTCCAACAAACAAGGTTGATTGGTCCATGAACAGTAGGGTACAGATTGCTATACAAAATTCCCATCCTACAATTCAACTCTTAATTTCAAACCAAGCATCAATCTAAAGCTTTGATAGATACTTAGCTATCATTATATCTTGTAAGACTCTATTATATACATATATAACTTATTATCATGGATGATTCATGGGGGTTGGTAAATCAAATTCCTCATGTACTTAGATAATGCCAAATAGGATGTATAAGGCATTATTTTACTAACTTTGTTTCTACCATGTGCATTATATGTACATGTATTACCTACAAGTCATTATTATGAATGTCATGAGATGAGCCATCCATATGTATATCCTCAATGATATGATATCAAAAATTATTTTTGGAAAACTTTTGCTTTGCAAAACTTTTGAAATTACTAGACTTAAGGAAAATCGTTTTTCTTCTTGCAAAATCACACTTGCTTTTATCAAAACTCAATCTTGATGACCTATATACCTAATACCTTCATTATTTTAATAACATCCTTCATTTTGGAGTTAGAAAAATAGATGTTTAAATATGTGGTCTACCTAATTACGAATTTTACAAATTTTTTGAGGAATGAAAACATTGTTTAATCTATTATTTGAAACCATTTATTGTTTTAGGATTATACTTTGATAGACTTACTTTTATACTTGTCAAAATTAGGTCTTTATTACATGTATCCCCTAGGACTTCTATTTTTCTATAAAAATCATCATTTTGGCATTTGGAAATAGGTGTTTAAATAGTGATCATTTTCAAATCCGAATTTTAAAATTTCCATTTGAGATTGTTTCTTTTGTAAAAGTCATTTAAACTTTCAAAAATTATTTTTTAATCAAACCTACTCCTTAAAGCTTCCATTTATTTAATAAAAATCTTATTTTTGGGTTGAAAAATAGGTGTTTACACTTCAAGCTTTCCTTATTACGAATTTCAAGTTTGTTATCGGGATTGAAACATAACTTTTGTAAACTTGTCCTTATTTTGAAAGTATTCTTTAGTAGATCTAAGCTTTACTCATCAAGATCACTCATTTATGATATCTATTCCCTAAGCCTTTCATTTTTAATGTAAAATACTCATTTTGAAGTTGAAAAATAACTTTTCTAAATAGGGTTCCTCTTTTATCCGAATTTTCAAAAATCATTTTTGTTGAAACTAAAGTAGATCTTAAGCTTTCTAACATTTTCCTACTATCATCATGCTATTACAAGTTATTTATGTGCATAAAACAAAAGCCTAATGCATTTATGAACTCAAAACAACTAGATCTAGTTTATTATACTAGTTATAAATGCATGAACACTATGATTATTATGTGGATATGATTTAAATGATGAATATATGCACAAAAAATTAATAATAACAACATAACTTAGTAAATAAACAAAATAATAGCAAAATAACTTAAATAACAAGATCTATAACATTGTGATGGCAAGGATATCATGTTTAAGTGTTTCCACATCCCTAGCTTAAAGCTTATGGGGATTTTTGAGTGAAATCACACATGAATGATCTTGCCATTGCATGGTTTTAAGATGATAAAGGGTAGATCTATTACCTATTAGATGTGTGGAGTAAGAAACTTGAAGAAAAACAAAAGTGTGTGTGTGTATTGAAGGAGAGGGTCCCGACAATGAGAGGAGGAGAGGGAGAGAAAACTTCTTTCCAAAAGTTGATTTTTGTAAAGAAAAAGAGAATGTGAAATGAAGTTAGTATAAAGGGGTTTATATAGAAAAGTGGATTAAGGTTTGTTGTTAAATAAAATGAGTAAATAAATCAAATAGAGAGAGGATAGAGGAAGGGTAGTGGCACCGGTTCCATAGAGAGAGAGAAGTGTGTTGTGTAGTGTTGATCTGATTGGAATGTGTATATAATTTCAGATACTACTAGCAAGTGTACTGGGTCTTGATCAAGTAATATAGAAGTGAGTTGAGTATCGTTCCCACAAGGACTAAATTAACTACTAGATTGATATTAGTTTATACTAATATTTAGGCAATCAAAATTTATCAATTAACTAACTAATTCTATCTATATGAATGCAATGAGATTGTGAGAAGTTATCTAAGATGAATGTGGGAAGGAACAGAATCCATCCTAATCTTTACTAATCATGCTAAATTTATATTATATGAACAATTAGGATTATGGATATTTGTAAGAAATTGTTAAAACCTAAAACTATCAAGTTTTAGTGAACCATAAAATAATTTACTAGCTTCCGCTATACAAATTATCAATGGAATCTAATTCACAATTATAAATCTTCCAATTCTATAATTGTCTAATATCTTAAATTAACTTCTCCTAATTCCTTAGTAAGAAATTAAAATAAAATATTGCATGAAGTACATGGAATAATTTCTAAATTAATATTAAACTTAATTGTTTCCACAATTGTTGTTTAATTTCAATTCATGAATTCCTATGAACCCTAATTCTTTTTCCAAATCATCAGAATTCTTATCAATTCAATTTCAATCAGAAATAAAATAGATAATTAGGATTCAATACAAATATTCCATAATTCTAACAATCCTAAAATATAAATTCAAGAATCATTTTAGCAAAATTAGGATTTCATCATTTCCCACAAAGAAATGTTTAGCTACTCATGGATGTTGATTCAATAATCAAATAAGAATATGCAATTGATAACATTATGAACAGATAATTTAGATAAATGAATTGCATAAGAAAGAGATTAGATATCACCAATTCAAATATCGCAATCTTCAATTACAATTCTTGAAAGCTCAAATTCTCTCACAAATCTCTATGAAAATGCTAAGACTATTTGTATACTGAAGTATTCTACTTTGCTTTTGCTTTTTTTTTTTTTTTTTTTTTTTTGAGGAGGGGAAGTCTCCTATTTATCGGAAAAATTTCATGCAAAGCATTAAATGAAATTGCAGTTTCACTTTGTATGCCGACAGTTACAGATCCTACGCCGGCTGCTTATAAACGGCGTAAATCCATTTTCTTCTTTGTACATGCAGTGCATTGGCAGCTTTCAACTTCGGTTACAAGGGTAGGCCGCTTCTACGCCGGCAGCTTAGATATAGATCTAGCTGGCGTATATGATGAGAAATAAAAGGTTGGGCCAATTTATAACGAAAGCTATCCCAAAGCCGGCGGCTTTGATACTGGCTTAGACACTCCAGCATATTTGGTCTCTTCAATTGCCTCCAAGCATATGTTATCTATTTGTCGCTTCTGATCTCTGATCTACACTGCCTCAATGCCGGAGGCTTAGTAGCCGGCGTAGGTTGTAACTCCTTTTGCGCTGGTGACTTTTGAACTCTAAGCTGCAACTTTCAATGTACGCTGGCCTATTCATTCTACGCCGGCAGCTTTGAAGCGGCATAAATTTGGTTGTGTCAATCCTTGTAAAGCTGGCAGTGTAGGCAACGGCTTTGAGTAAGTGCATCTTGTAAGCCGTCTGAATGCCGGCGGCTTTGAAGTTTGAAATGCCGGCGTAATTTTGAATTTTTCCATTTTTCACTCCAAAGTTTCTTGTTTTGATTTCTTTGTCCAAATTAGACCTGAAACATGAATTTTAATCAAAACAAGTATCCATTTAGCTAATTTAAATATCAACAAGTTGTATATATATGATCTTATCAAGTGTAAGTTTCAAAATTAAATTAAGTAATTTAAGTAATAAAATTGTATTGGAAAAGTAAGTTGTAAGAAATAGGATATAAGGATGTAAGAGATAGGTTGTAAGGGCATAGAAGTAGATATGGGTGGTTGTACTTGATGAATAGTATGAAAGAAATCAAAAAAGTAGATTAAACAATTAAAGTACCGGTAGATGAAAATACGATAAAAATGTTATAGCTGTAACTTGTATAACCCGAAAAATTCTATAACTGATATATTTTGAAATCTTATGAAATTACGAGTCTAATGATACTAATATCGTATTTTTAATATCTCAAGCCCTGGAGACGCTTTGCAAAGTTTGTATCCGATCAGATTCGAAATAGGTCGAAAATTTGCTAATCTTATCTTTTTAAGCACCCTAATATTATTATGAACCAAACTATACTCGTCACTCGTATTTCGACTCTTTGGTTTAGGAACGCGGGTTTGTCGGATCTAAACTACTAGGGTTTCTTGGGAATTTGTTGATTTAAGGTTTCCGGTTGACTTTCCGATTTAGGGTTTGAACTTGATATTACCCTAAAAATTTGGGGTTTATACCTCCGTACCGAAGGTTGGGGAATTGTTGATGAAGATCCTCGACCTTCTACTACTAGTCCCCAGGCCTCCGCCCAAATCATTCAGTTGGCTCGGCTCCAAACCTAAAGTTGCATTCCCGAGCAATTTGGATTCTCCAAGAAGGAACACGGGCCGTGTCCCAGCACAATAACAACAAATCTAGCTCTACGCGTAGGAGTAGCAGCATTCTAAAAGAAATGTGACTTGATGGATGCTATGTGTGAGCGTTTTATTTTTTTAAGCCAAACCTTATTAAGGTTTATTAAGGGCGATCAGAAAATTTAGCAAAAAATAAGCAATCATACAAGTAAGTAAACAAAACATTTAAACAGACAGTTTAAAGTTGCAATATTCTTAATTCTCATTTCATCACATAGGAATAGAATCACATATATACGTACCTCGGAATTCCTCATACATATCCATTTTTATATTCTCTTAGCATACTAATGTCACTCCTTTACAAGCACAAGCAAGTAATGAAATTAAGAGGAATAACTCACTCGTCCATTTCGCAATCTTCTTAGTCGTAGTAATCCTCAGGAAGGGAAATCTCGTATTCCAATTCACCTAGACAAAAGAAATACCTGGGATGAGTATTTCATAGAAATTCTATTTAAACTTTCTAATTCTATTTCACTATGTTCGTCAAAAATCGCATAGAATGAAATTCCAACTTAAAACGGCCATAACTTGCTTATTTTAACTCAGAATTTCATATATAACATACCGTTTTCTTCCTATTCAAAAAGGTCTCTCCATTTCTAAGATTATTTTTTTTCATATAAGGTCATTTTGATTTCGAAATCGTAGGTTACAAATTCATCACAAAAATTGTAGTTTTCAAAACACAAGTTTGCAAACTTTTCTTTATTCGAAAATAGTTGTATCAAAAAGTAAATATTTGCATAGTTTGAGAAATCCTTTGGAAACACACACACACACACACATATATATATAGCCTCATATAGTATGCAAAATTTAATGGTGTTGTCTCAATGATTATTTTTCACAAAGCAATTCATCTTACGATGTTGAAAACTTGAATTTTTAACATTTTCTTGTCTAGTTGTTTTGAAAGAACTTCATAAATTCTTGGGTTATTGTAAATGAATGTTGTAAACCCTAGTATTCTTAGAAGTCAAGTAAACTCCGGGGATCGAAAAGCAAAACCCTAATCCAGTCCAGTTCAAGCTTAGTGAGAGAAGCTTAGAAACCCTAAATCCAGCTTTCCTTCGGTTTCATGACAAAAGAAGTTTTTATAAAGTAAATGAATATGAATTATTGTTTTAAAGTATATTTTAAACCTTACAAAGTTTTAAATTTTAAAAATTTTCAATTTCGGGCATTCCCGAGCTCAATTACGGAAAAACGTGCCATGGGACCAGAAACTTAGAAAAATATTCCGGAATAATCATTAGAACCGAAATTTTATAAGTATTTCAAATATATAAATTTTATAATTTTCCGGGCTATAAAAATTACAGTTATAGCCTTTTCCCGTATTTTCTTTACTACCAGTAAAGTAGATGTCTTTTCTACTATTTACCACTATTCACAAGTAAAACCTACACCACACACTACCCATACCCTATTCTTACATCCTTACAACTACTCATTATATTTTCTTTTTCAAGAAATTTTGTTTCCTAATTAATTATTACATTTATTACATTTTATTACTTAAATTACAAATTTTATCAAAATTCAAATTTCTCTCTCTCTCTCACTCAATGGCTGGCGTACCCCCTCCCCATTTCCCCTCTTTTTGTTTTATTTTTACTTCTTTTAATTCAACTAAACCCTAATTCATTCAATATATAAGCTCATTTTCTCTCTCTCTCTTCATTTTTACTCATTCAAAATTTCTAAAAGAAGCAAAACTCTCTCTTTCTTTCCTTGTGTTGCTGTGACCTACACACACACACACACACACTCTCACTCACAAGCTCATTTTCTCTTCTTTTCTACTCCAAATTTTCATTTAGGTGATGATTTCAAGCTTTGTTCTTACATTATCTTGTATGGCAAGACCATTTTTGTGTGTTTTCCACCTTAAATCCCAATGAGCAAATGCTAGGAATAGGAAAACACTAATACAAGAATATCAAGCCATCACAAGAAGTAGATCTTGTGTTTAATGAATTTTTGTTGAAATAATATCTTGTTCATGCATGTAAAGTAGAGATCTTGCATGGAAAGTTTATGTTCATGTCATTAAACTCATGTTCATACACTATAAGTTGTAGATCTAGTGTTTAGACATTTATATCTTTCTTGACATTTATGTTCATGTGAATATTTTAAGCTTTCATGCATTAATGATCATAAAAGCTTAGCCTTGTATGTATATAGATGTGTCAGATGATAGATCTTTATGGATATAGGACAAGGAACTTGAAAAAAAAAAGATTTTTGTTAGAAATGTCTAGTGGAAAATTTGGATGATTTTTGAAACCTATTTTAAAAACCCTTGAAACCACTTTCAAACTCATATTTTTCATGAAAAATAAAGGTATATGTAATAGGTATCTCTAAGGAATGATTTTTACAAGTTAAAGTGAGTTTAGGCATGAGTAATGTGTAAAACAAGTAATGGAGTTAAAATGGAAAATTTTGAGTTAGTGATCAAATTGTCAAATTCGTAATTTGAGATGATGCATGTGTAATCACTTAGTATTTGAGCTCAAATTGCAAGTTTTATGTGTTAAATGAAGTCCTTAGACAATATATATAGTAAAGCTTCAAATTTTGATGCATTAAACAAGTTTTCTCATAAGAAATATGCAAGAAATGAAATTTTCCAAAATTCAGATTTTTATGAAAAGCTTGTTTAAAAATATATTTGCAAGGTGAAAAATGTGAATTTTTATATAGAAATGAAGGTCTTGGATAGTATAGATGATGAAGACTCATTTTTATTTAGATAGAAAGTAAATTCTAAGAATAAAATCCTAAAACCTTAGGAAATGCAAAATTTGAAAGAATGGATTTTTAAGAAGTGACTATTGTGGAGTCTTGTAATAATTAGGAGTTCTTAAAAGTTTATTATCAAAAATCATCAAGATCATGCATATATTGAACTCATTACATGACATTCATATTAGGAATTTATTCATATTCCATCTATACATCAGTCATCAACTAGAAACATTTTACCAAATGCAAAACAATTTTTCGAAAATGGAAAAGTTACAGAACAGATATGATCCCTCTGTTCTGTGACCTTAATGTTTTCAAAACTTGAAAATGATATTAGAAATAGATAGATCTTTTGAAGTAGATAGAAATCGATATAAAATTTGCAAAATTTCAAGTTAAAATGATCAAGTTATGGCCGTTTTAAGTTGGAACTTCCGCAAATAATGAGAGTCACGATTTTGTTTAGTTTAGATGTATAGTTTGAATTAGTTAAGTGATGAGATTCTTATAAGGTTATTCTTATTTGGTAGGTGATCCCGAGAACGACGATACCCTACCACCTGACTACTACTATTAAGAGACCGGCGTACCATGGCCGAGTGAGTATCACTTCCGATTTCAATTATTGCTTGTGATTATAATGATAGCTGCACTAGTTGCTAAGTAAAGATAAAAAGAGTGATTATGCATGATGGGATTAGTTGGGAATTATAAATGTCTATTGTTGATATGTGAAGTTGAACTTAAAGAATATCGAAGCCGAGTGATAAGTTATTGCTTGTATAGAGATGAGCTAGAATTGATTGTCTGCGAATATTGCTTGGCCATCTAAAAGAATTAGATTAATCGATTATTGGACTTCAATTATAATTGAACTCATTCATATCACGATGGGGATGGAGCATTAGCATTTGTTGGGTTTTCGTGAACCATAAAACGAATATGTTGGTTAATCATGATCCAACAAATTATTATTCAGTTGACCGTGAGCTTAAACGGCGTTGTACCGCAGGATTCGTTAATCTGCTAACCCGGGATGGAGGGCGCAGGTCCATCCACATATGATTTTCGGCTGGTCATATGTTTGTTGAACTCACTTGTTTGATGCATTTCACTTGATTGAATAATCACTTGCTTGAATGATTTGTCATAATTATGATATGGAAGTTTTCACTCACTAAGCTAGTTAGCTTACGCCCCTATAGTTTTTACTTGTTGCAGCATAAATTCATTTGGCTTAGGCTAAGGCAGGCTACAGCTCAGGTACCGGAGCTAGGAGTTTCCCTTAGAAGTTTACTTTGGTTTTGTTTAGACTTCCGTTGGAAACCAAAAGACTCTGGATGACTGTAATGGACTTAATATTATTTTTGCGGGGGAATGCCCCTTAGACTTTGTAATTTATATATGTGTTTTGGTTTATAATCTATGGCTAATGAATGCCACATTAAACTTCTTAACTCCATTGACTAGAGTATTCTATTATCGTAAATGGGCGCTTTACATCTATACAAGACTCCTGAAGGGCTTGAATAGAAATTCGATAGTCTTATATAGTATGTAGCGGACTGTTACGTTTAGGATACCCCTATGGGGCGTGACAAATGTATTTCTTATTTTGTCTTCCAATTTCTTTTCTAAAATAAGTTATTTTTTTCTTAACTTTGATTTCCTACGAAATTTTACTTCTAGTATTAAGGATTAAGATTTCTAAAATTGCTATTGAGTTGTTGATATCATATAAAATTTGAGTTATTCATATTTCTCCTTTTAAAAGGAAACAGTTTGATAAACAATCTTTTTCCTATTATATTTTCATTTCCTAATCCCTTTAAAATAAATTTTTGTTTCTAAACTTGGTCTCTTAAGTGTTTTACCACTTTTATTTCGAAGGAAAATCATGTTTAATTATTTTCCTACGTTGTGGATAATAACTATTTGTTTTTCAAAATTTATCAAGTTTATATGCTTTTTATTTCTTTGAAAACAGATATATTACTTAAACTTGGAAACCTTTTATTTTTCTAAGTGAGTTATAAATTATTGGATTGATTTTATTTGAACTTCGAAAACTAGTTTACTTTTTAGTTTTTATTAAGAAGTTGGAGAGATTCCAATCTTAAGCTTTTTATGAAAAGCTTGTATATCACAATTTATTAATACTAAGTTTTATAACTTTATGTGACTCATCATGGTAAAAGAAAGTATTTATTTTGTTAGTTAACTTCTTTGAGAAAATCATCTTTATTGTTATTTAGGAAAAATCTTAGTGAGTTTCAAAAGAAGGTGAAAAAGAAAAATTTTCTTATGGATGTGATAACAAAGTCTTGATTTGGTGACAAAGATATATATTAAGAAAGGTGGGTTTCATTTCCTTTATTAAAGAAAATTCTACTTTAGATTTTTGTTGAGACAATAACATTATGATGATGCATGTATATGAGTATGTAGTATGAAAATGAAAACATAAGAAAGATGTAAGAGGCAAATAATAACCAATATAATAATATCAAGTATTGGGAATCGTAGCTTCATCAAGGTACTTGGTTAAATATTGGTAGCATTAGCTTCATCAAGGCGTCTGGGACTAAAAATAAACTAGTCTCGAAAAGAAAAAGAAAATAAGGAAAAAGTTGTTTTGACTTGATGAGGACAAGTCTAAGACTAGAAAGACTAGTCTTAAAATAGCATAAAATAATTAAATAAATTGAAAAGCATGAAAATAAATAAATAACAAGTGAGCTTATATGCTCTAAAGAATATATATAGATACATAAATATATTTAGCTAGATATGAATAAGAAGTTAGCACATAACAACAATAATATGGGCAAAGTATAATAACAACATAAAAATATAGAAATGGATGTTCATGAATAAGAATAATACATGAACATAGTGTAGCTTTCATAACATTAAGTTTAAGAAACTCACACCATGGTCATGTAAAATTACATGACATGGTGGTAAAAATATGAAAAGAATTTTTACATAAATAAAAGTTGAGAGTAGTATATGTAAACGGGTTTTGTTTATGAAGAAGAAGAAAGCTTGGGAGTGTTTTGGGAGAGTAATGGGGAGAGTATTTGAGAGGAGATTTTGAGAGAGTTTTGGTAATAAAATGAGTTGTGTGAAAGAATAAAGGATGGAAGGGGTATTTATAGTGTTTTGGAGTGAAAATTAGGTGTAATTAAATAAATTGAAAAAGAAAATAATTTGGGAGTGAATAGAGAGAGAGGTGGATGGCATCATGGGAAAGGAGAGAGAGAAGTGATTAAAAATTAATTTTAGAAGAAAAGTGTAAGAGAAATTTAATAATATGTAGTATAGAATTTTTATGGAAAAGAAAATTGTAAAAAATAAGTATATAGGTTGTAAGAATAGGTAGTAGAAAAAGTAGAGATAGATCAATAATAATGAATAGCAGGAATAGTACTATGAATAGTAGACGACAAATAAAATACCGATGGTAATAAAAATACGCGTAAACGGGATATATCAGATATTTTTAGATACCGAAAATTATGAAACTGATATTTTTTTTTATTTCTTATATTATTATGAGTCTAATGGTATTAACAAAATATTTTTACCGTTTGGTGTACCAAGGTACGATTTTCGAAAACTGATCCCGTTCAGATCCGAAATACATTAGAAATTTATTAATCTGATATTTTTAAGCTTTCTTATATTATTATGAACTATCATCAACAATTATTTCAGTTCCATTGTTTAGGGTTTAAGAGCATGGGATTGCCAGATCTTAAAATCTAGGGTTTATTGTAGACTTTGTTGACTTTTAGGGTTTCGGTTTGACTTTAAGCTTTATTGATTTTATTCGTAAGATTATAAAATTTTACGGTTTTGTCCGTGTTATATTTTTGGTTCAACTTCTATGGTTTATATTATTTTATTTCTGATTATTTAATATTTTTCAGTTCTCGAGATTGTTTAACCGAGTCTAGGGTTATGGGTTGACTCGGTTTGACTTTTGGTGGAAATTGAAATTTTTTATTGTAAAATTCACCGAAGGATTTAAGGTTTTAGTATTTTGTTGTCGAGCGTTATTTGGATATATCATATTGATTTGCGTGTTAGGAATCGGATAGATGATTTGATTGGTGTATGGATGTTGAATCAATCAATTGTTGGATTTTCCATTTTATTTTGAGCGTTCTCTTCTTCTCAAGGTTAAGGATTTTCGTATTTGCTCTTATTTAGAATTTGGTTTTAACTTTGGGTTGGTTTTCAGGGTCTCAGCTTTAGTTTTTGACTTCTAGAATTATTTTTTAAGAATTATGAAAAAATTCAGGGTTTGCAACCTATCCCCTTAAAGAAAGTTTTGTCTTCAAAACTTGTTACGCGTAAATAGACTTATAAAACTTGGTGAGAAATTTTATGTCGTATTTCATTAGCATTCATGACATATGGGATTTCATTGTACTTTTATTTGTTAAGTCTATTTGAAACAATATTATGATTACATTTTATTGTTTCTTGCCCTCATTTATTTGATACATTTCTTTATCTTCACTTCCACTAAAAAGGTTTGGAAGTTTTATCGTTGTTGTAGTTTCTATTTCTCGTTTATTTTAGTCGGTGGCATTGGGAATTTCATTAATTATGTGTGTTTAACATTCTATGCAATATAACACAATAAATCCATAAGATTTGGTTCAATGATTTTCAACCTTCACTTTACTTGCCCTTTTTAAAGAGTCGCAGACTAGACTAAGACGACAAACGACTCGACACTTAACTCGACTGGACTCTGGCCGATGATGACTCATTACGACACAACACTGGCACATTCGCTCAAGAAAGAAAGGGATGAATTGTCATCCCCAGGTTTTGCCATAGCAGGAGTTAAAAGTTTAAAGAAATTAAAAATTAAAAGTCCAATTTTACCACTTGAAAATAATAAATGTTTTTACCAATACATTAATTAATATTCTCTAGTCATAAAATGTTTTTTTTTTACATGCATTAAAAAGTGGAGCTTTTTCATGATTAAATTTATTTAAAAAATATTAGAAAATATAATGCATGTCGGCTATAATTAGTTTTAAAGCATATGCATACTGTCTTTTTCTCTTAAATAGAGCTTCTTTCATTAAATGCTAAAAAGACAACTATCAAGGAACAATGTTTATTTTTCCTCCAACATAGAATAAAAGCTAAACAATGATTTGAAAGTTTACACCAACTGAGAATTGTTGTATTCAGAAAGTAACCTTGATATTTTAAAAAATACCTACTCTTCTCAAAATCATTTCTTTTACCCACTTAAACTCTATTCTTGCAAAACCATTTCATTTTAGTTTGAAAAACCCTAAGATCGTGTTTACGAGCTTTACAACCAGAGTTTTAAATGAAGAAGTAAAGTGATCTTCAACACACAACAGGTAACTTCGTTTTCACCTTATTTTCAAGAAGTTACAAGTAGTATCTTCATTTTGAGATGTTTTCGAAAGTTGCAATAAGAATCTTTGTTAAATACACCAGTATATTTGCATGTTTCACCATTCACGTGTGAAACTTCGTTTTAGCAGATATTATGTCTTAGAAAACTGAAAAGTGAATCCGGTTTGTTAAGAAACATCGAGTTTAATAGTTGCAACGTGTTTATAAAACTAAACATGGGCCTCGTTTTCTAAAACGTGTCAAAGTGTGTTTTCTAAGCTTGTCGAGGCTTAGAAGTTTTGGTAAATTTGTTATCTATGTTCAAATCAATGTTTTTCAAGCTTTATCTATACAAAGATGATGAAATATGTTATAAAACAAAATAAACCATTCATTTTAGTTCTTTTGATGTTGCTTGTCTTGATCTTAAAACATTTTATTTTTATTAGGTGGTTATAGAGTTGTATTTAATAACTCAGTACTTTATTATTATCATTATTATTTTAATATTGTTCGTTAGTTCGACCATTTTATGGTAATTGATATTTATTCTCTATCATTTTAGTTTCGTTGTGTTTCTCTTTATCTTTGTTCATGTTATTATCTGTTATTTACGAGTATCACGTTATCTTTAATTATAGCTTATTTACGTTTTCCAATTATTGTAATTTTAATCTTTTATTATACATAAGTATTTTATTTGCAATAGTCACTAAAGTTTATCTCTTAATCAAGTATTAAACATACTAATATTTATATTTGTTTATTTATTATGTTTAATGTTCTATTTCTTCTTTTACATATATATGTAATCTGTTATACACAAACATATTTCATTTTAGGAAAATTTTGCACGTACGCCAGCATCTAACTTTGTTGGCATTGAATTCCAGGGTGCCGGTGTTCGTGCAATTTTTACACGTTCCAAGTTCTAGTGTTGTAAGCCAGCTTTGAAGGCCGCCAGCTTATGATGTACACCGTCGTGTTCGTTGATATCACGTAAGAACAATTTTTACGTAGCCTCTGTTTAGTGTGCACTGGACCGAAGGCTGCCGGCCTATCTACATTTGCCACCAGCGTTAGGCACTTACATTGCCGGTGTAGGGTCGGTGTTGTCACTATTCATCATCTTCCTCGTTTTTCTTTCGTCCGTAACATATTTTTTCTTATAATATATGTATTACCTGTATTTAAACTACTTCTAAGCGTTTTTACATGCTCCACAAGTATTATTCGTGACATATTAATACATACAACATCTTCTAATCATCATACTGCATGATTTCTAGCATCTACATATACTATGATGCATAAATGGAGGTTTAAAATTAGATTTCATCTTGTTTGAGCTGATATGATGGTGTTAAAATCTCTCCTAGAGCTTAATACGAACCTAAATTGTTAGAACATTGTTTAGACTTATGTTTAACATGAGACTCACTTATAACGAATTTGTACTCACACCTTAGTTTGTTGATTTTCCTTAAGCTTGTATTGTGTTTCTTGTTTTGGGCTTGTTTTAATGGAGTTATGTGTTTTTGTGTTGGATTTTATGGTGCAAGAGGAGGAGTTTGGCTACTCAAAGGTTTTTTGTTGTTTTGTTCTTTTTACTTATTTGTTTTATTTATAGAGGAAGAATGACAACAACTTCAGCTGAAAATAAGCAATTTTCTCCATCGAGACTCTTCTTATTTCACTTGATATGGGCTGCAATTAATTAAGTTGTAATTGGGACATTCTAATTGGTTTCACCATATTTTTATTTGACTTTTGTTACTGTAAGCCCCTAGATTTCTCGATAATATTAGTAAACCTAAGAACGGAAGTTGAAACGAAACCCAAAATTAACCTAGTTCTATGTTTGGTCTATAGTGAATCTAGATCCGGCAGAACTCTAGAAAACGAAATTGAATAATTATGGAAATATGGTTCGTATAATATAGGGAAGCCTAAAATATCATATTCGAATTTTTCTAGTGTCCTTCGGATCCGATCGCGGATCAGTTTTCAAAAACCGTGCCCCGGAGCACCGATAGCAAAAAATATTCCAACAACACCAATAGATTCTAAAAATATAAGGTTTTCAAAATATTAGTTTTAGAATTTTTCGGTATAAAAATAACAGATTAGGCCTTTTACGCATATTTTCTTTACTACCGGTATTTTAATTGTCTAGTCTACTATTCATAGTACTTTTCTACTATTCATTACTATTCACCTATCTCTACTTTTTCTTACACTCTATTCTTACACACTACATACCTATACCTTACAATTACCTTCCCATACAACTTTAATACATTATACCTTACACATTACTTCATTTATTACAAAAAATAAACAAAATTAATTTTCCCCTACAAGTACCAAAACTGTCGCCCCATGCCCCTCTTCCATCAATTTTATTTTCAATTTCAATTAAATTTAATCACACAAATTTCACTCCAAAAGTCTATAAATACCCCTTCCTCTTCTATTCTTTCACACAAAAAAATTCATACTAAAACTCTCCCAAAATCACTCCACAAAATTCCTCTCCCAACATCTCTCTCAAGTTCTTCTTTCCTTAGAAATCCCTTCCCACATAATATTACAACCCATTCTTTTCTTTTTCAACCAACAATAAAGTTAGGTAAAACTTCTCTTATTTACTCATCATGTTCATTAACTTAACATGAGTTTAGTGTATGTTTCTTAGACTCATGAGTTTAAAGAAGCAACAATTTATTCATGTTTTGTTTTGTTCATGTTCTTAATTTCTTTATTTGCTTTATATTGATATTGTTATTATTGTTTCTAACCTAACTTATCTAAGTATTATGTATATATATTTATTTAGAGCATATAAGCTCATTGTTATTTATTTATTTTCAAGCCTTGCAATTTTATTTATTTACTTGTTTTATGCAATATTAAGACTAGCTTTCTAGTCTTAGACTTGTCCATATTAGTCAAAACAATGTTATTTCTTTGCTTTTCTTTTCTTTTGAGGACTAGTCCATTCTTAGTCCCGGGATACCTTGATAAGCTAAGGTTCCAATACTTGACTTTACTTTTATGCTCTTATTTATCTTATTTATGTTGTTTTATATTTCATGGTTACATATTCTCATTCATGCATGAATATGTTGTTATTGTCTCAATCATAGAAATGAGTTTCTTAAAGTAAGAATAAGAACTTTTTTAAATATAAACTTTGTCACATAAGAAGTTATTTTCCTTAAAGGTTTGAAATTTATCTTAACAATATATCTTCTAAAGCTAGATAAGCTTAGCTCAAGTTTTAGTAATAATATGTGTTTTCACCAAGAATACATAAAGTAAAGTTATTATAAATTCTCTTTTCAAAGAATAAGGAAGTTTCTTTAGAACTAAACAAAGGATTTCTTAAAATTCAATTGTCAAAGTTTTCCACCAACACTAAAGTCTAAGATAAGTTTTTTCAAAATTTACTTATAAGATAATTTCTTTTAAAAAGTGGAACTAACCATAAGGTATTTAGAAAGACTTTGTTTTCCAAACGCTAGAAATAGAATAAATTTATGGAAATCTTGAAAGATTAAAAATACTTTTTGAAGGAATGAGTTAAAAGGAGGAGTTACTCATTTATGATAACTTAGGGAAATTTTCAAAAAAATAAAATTCTTTTCAAGCCTTAAGCTTATCTCACTTTTAAGACATTTGTTTTACAAAACATTGTTGAGACAACACCAAATTCATGCATATAGTATGAGATTATATATTCAAGGGATTTTTCAACCATACAATATATCTACACTTTTGTAAAAAGCCCTTGAGTGAAGAAATGTTTGAAACTCTAGTTTTGAAGTTTAGAAAATTCGTATCAAATCTGTACGTTGCTATTCCGAGACCTAAATAACTTCTTTTGATAAATATAACCTTAGAAATAGATAGATCTTTCGAGTAGGTAGAAATCGGTTATAATATGCGAAATTCCGAGTAAAATGAGCAAGTTATGGCCATTTTAAATTGGGATTTCCATTCCATTACGATTTTACGAAATCTTTCAGATAGAAGTAAAGAACTTGAATAGATCTGGATGAAATATCATGTTGGGTATTTCTTTTGTTTAGGTGTCGAGGATCATGATCTTGTCTTCCCACGAGGATTACTTCGATCTCTAGAGCGCTATGGACGAGTGAGTTTCCTTTACGTTATATATTCGCCATGTGCTTGTAGAATAAAGCACTAGATGTTAGGAAAAGATAAAATTGATATGATGTGGGATATTATGGGAATTATGTATGTGATTCGTTGTGAGCGATCAATGAACAATAAAGTATATCGGAACCCGATTTGTGATTGGTATAAATGTCTCCATGTATGTATCGGTTATGTGTGCAAATATTGTTTGATCGCTTTAAAATGATTTAATGTTATATTGAAATCCTCATATAATAAATTGCTCATGCATATCACTTAGAATATCATTTCGAAGTTTTGCTCCTACTCGTCAGCGTGGGACCGGAAAGGTAAGCTGCCTAGCTACATCTTGAGGGTTAGGACTACGGGGAATACGGGCTCAAGGTGTAGCGAGCCGGATCGATCGCTTTGGGCATGGAAGGCCCGAGGACTAGTAGTACGATTCGTTGGAACCCCAAGACGCGCGCAAACTTTAAGGAGGTTGTTCGGGACCCAGTTCAAAGCATTCCCTAACCACCGATGGAGGGGTAAATCCATCAAACATACGAAACCGAATAATCGTATGTAATGTTTGATCATATGGTTATTGCATTCATATGCTTGATTAATAAACTTGTTTGATTGTTGTTATGAGTACTATTGCGTAAGGAATATCTCACTAAGCTAGTCATGCTTATACTCCTATAGACTTTTGATATTATAGGGTTACCTTTTTGCACCGAGACCATCTTGATTTCCCCGGGTTAGAATTCCTCATTTTGAAGCTTTTGGAGGCAATCTATTTTGAAGTTATAGAGTAGATTTCTTCTAAAATCTTCTAGCTTAGTTATATTATATTTAGAACCATGTTATTATGAATTTTCGGGGGAATGCCCCTTAGAAGCTGTAAAACTTTTATTTCAATGAAATATATATTAAGTGTTATTTTGCATGTTCCGTTGCCAATGTCTTAAAATGCATTACTCCACCGGTCTTCCCTTTGTTGTGAATGTACGCCTTGTACCGATATGGAAGCTTTCGAGTGACTGGGGTAGTCATTCTTAAGTTTTAATATTGCGTACGGCGGGCTGTCACGTTTAGGGTACCCGCTGGGGCGTGACAGTTACCTGAATTGACCCAATTGTCTCAAAATTCGGCTGTTTACAATTTCAAGGAATTTCCAGCCGTAAGTTTTGCACAAATTGCACCAAAATGATCTTCAATTTTTATAATATTACTTAATTAATTAATTATCTTAGTTTTAAGATAGTTTATTAAGCTAAACGAGTACATATATGACAGTCATTTGGGAGTTCTATCTTCAAAAATTTATTTACAACTTCTACAAATTTTTTAGGTTATTGTTGAGTTCAAACTTAAGTTTAAAGTTTACGCAATTAATTATTTTTAGGATTTTATCTCACATGATTAGGGTTTTATAAACTCCATTGGCTAATTTTCATTTCAGTCTCTAATAACTTTAGTATCCCCTAACTAGTATAATGGTGTGATTGTAAATCCCCGAATTTTTGTATCCGAATTGAAGCTTAAACCCTAATCAGAAGTCAACCGGATTCTTAAGTCAACTAAATCCCTAGTTTACTGTAACCGCTTAACGCTGGCATTGCGTTTTCTCAAGCCCTAGAAAACGAAGTTGGACAAGTTGGTTATAATAGTTCGTAATAGCTATAGGTTATATAAAAATATCATATTAGAGGAATTCGAGTGTCCTTTGAACCCGATCGGACATAGTTCTTGAAAAACGTGTCCGAGAGTCGGAATAGGAAAATTATTCCCAAATACCGTTAGACTTGTAAAATATAAGATTTCAAAAATATCAATTTCGTAATTTTTCGGTAGCTAAAAATATCATATATATCGCTTTTATACGCGTATTTTCTTACTATCGGCATTAAATTGTCATGTCTACTTTTACATTACACTATTTTCTACTATTCTACACTATCATCTATCTCTACTTTTTCTTACAACCTACTCTTACAAACCATACACCTATTTCTTACACATTTTCATTTCCAATACAATTCCATCTTTCATTTCTTACTTTTAATTCAAAATAACAAAAAATAAATTTCTCCTCCCCCAATACATGAAAGTAGCGCCGATCACCCCTCCATAATGCCCCATTTGTTTTGTTTTTTATTTATTTAATTAACACAATTTATCTCCCTCATTTTCCTATAAATACCTCCTCATACCTTCACTTCTTTCACACCACTTCTACACTAAAGTTACTATACTAAAATCCCTCCCAAAACTCTACAAGAAATCCCTCTCAAGAAGTTCTTCCTAGTTTAGCTTCTTCTAGGTAAAAATTTCTCCAAGCTTTCTTTATGTTCATCTACTTAGTATGAACTTAGTGTGTGTTTTCTAAAACCATGAAGGATAAGAAAGCAACAATAGGTTCATACTTTGTTTTTGTTCATAATCACAATTCCTTTATGTTCCTTTATGTTTCCTTTATGTTTATTACTATCTAATATATCTATATAGCTATATATATTATTTAGAGCATATAAGCTCATTGTCTTGCAATTTATTTACTTGCACTTTATTTACTTCATTGCAATTTATTTAATTTCAAATTGTTCTTAAGACTAGTCTTTCTAGTCTTAGACTTGCTCTCATCAAGTCAAAACAATTCCTTTTCTTTTCTTTTCGGGACTAGTCTTTTCTTAGTCCCAGGGTACCTTGATGAAGCTAAGGTCCCAATACTTCATTTACTTTCTTATTTGCTTAATCTTTCAGGTTATTATGTTCCTTTATATTTCTATAGTTTATGATTCATAATCATGCATGAACATAATGTTTTTATCTCAACAAAAATAAAGGAGGAAGCGTTTTCTTAAACTAAAGGTTCTTTTTAAATAAATGTAGAACATAGATTTCTTAAAAACTCACGAACATGCTTGGAAATGATTTTTCTTAAATAAACAAAAGGTTTTATGAAAACTTATCTTTCATCAAGAAATAGAAATTCTTTTGGAATCATTACAAGAAACAAAAATATCATTGTATTACTTTTAAAAGTTGTTAAAATCCAAGTTTAGAAAATAAAACCACTCCTTAGGAAATTAAAGTAATTGCAAGAAATTAAATTTAGTTTTAGAAAAAGAAATATTCATCTCAAATAACACAAGAATCCTTTCAAAAGTAAGATGAATATTCCAACAAAATCTCAAGTTCAAAGTCTTTTAAAACCTTACTTTTCATAAGTTGAGACAACTTCATTTACTTCATACATTTGTTATGAGTCATTACATATATATACCTTTCAAAAAGATTACAAAATACTTGAAATATTATTCTTTTCAAATGAGCTTTTGTCATGCCCCAATGGGTACCCCAAACGTGACAGTCCGCCACACTCAATATTAAAGCTTAAGTATGACAACCTTAGCCATTCCCTAAAGCTTTTATATCAAGTGAAAGGCGTACTTTCACAACTTTAGAGGACCATATATGGAATTATGAAGCTTAAGGAGATATAAAAACGTATTAAGAAAAGAGGATTCACAATAAATATTCTTTCATAGCAAAGGCTTTACAAATTAAAGAACATTTCCCTTGATTTCTAATCTATTATATGGATATTTACATGTTAATACTAATGCTGCACTTTATCTAAATTTCTATTATGTAAAAGAGATTTACCTGTCCGTAGGGACCTCGTGGCCTTAACCATAAGTAAGGAAAACTGCAAAAGATATCTATCGGGGTATAAGCTAATAGGCTTAGTGAGAAACTATTTCCATAAATAACTTCTTGTAACAAGATTCAAACAAGTTGATTTATCAAACAAATGTAATGCACAAGCACGTGGGCAAACAAGCATATAGTTTTCCGGGAAACTATATGTTGAATGGATTTGCGCCCTCCATTCAGGGTTTGGTGACACATAACCTCAATTCAAGTATTTTAAATAAAAAGTTTTCATGCTCGCGAGCACTCATCGCCAAGCATTCCGAATCTACTTGATTGACCTTGCTTTCGAATCCATCGCCAAGCATATTCCATTAAGCCGCCAAGCAATCGCTTTCGGATCTCTCGCCAAGTGTTGCTTTCGACATGAGCTTATATCCTTCTCACCCAAGGATAATAAACCAACATGCAATGTGACTCATTTCGTGGTATGCATGAGTTCATTAATTTATAAGGTCATAGCATAATTATTCTTAAATTTAAGGCGATCAAGGAATTTCATACAAATCAATACTATACTAAAACAATCATTTAAAACAATTTGGCTTCTATATTCTTAAAAATTCCTTCAAAGAATTATTTAATACATATTGGTTTATCTTTTTCCTAACTCTAATGCAACTAATTTACAAGCACAACAAGTATAGCATTTAATGGAAATAAACTCACGATGCCATGGTGACTATTCTTCTATGCGGGTGAGTCGTTCACACACTTTACTTAGCCGTATTAATCCTTGGGGTAAAGGAATCCTTCCTCGGGTCACCTAGCCAAAGAAAATACCCACATGAGTTTTTCTTGATGATTTTCTTGAATTTTGATAAAACAATGTCAAAAGAACCTTAAAGTTCGTATAAAGGAATGTTCCAACTTAAAATAGCCATAACTTGGTCATTTTAACTCGGAATCGCGCATATAATAACCGATTTCTACCTAATCGAAAAGATCTACCATTCCCAAAATTTATTCAACAAACAAGGCCATATAGGTCCAAAAAAGTGGCGACAAAATTCACCACGGATTTCTAAGTAAAAACAATTTTGGTTCAAGAAATCGAAATTTATTTGATAACTACTTAGTTATCTAATATTTGAAAAATTCTCTTTTTATAACTATATAACTCATATTAAGCATGCTCAAGTGTCTTGTCATCCAATTATTTTTCTTAGGTAAAACATGTCGGGTTGAAGCTTTTTGGAAATTGTTTTTGTAAATTTCTTTGAAATGAATACCTTGCTTTCTTTGTTTTCTAAAACGTTTCATGTTGGTTTTATTTATCTTTTCCAAAGTAACTTTTGAAAATAAAAATTTTTCTACTTTCTAAGTTACACTAATACTATTTTGAAGTTTTTTTTTTTTTTAAAAGATGCTATTCCTCATATTTATTTTCCTTGTGCAAATTCCTTTGTTTATTTGTTTTGCAAAAATATTTACTTGAATTTCTCCATTCTTTTCTCATATCTTATGTTTTCATAAAATCATCCATGCATGAAAATTTGTTTTCTTCATAAAAACATTGTGGAACAATTAAGAACTTTTTTGTAGAAAAACTAGTTTCTATAATCTTATTACCTTCCTCTTGTAACTTGAAAGGGAATTATTTTTGTTTTTAATCCATAGACGTTCTTTGCCTATTTGTTTGTAAAGGTCTTTACTTGAAAATTCCTTAGCCATTCATCTTATTTATCTTTATAAAAAGAACCATTTTTGTATCACAAATATTTTCTTTTGAAAAACAAGGTGGAATAACAAAGATTTAAGTAGCCTTTTTAAGTAAAAAAAATTTCTAAAATTATAGTGAGTTCTTTTTGTAACTTGAAAATGAATGAGTTTATTTTTGTTATCTTTCATATTTTTATGCTTTACATAAACTTATTTCTAAGTGACAAAATCCTTCTTTTGCTTAATTATCTTTAGAAAATAAAATTTTTTTTTGGACAACAACCTAAATGAACATGATTATGAGAATAATAATAAACAAAATAACATAAAACATAAATAATAAAGATAAGTATTGGACTCTTAGCTTTTTCAAGGCTCCCGGGACTAAGAAGTAGACTAGTCCCATAATAAAATAAATTGAAAGAAAGAAAAGTTTGTTTTGAC
This sequence comes from Combretum micranthum, assembly GCA_024138025.1. Lineage (NCBI taxonomy): Eukaryota > Viridiplantae > Streptophyta > Magnoliopsida > Myrtales > Combretaceae > Combretum > Combretum micranthum. Next base: position 356,380 of record JAMXBD010000982.1, on the reverse strand, counting down.
TTGATGAGGACAAGTCTAAGACTAGAGACTAGTCTTATTATCATCTTGAAATTAAATAAATTGCATTGAAGTAAATAAATTGCATGAAAGATAAATAAATTGCAAGACAATGAGCTTATATGCTCTAAATAATATATATAGCTATATGGATATGTTAGATAGTATGAACATAAAAGAAACATAAATGAAATAAGAAATTATGATTATGAACAAAAACAAAGTATGAACCTATTGTTGCTTTTTAACCTTCATGGTTTTAGAAAACACACACTAAGCTCATACTAAGTAGATGAACATGAAGAAATCTTGAAGAAACTCTTACTAAAGGAAGCTCAACCAAGAAGACTTCTTGAAAGAATCTTGAGAGAATTTGAGAGAGATTTTAGTATAGTAACTTTAGAGAAGAAGTGGTGTGAAAGAGTGAAAGAGGAGGGGGATATTTATAGGAAATTACGGAGTGATTTTTGTGTGATTAAATAAAGTAAAATTAAACAATTTGAGGGCATTAAGAGGGGGGGCGTCGGCCATGCATGGGGGAGGGGTGATTTATTTTTTTTTGACTTTTTGGAAAAATAAAAGATGTAATATGTAAGGTAGATGGATATAAAGTTATGGGAAAGGTAAAAAGTTAAGTTTATAGGTTATGTAGAGTGTAAGAATAGGGTAAGAAATATAGTAGAGATAAAAGAATAGTGTAGAATAGTAATGAATAGTGTAATGTAAAGTAGATATGACAATTAAATATCGGTAGTAAAAAAATATGCGTATAATAGCTATATCTATTATTTTTACTTACCGAAAAATTACAAAACTGATATTTTTGGAAAACTTATATTTTTACGAGTCTAACGGTGTATTCAGAATATTTTTACTATTTTGGGCTTCCGGACATGTTTTCGAGAACTGTGTCTGATCGGGTTCGAAGGACACCCGAATTTAGCGAAACTGAAATTTTTATAAAACCTATGGTTATTATAAACTATTCTAGCTAATTATCCCAACTTCGTTTTTTCAGGGCCAAAGAAAACGGCAATGCCGGATTAAGTTCGATACGGTAAACTAAGATTTTGTTGACCCTTAGGGTTTCGTTTGAATTCCGGTTTAGGGTTTTATGCTAAACCGATTCCGAAAATTTTGGGGTTCACAGCTTTATTTATAAGAAGGAAAACAATTTTCAAATTCGTGGCAAATCTGGTCGCTACTTTTTCGGAATCCAAACGACATAGTTTGATGAAAACAGCTTAGAAATGCATAGATCTTTCTGAGTAGGTAGAAAACGATATATTATACGCGAAATTCCGAGTTAAAATGAGCAAGTTATGGCCATTTTAAGTTGGAATTTCCCCTTATACAATTTTACCGCGATTTTAAGAGAAGTTTAAGATCTTCAAGAATAGAAGTATTATGAAAGACTCATTTTGAGTATTTCATCTTGTTTAGGTGACAAGGGACCCGAGATCGTCTATCCAGAGGACTATTTCGATTAGATCTACCGATTATGGAGTGAGTTAATTCTTTTCCTAAGTTACATTTCCTTGTTGTGCTTCTAATTAGTGGCACTAGAAATTTTGGAAAAGATAAATGAACAATTTTATGAAATAATTGTTGAATGAAAATAAAGTATATCGAAGAATGATATGTTAAGTAAAAGTGTGATTCTTGTATTGATATGATGAAGTTATGATTGATCACCGTTAACATGAATTCAACTTATATAGTTAAATGCTTAATTGAAATTTATTCATGCATGTCATACTTGTGAGTCACGTTTATTTCACTACTATTCTTTGTGTGGGGAAACGAAGAAGTGGTAGTGGTGGCTAGTAGGAGCCAGTAAGTCTACATGGGCCAGTAGGAGTCAGGAAGTCTACAGGGCAAGCAGGAGCCGGTAAATCTATAAATATTGATGGTCGTATGGGCCTGTAACCACCCAACCCTTGTCATGGAGGACATTAAATCCATGTTGCACTTGATTTTCGATTTATCTTGTGTATTTGGTTGTTCATGTGATTGGTGCATTACATATGCTTGAATTAAATAACTTGGTTGTCATATGGAATGTTATATAGTTAGGAATTATCTCACTAAGCTAGATTTGCTTATACCCTTATAGTTTTCTATTACAGTATGATTATCTATGGTTGGCCCAGAAGAGCGCCGCGTATGCCAGGTATGAGCTTATTGCTACTAGGAGTTTTTGGAAGAAGTTTATGTATTTTTAGTGTGGAACATAGACTTCTAGGAAAAATCTCTATAGTAAATCTTATGTTGTAGTTATGTTTATTTTGTTATTAGTATAGTTGAACAAAGACTTTAAGGCGGGGAATGCCCTAAGATGATGTACGAACTTGTTATCGAATGAAGATCTTATGTTTATCTATTTAAGTTCATGCTTGCTTTTGCTCTCTATTTAAACGTAATACTCCTGTGAGTCTCCTACTATCTTGGAAGCACGCCTTGCATATGATATCGAAGCTCCTGCGTGACTACGAATTGTCATTCATTAGCTTTAATATTATATGCGGCGGACTGCCATGTTTAGGATACTGTCACGCCCCGAGGGTATTCTAATATTAGTGATCAAGCCGTACTTGAATACCAATACTAGTTTACCATCGGGGAGCGCATATTTTCATAAAACAGGATCTTTTCAGTTGCTTGGACAAGAAATGACAAATATATAGGAAAGTCATAAATTGGTAAATACCTGTAAAATGGATAAACCTTTCTTAAAATAATATTACAAACCATAGTCTACTTTCAAGACTGTTCCTCAAAGTACAATACGAAAATTTCTTAATCTAACTATACTAAAGTAGAAACATATTGCCATCTTAGCTCCATAACTTCTTGAAGCAATTCATTGCTAGGCACTTACCGGTACCAAGCTCCGGGAAGAAACTAACCAAGGTCGTAGAGTAAACCTGAAAGGTCTGTGAGAGTGTGAGCTATACCACGGGCTCAGTGAATAACCAGAACATATCACAATCAATCAAGTTGTTAGCAATACATATGTAATGCACCAATCAAACATATGCACAATACAAGCTTGGATGATCTAGAATCCAAACAGGAAAAAGATTTACGCCCTCTTTTAAGGGTTGAAGGGTCCAGTCTTAAAAGGCCCGCCCATCCAGAAGAGACCAAGCATACAAGGGAATCTCACGATTTCTCGTGTTAAATTATCTCTTTATTAGAGTAGCTTAACTAACCATCCCAAGTACATAGCATTGGAAACTCCCTAAGTGTTTGTCATCCCGGCAATACCATAGGCGGCGTCCTTCATACCACTTAGTTCCTATGGGATCAACAGAGCAAAGATAACCTTAGCAGTCTATAGCTTAGGCATGCCAGCATTTACCAGAGCCCCGGATGGCTAAACACGTAACAGGCTACCACACAAAATTTATGCAAAGATGCACATCGTGCAATGAATGGTCATTTATATTAAGCAGCCAGAAACTGTTAATTTCATTTTACGATGACCAAACGATTCACACACAATCAGTATGCTAAACAATAAATTTTATCACAATATTCTGATCACTTGTATTTTGTAGCTTAGCAAATCATCAACTGAACATGCATGATTCCCAACCCACATGTAATTACATTCATTATCTTGTATTAAAATTCAACTAAGCTACAAACCAAAAACAATGTAATAAGTCTGAGTTACTCACCTGCTCATCCTGCTTAATCGTAATAGTCTGTCGGGAAGTCTCCGCTGGACTCAAAGTCACCTATTTAAAGAATCAGGTATTCATCAATAATGTGTACTTAATATTTTAGAACTCTTATAAGTGTCTGAGTATCCTTAAGCTGATATCCGGGTTATAACCTGCGTCCATACTGGTCCTTCATTGTCCATGTAAGGGTAGTTTTAATATTGTCCTTTATTCTCATTTTGTTTCTCTTGATCTCTTATTAAGTATTTTTATGTCCTGATAAGGTAACAAAGTACCTGTTCTGGGTCCATAGGTGTCCTGATAGGGTATCGGAATGTTCCATTGTTCAATATTGTCCATGTGAGGTAGCAAAATACCTCGTTTCGGTCCATATATGTCCTGGTAGGGTATCAGAAATATTTCATTGTCCAGGCGTTTTATGACCCGGTATTACTGTTATTATTACTGTTCAGTAATTGTTTTTAAATATTTAGATAACTTGGTTCTGTAGTATTCCATTAAATATATAATGTGTATAAATCTTAATGTTTTTAGAAGTCATCTTATCAGTTAAATTAAGTTTTTAAGAAATTTTTCCCTTGTGGAAGCATAAGTCATTATAAGATTATTTATCCACACTATTGTGATAAAATACATTTTATTTTATCTAAACTTAAGAAAATATAGATTTCATCATTCTTTTTTTTTTTTATATAATACTGATGGCAATTATCTTGCAAATACTATAATTTAGAAACATTGGAAAATATTAAATTTAGTACCTACATTATCATATCATATTAATTTGGAATCGTAAATTGATACAAAAATGATTTTAAGGATCATAAAAGTACATTTGACAATATCTTAGTCACTATAACATGACAATATTATTCTTTTAAGAATAGATAAGTAAAATCATCAGTATTGAGTTTTACTGAAAATAGTACTATACATGTATTATTACTAAAAACTAACAAAATAATTTTTAAATTGATGAAATTAGTGTTCTAACATCAAGAACAATTAATATAGGTTAGTTTATACATATATACATTTTTATTTTATTTTTATACATATTTTTAAGTTATATAAATTTCATTTTTGGAGAAATCGGAGCAGGGACGCGTACAGACCAGGATAAGCCGCCGGCGTACATCCTTAGGCCGCCGGCTTATCTTCACTGTTCATCGTCTTCTCCAAGTTTTTCTTCGATTTTCTTTAGGTTTTTACGTTCAAACTTCCACCAAAGCATTTCTAAATGTTCATATGAGATGTTTATACACAAATATAAGCTTAGAACGTGATATCATAAACATGAAACACGTTTTTGATTTATAAAATGGTGTAAGTAGGGTTTTTGAGTTCTTACCTTGGTTTGAGTTGTTGTGAACCGATCTAGAGCTTGTCCTTAAGTGTTTTGTGATCCTAAGATCATTTAAAGTTAGTTTGTATTAATGCTTTTTGATTAAAACGAATTAGAGTTATAGACTTACCTTGTTGGATTCAAAAATTGAGCTTTGGGAGTCCTTTCAATGGTGGCCGAAAATGGAGATAGTTTGAGATGATTTAGTGTGTTGTTTTATTGTTTTTCTGAGCTTGGGGTGTGTGGATTTGGTCTGAGTAAATGTGTGTGTTTGTTTGTGTATTATGGCATATATATAGAGAAGCTAAGAGGAGCCAAAGGCGGTGGAGAACTCACCAGAAAATTCCTCACGTCCAGCAGATTTTGGGGGGTGTTTTGCACCGTTTTCAAAGCTAATTATACATGTGTTTGAGTTGTCAATCTCCTAGTGGTGCATGTGTGTAGATTAGGGGTCAAATAAGTCAAGGAAAATGGCCACAAGTTGAGGATATCGGCTGCCCAAGTGGAGAGGAATTCCATCCGAGAATTTGGGTCAAATATTTGAAGAAATCATGATATTTGGATGTGTTACGGAGGTTTTCAAAATTTTTAAGAAAAAGCAAGATTAGTAGAGGTAGGTTCGGGTTTGTTTTTGACGTTTATCTGATTATTTTAGCGAAGGAATATTTAATTAAGGCGACTAGGAAAAGTCTCGGCTCAAAATGAGCAAGTTTTGATTTTATATTATACGTGATAAATTAATCTTAATGGTTCATCTTTTAATTCTCAAACTTTAGTTTTAAGCGTTGTCTGATATTCTCTTTTGAACGAGTTTGAGTTTTATTTTTAAAATTTTTCGTATAAGGGATTTCTAGAATCGACTTAAAAGTCTTATTCGTACATTTTAGAAATAATAGGAAAGTTTGTTTTACGAATTTAGGACCACAGATAGGACCAGTATTACTACTAGGCTTATTCTATAAGCTTAGTCGGTTTCAGAAATGGCTATTTATTTTCTATTTTATTATTTTATTCGTTTTTAGTTCTATTTCTACTAGTATGAAAAATCTAGGGGTTTACATCCTCCCCCCCTTAAAATAAGCTTTGTCCCCAAAGCTTGAGTGCGTACCTGATGATTCGAACAAGTGAGGATGATTCTTCCTGATCTCCTCTTCTAACTCCCAAGTCATCTCTTCGGTTAGAGCATCCCATAATATTTTGACATATCGAATCTCTTTGTTTCTTAGAGTCTGTACTTTCCTGTCCAATATCTTGATAGGACGTTTCTCATATGTCAAGTTTTCCTTTAACTTAATTGGTTCCAATTCTACCATTTTATCTGGATTCGGAACATATTTCCTTAAGACTGATACATGGAAGACATCATGCATTCCTGACAAGTTTGGTGGTAGGGCAAGACGATATGCTAGATTTCCAACTCGTTCTAATATCTCAAATGGTCCAATATATCTCGGACTCAACTTTCCTTTTGTTTGTCTAGCATGCAGACTTTTGATCGGGCTTACTTTCAAGTAGACCTGATCTCCTTCAGAGAATTCCATTTCTCTTCTTTTTAAGTCGGCCCAACTTTTCTGTCGGTCTTGTGCCTCTTTCATCTTTTGTTTAATCACAGCGACCTTGTCGATCGTTTCTTGTATCAATTCGGGTCCAATCATCACTTTCTCCAAATTATCCCAGAATAAAGGTGATCGACACTTTCTTCCATATAAAGCTTCATATGGTGGCATACCAATACTCGAATGGTAACTATTGTTGTATGCAAATTCCACCAATGGTAGATGTTGATCCCAATTCCCTTTGAATTCCAAGATACAAGATCTTAGCATATCTTCCAAAGTCTGTATCGTCCTTTCAGTCTGTCCATCTGTTTGGGGATGATAAGCTGTACTGAACTTCAATTGGGTTCCCAAAGCTTTCTGCAGTCCTTGCCAAAACTGAGAAACAAACCGAGGATCTCGTCTGATACTATACTGGCAGGTATACCATGTAATCTTACAATTTCCCTTAAGTATAACCGTGCCAATTTCTCCATGGAGTATGTCATACTAATTGGTAGGAAATGAGCTGACTTGGTGAGTCTATCCACAATGACCCAAACAGCATCATATCCCGTACTCGTCTTAGGTAATGAACATACAAAATCCATGGAAATCTGATCCCATTTCCATTCAGGGATAGGTAACGGCTTCATAGTCCACCTGGCCTTTGGTGTTCAGCTTTTACCCTTTGGCATACATCACATTTAGCCACGAACTGAGCAACATCCTTTTTCATTCCTTTCCACCAGTATGCATTTTTTAGTTCTTGATATGTCTTCGTCTCTCCTGGATGTATAGAATATCCAGAGTAATGAGCCTCATGCATTAATTCCTTCCTCAAGTCATTATGCTGTGGAATACACAATCTCTTATTCATCCTTAGTACGCCTTCTTCATCAATGTGAAAATCCTTATATCTCCCTTGGGATATTCCATGTTTAATCTCTTGGATTTCTTGGTCCTCTTTCTGTGCTTCTTTAATTTGCTGAAGCAGAGTTGGTTCCAATACCAAACTCCCAAGTTCAGCTTCTAAATCCCTCATGGTGAATTCTATTCTCAATTTTCGAATTCCTGGCAAGTTCTTTCTGGTTGGTTAACATTGAAGCTATCTCGCCATAATGCTTACGACTTAATGCATCAGCTACCATATTCACTTTTCCAGGGTGATAATTAATAGTTAAGTCATAATCCTTGATCAACTCCAACCATCTCCTTTGTCTCATGTTCAGCTCTTTTTGTGTAAATATATACTTTAAACTCTTATGATCCGTATATATTTCACACTTCTGACCGTATAAATAGTGACGCCAAATCTTGAGTGCAAAGACAATTGCAGCTAATTCCAGGTCGTGAGTGGGATAATTCATCTCATGTGGCTTCAATTGCCTAGATGCATATGCTATAACTTTTCCATTTTGCATCAATACACATCCCAAACCATTTTTGGATGCGTCGCTATAAACAGCATATGGATCTTTATCATTTGGCAAAACCAAAACTGGGGCTGATACTAACCTTTTCTTTAATTCCTGAAAGCTTTGCTCTCTTTGATCATTCCATTCAAACCTCTCATTCTTCTTCGTTAGCTGAGTCAAAGGTCGAGCAATCTTTGAAAAGTCCTTTACAAACTTCCTATAGTATCCAGCCAATCCCAAGAAACTTCTAACTTCTGTGACAGTTTCTGGTCTCTTCCAATCCACAATAGCTTTAATCTTTGCCGGGTCTACTGAAATCCCTTCACTGGAAACAATGTGTCCAAGGAATGATATGCTCTTAAGCCAAAACTCACACTTAGACAATTTGGCATATAACTTGTTTTCCCTTAGGATTTGCAACACTTTCCTTAAGTGTTCGTCATGTTGTTCTTTGGTAGATGAATATACCAAAATATCATCTATGAACACAATTACACAGTTATCCAGCAACGGTCTAAAGTGCGGTTCATTAAATCCATAAACACCGCAGGTGCATTTGTTAGTCCAAATGGCATGACCAAGAACTCATAATGGCCATATCTTGTGCGAAATGCAGTCTTAGGCACATCTTCCGCTTTGATCCGTATTTGATGATATCCAGATTTTAGATCAATTCGAGAAAATACCTTTGCTCCTTTTAATTGATCAAAAAGATCATCAATTCTTGGTAAAGGATATTTATTCTTAATGGTCACTCTGTTCAATTCCCTATAATCGATACAGAGTCTCATCGAACCATCTTTCTTCTTAACAAATAACACCGGTGCTCCCCAAGGTGATACACTTGGTCTTATAAATCCCTTATCTAACAACTCTTGCAATTGCACCTTTAACTCTTTTAATTCCATAGGTGCCATACGGTATGGGGCTTTTGATACTGGTTCAGTTCCAGGTATCAAATCAATGGAGAATTCCACCTCTCTATGTGGGGGTAATCCGGGTAACTCATCAGGAAACACATCCGGATATTCACATACCGTTCGAATGGTTCGTATATCCAATTCCTTGGATTCCCTCAGTCGCTGCAAGAATACATTTGTCCAATTCCTTCCTCTCTTCTTGTTCTACCTCGATCACCAAGATCTTACCTTCTGCTTCTTTAAGCATTTCTCCCTTATAATGCCCTCTTTCTCCTTGCCTATCAACAAAGGAGATTGTCTTGCAACGGCAATCAATCTTGGCTTTTACCGCAGTCAACCAAGTCATTCCCAAGATGACATCATATCTTTGCATATCCACTATAATTAAATCATCATTCGAATCTTGCTCTCCAATTCTCAGTGGGCATTTCCTTATCACCACTTTAGTTTTCACCATATCTCCCGTAGGTGTAGAAACTCTTAGTTCCTTACTCATGGTCTCAACTGGTAATCCTACTCGGTTGGCGGTGTCCTCGCTTATGAAGGAATGCGTTGCTCCCGTGTCAAACAAGGCATACGCAATCTGATCCTTTACTTGTATCGTTCCTATTTACCAGTTATTAATTACATGTCATTTCCACACTTACTAGGGTTATTGTGCAACTAGTGGTGTTCGTGCTCCAAAACATAAATATAATCAGCAAATATGTAACTACATACCTGCAATGAGTCCACAGGCATCTGAGTCAACTTCCTCCCAGATATTCTCCTCATATTCCCCCTCCATGAATGCACCATCATCCTCTACTGGGATCCCTTGCATGGCAAAAACTCTAGCAGTCGAAGCAGCTTTGCTAGCATTGTTGTTCCCGTACCTGGGTCCGGTTGTGGCAACAATCCCCTTAGATTGAGATGATCCAGCAACAGTGTTGAGCCTTTGGGGGCATTGGGTTGCTATATGCCCCACTTTGTTGCAGATAAAACAGGTGGCTCCAGGCCTCTTTGGGCATGCATTCACCATATGCCCACCTTCGCCACAAAAGTAGCATTTATTCTGGAGTTGTGGACAGTTTCTCGGATAATGTGTGCCCTTACACTTCCAGCAAATCAGGCCGGGTTTTCCATTATTCCCATTCTTTATACTTCCTACCGGTCTAAAGAACTTTTTCTTTTTAGGAACAAAGCTCGTTCCTGACTCCTCATATGTTCTTTTTCCAAAAGTTTGACCACGCTTCTTATACCTCTCAAGCTCATACTTCTTTGCTCGTTCTATGATTCGAGCTTTCTCAATCATAGAGGCGTAGTCAGTTATCTCAAACTCGGCCAGCCTTCTTTGGAAATTGGGTTCCAAACCTGCCATGAAAGTTTGTCTTTTCAACTCATCACTATCCCGGTATGCATCCGGGGCAAACTGCAGCAATCTATTGAACTCATGTTCGTACTCATCCACAGTCTTAGTTCCCTGAGTCAAATTCATGAGATCGGTGCTATATTTTGCTTTAAGGCTACTTGGAAAATATTCCTTCAAAAATTCCCGCCTAAAAGCTTCCCAAGTGATGGGTTGTGGCAGTCCTCTCTGCTTGGAATCCCACCAGATTCTAGCTCTTAACCTCAGCATGTAATCTCCATAGGGTACCTTTAAAGCTTCCGGTACTTGGAATACATCAAGAGAACGTTCTATCTGTGCCAGCCAGTCCTCAGCTTCCTCTGGCTTTCCTGGCAATCCCTCAAAGTACCTATTACATTTAATGAACTCAGGTAATAAGTTTCTTTGGGGACGCAATGGTGGTGGTGGTGGCAGTCCCGGTTCGGGGTGAATGGTCCTTGCACTTCAGCAGTGGTCTTGGAAATCTGCCGGTCCATTTTCCTGAATAGACCTTGGTGCAGTTGGTCTCCTATTCCTCCTAGGTGGCGCTGGAGGCAACACAGATGCCTCAGCAGATGGCACTGCACGGGTGGTTTGCAAGTTCTGCAATGCTTGCAAGATAAGCTCACTTTGTTGTTGCAATCCTTGCAACAATTCTGCATCTGATCCTGGGGAAGTGCAGGAGTAGGTTCAGGTTGATTATTGTTAATCCTAGCATTCCTGCTTCCGTTTCTTCCTCTAGACATTCTGATAATATGGAATAGATTATTCGTATTAGAATTCTTTCATTTCCAATTTGTCAATACTTAGTCCAATAAACATCCAAAATATGTCATTTTATATATACATCCAAAACATATAATGACAATTACAAGGTTAGTGCATTTATGTACATCCAAAAATTGCACTACTTTACTACTATTGCTAACATAGTAGTTCCACAAAATACATTACAAGTATTTTACATACATACATATGTTATCAGAAAGTTCACAAAAACAATCTCATCTCTCCTTCTAAACTTATCCTAGGGTGGAATCAGCTCTAGGGGCTTGGATACAGGTGCTCCTTGCCTTTTTCTCCTGGAGCTAGCTGTGGATATTCTTCCTTTTCCTCAGAGCTAGTGTCTCTCTCCTATCCTTATCTCTTTGCTCCCAGGGGGTGCCAAAGATAGCTCTGTTGCCTTAAGGTGGATGCCTGAGAATTCCTGAGATTTTTCTTTAATAGGTACTGTATCTTTTTCAATCCAGCCTGCCTGGGCCGATCCAACCCATTTAGAATAATTAAAATTAGACACATATGTCTCTGCCTCTAGTCGTCTAGATTTTCCTTCCTTTTCATCCAGTAAAGCAGTAGTAATACTGTTAACCTGAAAAGATAACCCTTTCCTCTTTTTAGTTCTCCTGACATAGTGCTGGGGCTCTTTTCCCCCTTCAGGTATAACTGGGGGCTTTCTGGACAAAACATCTCGTGGATAGTTGCAGCGCATGATATGTGTGAACATCCATTCGTCATCAATAGCCAAGTCATCTCGCACTAATGGATGATCCATCCTAATGTCATGTGCATAAATCCAATCTCCCCCTATCGGGATCCATACCCTGAAATCTGGGGGTCCCGGTCTTTCTGATTTGTCAGATACAATAAAAGCAATATTGTCTATCTCCAGTCCCCCTCCTTTGTAGACAATCAGTCTTTCAAACCTGTAGATTGTCTCTATAGCAGTTCCAGCATTAGGAAATGTCCTCTCCATGAGAAATAACCAATCTTTCAGCATGGGAGTCAATCCTCTCCTCCAGTGCCAAGTATTTCTTCCAGGGTCTGTGGTAAACCACACAAGGTCATATCTTCCACAAGTACTCTCAATCGCCTCCTGTACTCAGTAAGCGTTTCTTCCTCAAACATGCCGAAGATTTGCCATTTAAGATGGCAAACCACAGGGTCCCCCTGCACACACAATAAAATTTGCATGATTAAAAATCACACAGATTTTATTCCTAGTTGTGCATCTATACTACCCATTTCTATTCAACTTAACTAAATGGTTTCTATTTGGATCTAGGTTTACTATTTTACCAATTTTATACTTTCTCATATTTATCTTTCTTATACCAGCAACCATGCTCTGATACCACTTTAAAACTGTCACGCCCCGAGGGTATTCTAATATTAGTGATCAAGCCGTACTTGAATACCAATACTAGTTTACCATCGGGGAGCGGCATATTTTCATAAAACAGGATCTTTTCAGTTGCTTGGACAAGAAATGACAAATATATAGGAAAGTCATAAATTGGTAAATACCTGTAAAATGGATAAACCTTTCTTAAAATAATATTACAAACCATAGTCTACTTTCAAGACTGTTCCTCAAAGTACAATACGAAAATTTCTTAATCTAACTATACTAAAGTAGAAACATATTGCCATCTTAGCTCCATAACTTCTTGAAGCAATCATTGCTAGGCACTTACCGGTACCAAGCTCCGGGAAGAAACTAACCAAGGTCGTAGAGTAAACCTGAAAGGTCTGTGAGAGTGTGAGCTATACCACGGCTCAGTGAATAACCAGAACATATCACAATCAATCAAGTTGTTAGCAATACATATGTAATGCACCAATCAAACATATGCACAATACAAGCTTGGATGATCTAGAATCCAAACAGGAAAAAGATTTACGCCCTCTTTTAAGGGTTGAAGGGTCCAGTCTTAAAAGGCCCGCCCATCCAGAAGAGACCAAGCATACAAGGGAATCTCACGATTTCTCGTGTTAAATTATCTCTTTATTAGAGTAGCTTAACTAACCATCCCAAGTACATAGCATTGGAAACTCCCTAAGTGTTTGTCATCCCGGCAATACCATAGGCGGCGTCCTTCATACCACTTAGTTCCTATGGGATCAACAGAGCAAAGATAACCTTAGCAGTCTATAGCTTAGGCATGCCAGCATTTACCAGAGCCCCGGATGGCTAAACACGTAACAGGCTACCACACAAAATTTATGCAAAGATGCACATCGTGCAATGAATGGTCATTTATATTAAGCAGCCAGAAACTGTTAATTTCATTTTACGATGACCAAACGATTCACACACAATCAGTATGCTAAACAATAAATTTTATCACACAATATTCTGATCACTTGTATTTTTGTAGCTTAGCAAATCATCAACTGAACATGCATGATTCCCAACCCACATGGTAATTTACATTCATTATCTTGTATTAAAATTCAACTAAGCTACAAACCAAAAACAATGTAATAAGTCTGAGTTACTCACCTGCTCATCCTGCTTAATCGTAATAGTCTGTCGGGAAGTCTCCGCTGGACTCAAAGTCACCTATTTAAGAATCAGGTATTCATCAATAATGTGTACTTAATATTTTAGAACTCTTATAAGTGTCTGAGTATCCTTAAGCTGATATCCGGGTTATAACCTGCGTCCATACTGGTCCTTCATTGTCCATGTAAGGGTAGTTTTAATATTGTCCTTTATTCTCATTTTGTTTCTCTTGATCTCTTATTAAGTATTTTTATGTCCTGATAAGGTAACAAAGTACCTTGGTTCTGGGTCCATAGGTGTCCTGATAGGGTATCGGAATGTTCCATTGTTCAATATTGTCCATGTGAGGTAGCAAAATACCTCGTTTCGGTCCATATATGTCCTGGTAGGGTATCAGAAATATTTCATTGTCCAGGCGTTTTATGACCCGGTATTACTGTTATTATTACTGTTCAGTAATTGTTTTTAAATATTTAGATAACTTGGTTCTGTAGTATTCCATTAAATATATAATGTGTATAAATCTTAATGTTTTTAGAAGTCATCTTATCAGTTAAATTAAGTTTTTAAGAAATTTTTCCCTTGTGGAAGCATAAGTCATTATAAGATTATTTATCCACACTATTGTGATAAAATACATTTTATTTTATCTAAAACTAAGAAAATATAGATTTCATCATTCTTTTTTTTTTTTATATATATTACTGATGGCAATTATCTTGCAAATACTATAATTTAGAAACATTGGAAAATATTAAATTTAGTACCTACATTATCATATCATATTAATTTGGAATCGTAAATTGATACAAAAATGATTTTAAGGATCATAAAAGTACATTTGACAATATCTTAGTCACTATAACATGACAATATTATTCTTTTAAGAATAGATAAGTAAAATCATCAGTATTGAGTTTTACTGAAAATAGTACTATACATGTATTATTACTAAAAACTAACAAAATAATTTTTAAATTGATGAAATTAGTGTTCTAACATCAAGAACAATTAATATAGGTTAGTTTATACATATATACATTTTTATTTTATTTTTATACATATTTTTAAGTTTATAAATTTCATTTTTGGAGAAATCGGAGCAGGGACGCGTACAGACCAGGATAAGCCGCCGGCGTACATCCTTAGGCCGCCGGCTTATCTTCACTGTTCATCGTCTTCTCCAAGTTTTTCTTCGATTTTCTTAGGTTTTTACGTTCAAACTTCCACCAAAGCATTTCTAAATGTTCATATGAGATGTTTATACACAAATATAAGCTTAGAACGTGATATCATAAACATGAAACACGTTTTTGATTTATAAAATGGTGTAAGTAGGGTTTTTGAGTTCTTACCTTGGTTTGAGTTGTTGTGAACCGATCTAGAGCTTGTCCTTAAGTGTTTTGTGATCCTAAGATCATTTAAAGTTAGTTTGTATTAATGCTTTTTGATTAAAACGAATTAGAGTTATAGACTTACCTTGTTGGATTCAAAAATTGAGCTTTGGGAGTCCTTTCAATGGTGGCCGAAAATGGAGATAGTTTGAGATGATTTAGGTGTGTTGTTTTATTGTTTTTCTGAGCTTGGGGTGTGTGGATTTGGTCTGAGTAAATGTGTGTGTTTGTTTGTGTATTATGGCATATATATAGAGAAGCTAAGAGGAGCCAAAGGCGGTGGAGAACTCACCAGAAAATTCCTCACGTCCAGCAGATTTTGGGGGGTGTTTTGCACCGTTTTCAAAGCTAATTATACATGTGTTTGAGTTGTCAATCTCCTAGTGGTGCATGTGTGTAGATTAGGGGTCAATAAGTCAAGGAAAATGGCCACAAGTTGAGGATATCGGCTGCCCAAGTGGAGAGGAATTCCATCCGAGAATTTGGGTCAAATATTTGAAGAAATCATGATATTTGGATGTGTTACGGAGGTTTTCAAAATTTTTAAGAAAAAGCAAGATTAGTAGAGGTAGGTTCGGGTTTGTTTTTGACGTTTATCTGATTATTTTAGCGAAGGAATATTTAATTAAGGCGACTAGGAAAAGTCTCGGCTCAAAATGAGCAAGTTTTGATTTTATATTATACGTGATAAATTAATCTTAATGGTTCATCTTTTAATTCTCAAACTTTAGTTTTAAGCGTTGTCTGATATTCTCTTTTGAACGAGTTTGAGTTTTATTTTTAAAATTTTTCGTATAAGGGATTTCTAGAATCGACTTAAAAGTCTTATTCGTACATTTTAGAAATAATAGGAAAGTTTGTTTTACGAATTTAGGACCACAGATAGGACCAGTATTACTACTAGGCTTATTCTATAAGCTTAGTCGGTTTCAGAAATGGCTATTTATTTTCTATTTTATTATTTATTCGTTTTTAGTTCTATTTCTACTAGTATGAAAAATCTAGGGGTTTACAGATACCCTCTGGGGCGTGACAGTGATCCAAATATATATTTGGGTCTAGATTATTAGTTATAGATCTATTTTTGTTCCTATTATGTATTTATAGTTTTAACAGTTCATCCTTGAATTATCGTTTTCCAATTATAAGTTTTATTGATTATTTACTTTCTAATACACTTCAAATCTCATTTAAAATTATTTCTATACTTTGAGTTTTCGATATCAGCTATGAAATCCTATCTTTAGTATTTGTTACTATCTATAGAACTTTGTTTTAGGATTTGAAGATATATATAGGTTCATGAATATTTATGGTTTTAATCTAAGGTCTTTGTTGTCCTACATTAGCCTTCTATTTTCTATATTTCTATTTCCATTCATTTCTACTTGTATGAAAAATCTCGAGGTTTACATAACCCCGAATACAGGGCATAAATCTATTTAAATATATGATTTCCAGCTGATCATATATATTGCTTGCTCACATGATTGTTACATTTTATGTCTATTTAATAATTTATTTGATTTTGTTGATACAAATACGCTAATTTGGGAATATTCTTACTAAGCTAGTTGAGTTATACCCCAATAGATTTTTGTTGACGTAGGATCAATATCTTCTATATCCGAGGTCTTCATCTATCCAGGTAAGCTTATACTTTTGGGAAGCTTTTGGGGGAAATCCTTTTGAAGATCTTAGAATAGATTTCCTTTAAAATCTTTATAGCTATAGTTGTTATTATATGTAAGACCCAGACTATATTATGAATATTGAAGATTTAGCGGGGGAATGCCCCTAAGATGATGTAAAGACTATATTTTTATGATGTTGAAGATAATGTTTAATTAGTTTCTTGCATGCTATATTTACTTTCTCAAACTACATTCTCACTTGTGTCTCCTATTGTTGTGATGGAAGCTTTACATATGGTGTCGAAGGTTTTACGTGACTTCGGGAAGTCATTCTTAAGCTTTAATATCGTATGTGGCAAATTATCACGTTTAGGGTACCATTTGGGGCGTGACATTTTATAGATAGTCTGAACTACTTAAGATATCCAACCCAGTTGTGCATTTCAATTCAAACTGGCCAGGATCATTTCAAGGTTAGAATGTCTAAACAAAGCAAAGCATCCAAACTAGTCTAGATCACTCACAAGTAGTTTGGACTCTATATTTTTACTAGTCGTTGGAAAGCATTTAATGCAAGATCTTTTTAAGGGTTTTTATGCCTATTGTCCATATTTATGAAGAGCTATATGAAGATAAGTTTGTGGGCAAACTTAAGATATCACCTTGAGCTTTTTTATTTTATTATTATTATTTTTTTTTTGCTATACAATAAAATTACTAGTGTTCATTTGTCCTTATTCTCTTGTTCTTAAATTTGCATATTTTAGGAGAGTAAAAGTGTAGTGGTTGAAGAGATTGTAATTGTAGTTATTATGAAAACACTACACTTAAACTTCTTATGTGATTTTGTGAGTGAATAAATTGTGCCCAGTATGTTAGAGTGATTATTGTCAAGACATAACTTAAGTGGTATTTGTTGATATGTTCTTGTTGTAGCTCTTTCTGAGCATTTATTTGATTTATATAAGGTGTTGTGTGAACTCCTCCATTGGAAAGCATTTATGTGATCATAGAAACTAGGGATTGATCAAACCCCATGTCACATCTAGTCTTTTTCTCTTTTTCATTTCTCTTTTTACTTATTGCATATACATTATATTTTTGTTGTATTTACATTAGAGATATTCACAATTCGATTAACCAATTCGTAATCCTATTTTTAAACTACCCATAATGATCGATTTTTTAATATCTCGTTCCTTAACCAGTCCTGTCACGTCGCAAAGGATACCCTAAATATAATAGTCCGCCGCATGTTAAATGAGACTTAAGAATCACTGCCATAGTCATTTAAAAGTCTTTTGTTAGTATGCAAAGTGTTCCCTTACGATAATAGAATACACAAACAATTCGAGATAGATAGTTCAATTTGATAGGATAAGTATAAAAACATAAACCACAGATATCTTAGGATCAGTTACAAAGCATTAAGAGGCATTCCCCTACTACACAAGAGTCTAGGTATTATCTTTTAGGTAAAACCCGATCGTTTAAGGTTTACTACTAAAGACTATACGAAACTAATCATAAACTTCTAAGGAGATAACTCCTAGTTTCGCATTACTTGATTTAGCCAGATCCAAGAATGCAGCCATATGTACGGGAACTACATTAGAAAGAAACTGTGAGGGTATAAGCTACGCTAGCTTAATGAGTTTCACTTCCAAAATTAAATACTTCAACAAGCAATATATATCAGGCAAGTTATATTATGAAATGGACAAGCATGTGAGCATACAATACATAAGACTTTCCGAAAGTCTTATGTTGAATGGATTTACGCCCTCCATTCAGGGTTAGGTGTTTCAGGCTTATACGACCATAGATTTCAATTTTTTCTTATTTATATTGTGGTTGATTCAGGTGCCCACCCACTCATAATTTTTGTAGTTGATACAAGTGCCTACACCACTACTATTTCAATTCCGGCCATTACTCCAACATTCAAGTTTACAGGCCCTTCATTGCCCAGCTACTATGCCTTCTTCCCACGAAGGTATAATAACAAATGCAATGTGACTCAATGTATGATATGCATGGTCAATTTGGTTATAAGATCATGGCATATTAACTTACGATTTATAGGCGATCATAGATATTGTAGACTCGTCAATTCTATACTAAATCATACAAATATTTACAACAATTCCATTTCGATATTCTTATCATCAATTCAGTCACATAGAATTCACATGCACATTCCAATTTTATCTTGCCCTAAATCTAATGCCATTATCATTACAAGCACAATCATGAACGTATAATTTAAAGATAGCGAACTCACTCGGCCATGGACACTAGTCTCTAATGGTAGTGATCTAGAAACAAGAATTTTCCCCCAATTCAAAGTCACCTAAATAAAAGAAATACCCAAATGAGTATTTCATACCATAACTAATTCCAACTTACTAAACAAAACTCTTAGAGTTCGTAATTTCTATGGTAGATGGAAATTCCAACTTAAAACGACCATAACTTGGTCATTTTAACTCGAAATCTCGCAAATAAGCTATCATTTCGATCTACTTTGAAAGATCTATCTACTTATGATGTTATTGTTAAGTTTCGAATACGTTTAGGTCTTGGAATGTTCGGACTAGATCTGATCAGTAGCTAAAACTTGCATTTTCGAAATTGTTTTATGAAATTTACATTATTCCTATCAAGTATATTATATATGCATGCAATATCTATAAGTTATGATCATGAATGACATGATGAGCTATCTACATGTAAATCCTTAATGATTTTTTACTAAAAGAATTTTTTTGGAAGACTTTTACTTTGCAACAATTTCCTAGAATACTTGGTTAGAAAAACTAGCTTTATTTCTTTAAAAATCATCTATATTTTTACTAGGATAAAGCCTTGATGACATATATACTTAATACCTTCATTATCTTAACAAAGTTTTTCATTTAAAGGTTAGAAAATAGATGTTTACATGTGGGTCTTGCCTAGTGACGAATTTTTACACAATTTTAGGAAATAAAAATATTGTTTGATTCAAGTTTGGAAACCTTTCCTTTGTTTTATGTTTATACTTTGATAAAACACATATAAGAAATAAGTCTTTATTATATCTATTCCCTAAAGCTTCTATTTTTCTATTAAAATCCTCATTTTGATATTTGGAAATAGGTGATTATTTGGGGATCATTTTTAGATCCGAATTTTGGGAAATTATTTTTAAGATTATTTCTTGTGAAAAACTCATTTAATCTTTCTAAAATTAGGTTTTAATCAAACCTACTCCCTAAGGCTTTCATTTCTTTATTAAAACTCTTGTTTTAGGGTTGGAAAATAGGTATTTTCTTGGCATTTCACCCTAGTTACGAATTTCAACATTTTTGTTGGTATTGAAACATAGATCTTACTTAGCTTTTGTAACTCTTTTCTTGTTTTGAAAATTTCTCTTAGTAAAACCATTATCAACTTATAAAAATCACTACTTTATAATATCTATCACCTAAGCTGTAAGCCCTGGTTTTCTTTGTAACCAAGCTTGACTTTGGACGCCAAATCGGAAACTGAAACCCTAAACCGGAATAGCCAGGGTTAGAATGAAACCTAGAAACCCTAAGTTCGGCTCCACCAAGAATAAAATCATAAATTCTTTGAGAGCAAGTTAATATAGATTATAGTTCCAAAGAATATAACAAAACATAAAAAGATCAGTTTTCAAGAAATTATCTCTTTCGAACCAAACCAGGATCCGATCCGGAAAACCAGCCTCCGGGACTCAAAATTAGAAAAACATTTCGAAATACTCATTATTAAGACCAAAATTTAATAAGGAATTCAAAAATAAATTTTTTATAATTTTTCGGTTTATAAAAATTACAGTTATAGCCTTTATATCGTATTTTCTTTACCAACTGATAACTTAATTGTCTAATCTATTATTCATTACTATTCACAAGTACAAGCCCATAAACTACTCATACTCACAAACCATACCCTATTCTTACATTTACAACTAAACCATACCTTATTACATCACCTTCCTTATAATTACTTTTCCAATGCATTTTATTACAAATTTTAATTTGAAAATTGTACAAAATTAATTTCTCCCCCTCTCTTTCTCTCTAAGGCCGGCGTGAACCCAAACCCACCACCCCCCCCCCTCTCTTTCCCTCATTTATTCTATTTTTCCTTCTTTATAATCAACGCAAAACCCTAATTCAAACTTACTATATTTATTATTTTATGCTTCACTATCTTTCTTCATTTTCACTTTTACAAATTTCACAAATTTTCTCCCCTTTCACTTCCTTTGCCGTGAGCTTTATACACACACACTCTCACACAATAAATTTTTTTCTTCAACTTTTCTTATTCCAAAGCCTAAATAGGTATAGATCTAAACTATACTACACAAAAACATATAATGGCTAGATCATTTGTCACGCCCCGAAGGATACCCTAAACGTGGCAGTCCACCGTACACAATATTAAAGCCTAAGAATGACCACCTCAGTCACGCGAAGGCTTCCATACTATGTACAAGGCGTCTAACACATAGAGGAGACTCATCGAAGTAATACATTTTACGTTGATATAGCTTGAGTAACAATGTAAAGGAAATACAAATTTACTATACTTCAGATACAAATCCTATACTTCATAATACAAATCATTAAACTTCAATTACACTTCATCAAAAGATTCTACTACGTAAAACTATTACAAGCAAATCATAAAACTAGCTGATAACTTCAACATTCATTTTTGCGAATCCCGAAGCCATTTCGGCTTCAACCATCTCGGTCCCCACTTTGCATTCTTGAGATAACCTGTTCATTTAAACAACTATTGGGGTATAAGCTACACTAGCTTAGTGAGAATTCCCTTAGTTTCCGTACCAGAACAAGCAAGCATTAATCAATCATATGCTATGCATGACAAACACGTGAGCAAGCAATTATGCATGGGTATCCGGAACCCACACACAGAACGGATTTACGCCCTCCGTATCTTGGGTTAGGAATGGTATTGAGTCTACACGACCGCATCTAGTCCCCAAGCCCTCGGCTCTTAGCACTCGACTCGGCTAGGCTCATCCAAGAATGCATCCACATGCGCCTTAGTACCCCTGAATGAGCTCTGGCACCGGGCTCGTTATCCAAACGAGGCAACAACGGACCATACCGATCGACCTGCGTAGGAGTAGCATGCTAAATGCAATATGTCCGATGCGATGCATGACCAATTTAATTTTTGCTTAGGTCAAAAATATTTATACATTCTTTAGAGTGACCAACCAATATCACACATATAACAGGAATAATATGAACGGTGCAGTTATCCAATCAAATCGTGGTTTCGATATGCTTTAGTATTCTTTGGCATACATTCATCACAGTCTATCATATCTCCCATCCCCATTCATATCGATTTTTATCTTGTTCCTATAATTCTAATGCAACTAACTACAAGCACAATCAAGGTAACAAAACAAGGAGAAAACTCACTCGGCCATTGGATCACCGGTCTTCTAGTAATAGTAATTCGGCGGTAGAGAATCGTCGAATTCGGGATCACCTAAAAAGGAAGAAATACTCTAATAAGTATTTCAACTCAAACTAATCTAAACGATTTTATACGAACTATCAAATTCGTAATTCTCGTCCTAAGCGGGAATTCCAACTTAAAACGGCCATAACTTGGTCATTTTAACTCGGAATCTCGCAAATTATATATCGATTTCTATCTACTTCGAAAGATCTATCTATTTCTAATATTATTTTCAAGTTTTGAAAACATTTAGGTCTCGGAACAGAGGGATCAGATCTGATCAGTAACGGTTTCCGATTCCGAAAAATAGTTTTGTAAATGTTTGTAATGTTTTTATTATATAAATTAGCCATACATGCAATATGAGTGATTTCCTAACATGAATGGCATGAAATGAGTTTCATGTATGCATGGTCTTGATGATTTTTGGTAAAAGAAAATTTTGGAACTCTTTATTTTGCAAGACTTCAACTATAACTACTTTTTGAAAAATCTAGTTTTCTAACTTTGATCATTTCCATTTGTTTTGGATTTATTACTTAAGAAATATAATTATTTTTGTTAAAATTGAGTCTTCATTATATATATTACTTATGACCTTCATTTCTACATAAAAATTTCCATTTTACACTTTGTAAATATGTTTCCAATATGATTTACTCAAAAATCCGAATTTTAGAAAATCCACTTTTTGAATGATTCATTTGGGGAAAACTTGTTTAGAACATTAATTTAAGGCTTTACTATATCAATTACCTAAGGACTTCATTTAACACATAAAACTTGCAATTTGAGCTCAAATACTAAGTGATTACATAGGCATCATCTTAAATTACGAATTTGACAATTTGATCACTAACTCAAATTTTTCATTTTAATTCCATTACTTGTTTTACACATTACTCATGCCTAAACTCATTTTAACTTGTAAAAATCATTACTTAATGATACCTATTACCTATATACTTCATTTTTCACATAAAACATGAGTTTTGGAGTTGATAAATGGGTTTTAAAAATTGGTCTTGGTTGGGATCCGAATTTAAAATTATTTTTGGTCATATCTTTTGATAAAATCTATCTAAGCTTATGAAAATCATTCCTTACATATCCTATCCTAAGAGCCTTTCATTTCTTAAATAAAAACTTCATTTTTGAGTTGGAAAACATGTTTTAAAATATGCCTTGGCCAAAATCCGAAAATAGAATTTTTATTTTGAAAATAACTTTTGAAAATCACATTAGATTCTTGTAAAAAGAAGCCTTGATGATATACATATATTAAGCCTTCATTTTCTTAAAAAAATTACATTTTGACACTTGGAAAGTGGTTTTTAAATGGGGTCTTGCCAAAATACGAATTTCACTACTTTTGTTCAAGTTCATAACTAAGATCTATACTTAATATGAACATAAACATAAAACAAATGCATGGTAATAAGCTATAAACATCATGGATCTAAACTTTACTTATCAAAATCTTTCATTTATGGTATCTATACCCTAAGCCCTTCATTTTAAATGAAAAATATACATTTTGAAGTTGAAAAACCACTTTTCTAAATATGGTTCCATTTTCATCCGAATTTTCAAAAGTTTTTTTGTTGAAAATAAAATAGATCTTGAGTTTCCTATAATTTTCCTACCATCATCATGCTATAGCAAGTTGTTCATGAACATAAACAAAGATCTAATGCATTTATGAACTCAAAAAACTAGATCTAGTCTTCTAAACTAGTTTTAAATGCATGAATCACTAAGATAGACATGTGATGATAGATCTATACATAAATCATAAGAAATAACAAAGATAACAACTTAAATAACAAGATCCATGGCATAAACGAAAATCAAAGCTACAAAAATTTAGATCTACAAAATATCAACTTTAAACAAGAAAATAATTGAAATACAAGATAATAAAAGTAGAGAAAAGGAGTGTTTCATTATTGGCATCATCATCCTAAGCTTTTAAGCTTATGGAAGGTCATTTGATGCATGAAACCTTCATTACACTTTACCTATATACTATGGAGGCTTTGAGATGAAGATTTGCTTAAAAATCTTCAAGAAATATGGATGGAGGCTCAAGATGAATAGGGGCAGCTTGTTTTGTTGAAGAAATAAGAACAAGAAGAAGAAACAAAAGAGAAAAATGAGAGAGAAAAGCTAAGGAAATGAAAAAGGGAAAGAGGAGTAAATGAAAGAGAGAGAGAAAATGAGTGTATTAAATGAATGGAGGAAAGAAAAAAATAAAACAAGGCAAAATTTGGGGGGGGCAATTCACGTGGAAGGGGAGAAAAAGAGAGGGAATTGTTAAAATTTGACTTGAATTAAATTGTGTAATTAATGTGTAATGTAACTTTCTTAAAGGAGTAGAAAATAATTAATTTAGTCAAAATATGAGTAGATAAAGGACAATGGCAGCCATAAATAGGGTCAAAAATCTGCCATCAATTGTGGGATAATGTGTAGAAAATTGAAGTGAAAATGAAGTGATATGTGTAAGATGTACTTGAGGTATGGGTTGTAAAAGTACTTTATTAATAAAATAAAATAAAATTAGAAAATTTATTCCAAATATTTGTAGCAGATTTTTCATATTTAAAATTAAATAATTATTTGAATTATTTTAGTAATTTAACAAATATATTACCGGTATGATCAAAATACGCGAATATGGGCTATAATTGATATTTTTATAACCCGAAAAATTCTAAAAAATTATTTTATGAAAATAAAAACATTTTTAAAATATTTTTAAATTATTAAATTAATTTATTTTATTTTTAGTATCGGGTCTTAAACAGAATCTGATCCCGTAAAAACCCGAAACGACTAAATTTTAAAAAAACAAAATTTTCTATAACATATAAAATATTTATCTAAAAATATAAGGCTTTATAAGAATAATAAAATTTTGTAATGAAATAAAAATGAATAGTGGAAAAGACTATTCAATTACTGGTAATAATGAAAATACGATAAAAAGGTTATAACTGTAACTTTTATAACCCGAAAAATTTCATAACTGATATATTTAGAAATCTCATGAAATTACGAGTCTAACTGTACCATTGGTATATTTTTGATATCTCGAGCCTCGAGACACGCTTTTCGAAGTCTGTATCCGAACGAGTTCGAAATAGGTCAAAAATTTACCAATCTGATATTTTTAAACAAACTCATATTACTATGAGCTATTCTACATATTTAACTACATCTCGGCCTCTAAGGTTAGGGGCGCTAGATTGCCGGACTTAATTATTGTATTCCGCTTAGGGTTTTCGGGTGATTTTCTGGTTTAGACCTTTGCCAATTTGGAAACTGACATTTATGTTTATATAACATATTTAATTTGAGAAATTTATTTTAAATTTTATTTTTTTAAGAATTTAATATCTCTTAATGTTTTTGGAATTCTTGAATTGAGTTATATTTTCGAAAGTCAATCGTTATTTGCTTTTTAATAATTTGTTTTTGAGCTTTATATTACCCGTTTTTATAAGTCGGAGTTAAATATGGAATTTTTCGTACGTCGTGGTTTTGAATTTGAAGACCACTGAGTTTTTATTTTATTGTTCAAAGATTTTCATTTTCTCATGATTAAGAATTTTTTTTTTTTATTCATTCACGATTTAGGACTTGTCGAAATTCGATTTTAATTTGGAGTGATTTTTAAGGTTTATTTTCGAAGTTCATCTTGAAATCATTTATTGAAATTTTCCGGGGCTTAATCATTCATGTGTGCATTCATAAAAATTCCTATGAGCTTCATGCTAGGGACATGTCATGCCCCAAGGGGTACCCTAAACGTAACAGTCCGTCACACTCAATATTAAAGCTTAAGTATGACAACCTTAGCCACTCCCAAAAGCTTTGATATTAAGTATAAGGCGTACTCTCATAAATTTAGAGGACCATACATGGAATTTATGAAGCTTAAGAAGATATAATAACATATTAAGAAAAGAGGATTCATAATATTCAATTTACTTATAACAATGGTCTTTACAACTTAGGGGCATTTCCCTAATTCACAAATATTACAAGAATATTTGTACATCATTTCTAATACTAAACTTCATCTAAAATTTCCTTACCCAAAAAGAAATTACCTGACTGCAGGGTCCTCGTGGCCTCAACCATAAATAGGGGAACTGCAAAAGATATATATGGGGGTATAAGTTAACAGGCTTAGTGAGAATTATTTCCTTAAATAACTTCTTGTAACAAAATTTCAAACAAGTTGTTTAAGCAATCAAATGAAATGCAACATACACGTGGGCAAACAAGGTATATAGTTTTCCAGGAACTATATGTTGAATGGATTTGTGCCCTCTATTCGGGGTTTGGTGAGACATAACCTCAAAACAAGTAGTTTTAGTTAAAAAGATTTATGCTTTCGACCAATGTCGCCAAGCTTGTGAAGTGTACTTGAATCGAACCTTGCTTTTAGATCTTCCGTCAAGCATTTCCTTAACACCACCAAGCAATCGCTTTCGGACACTCCGCTAAGTGTTGCTTTCGACATGAGCTTACTATCCTTCTCACCCAAGGATAATAACCCAAATGCAATATGACTCACTTCGTGGTATGCATGAATCCATTTATTTATGATATCATAACATTATTATTATTATTATTATCAAATTTAAGGCGATCAAAGAATCTCACACAAAGCAAGTGTTATGCTAAAACAAACATTTAAATCAATTCCGGCCTCGATATTCTTAAGATTCTTTCAAAGAATTATTTTACATACATATCCATTTATCTTTTCCTAGCTCTAATGCAACTAAATTACAAGCACAACAAGTATAGCATTTAAAGGAAATAAACTCACGATGCCATGTCGACTATTCTTCTATATGGATGAGTCGTTCACACACTCCACTCAATCGAAATAATCTTCGGGATATAGGTATCCTTCCTCGGAGTCACCTAGCCAAAGAAAATACCCACAATGAGTATTTCTTGATGATTTTCTTGAATTTTGACAAGCCAATGTCAAAAGAACGTTAAAGTTTGTATAAAGGAAAGTTCTAATTTCAAATGGCCATAACTTGGTCATTTTAACTCGGAATCGCGCATATAATATACCGATTTCTACCTACTCAAAAAGATCTATTCATTTATAAAAATATTTTTATTAAACTATTCATTTAGGCCCTGAAATAGTGGCGATAAAATCCACCACGAATTTTCCAACTCAAAAACAACTTTGGTTCAATCATTCTAAATTTATTTGATAAATACTTACTTATCTATATAGTTGAAAAATCCTCTTTTTTATAGCTACATAGCTCATATTCATTCATACTCAAGTGTTTATTTTCCAATCATGTTTCTTGAGTAAGGAAATAATTAGAAGTTAGAAAACTATAGTTTACAAGAAATTCATTTGTGATTGGTTTTGAAATGCATACTTTGATTCTTTTGGTTTTTAAAGAATTACTTTATTTTTTATTTATTACTTTTCTAGATGACTTTTTGAAAAAACAATTTTTCTTCTTTTCTAAATTCTTGTGTTGGTCTTACGTATGTTCTATGTCACGCCCCGAAGGGTACCCTAAACATGGCAGCCCGCCACATATAATATAAAGGCTTAGGAATGACTACCTTAGTCATGCGAAAGCCTTAGTATTATATGTAAGGCGTCTAGCACGGTAATAGGAGACGCTTTTGGGAAGCATAGTTAACAAGTAAAAATGAACATACAAGAATCCATAAATAAAACATAATTATATCATTAATAACTAAAGGTTTATTACATGATTTCTTAGGGGCATACCCCCGCTAATCTCAAGGATCGTGATACTCTTTACAACATCCAAAATACTACATTAAAAATTTCAAAGGAATTCTAATCTAAGTCTTTGAGTAGATTTCCTCCAAAAGCTTCAATATATAAAACTTACAAGGATACGGGGAGACCTCGGGCACAAAAATAGGTGTCCCTGAGAATACAAATACCTATAGGGGTGTAAGCTTATGGGCTTAGTGAGTAAATCCTAAAATTCATACTCGAAGAAAATTATCAACCAAGTTTATTATTCAAACATATGGAATGCAACAACCACGTGAGCATACAAGACATATAACTTTTCGGGAATCATATGTTAAATGAATTACGCCCTTCATTCGGGGTTGGGTATTCAGGCCAATTACAGCCACAACTTTTAAAAACACTTTTATAGATCTTACCGGCTCCTATACGCCATCAAAAACTTGTAGTTATTACATGCTCCTACTAGCCACCAATTTTGTAGTTTTTACCGGCTTCTACTCGCTACTTACATGATATACCGGTTCTGCCTACCACCACTATTATACACTTGTCCCACCAATTGTATAGTAATGAATGAAATGTGACTCAACATATGAAGTGCATGAATAATTTCTTTAATTAAAGTCTAGTAGTTACATTTAACTTCTTTCAAGTGATCAACCAATTTCAAACACTTCAAGATATTAATGCACATACATCTTTATTACAACAAATTGAGTTTCAATATACTTAGTATTCTTTCAACATATTACCATACACTTCCTTTTGATTTTGCCTAAATTCTAGTACAACTAATTTTACAAGCACAATCAAGAGTATGAGAAAATTAACGGGAAGTAAACTCACTCAGCCATGATGACACCTTTCTTGAAATTGATGAGTCGTTCGGGATTTCCACTAATCGTAGTAATCTTTGGGATATGAACAATCCTCTTCGAGATTATCTAAAAGAAAGAAGAATGTCACGCCCCGATGGGTACCCTAAACGTGGCAGTCCGCCACAATATAAATCAAGGCTAGGAATGGCTTACCTTAGTCATGCAAAAGCCTTAGTATTATATGTAGGCGTCTAACACGTAATAGGAGAACGCTTTTGGGAAGCATAGTTTAAGCAAGTAAAGATAAACATACAAGAATTCAGAAATAAAATCATATCATAAATAACCAAAGGTCTGATACATACTTTCTTAGGGGCATTCCCCCGCTGAATCCAAGGATCGAGATAAACTTCCTAACTTCCAAATTAAAGATTTCAAAGGAATTCTAATCTAAGTCTTCGAGTAGATTTTCCTCCAAAAGCTTTAACATCAAAACGTATTCGGATACGGGATGGCCTCAAGCTCAAAAAATAGGTGTTCCTGAGATACAGATATCTATAGGGGTATAAGCTTAGGGCTTAGTGAGTAAATCCCAAAAATTCATACTCGAGAAAATTAACAATCAAGTTCATTATTCAAGCACATGAAATGCAACAACCACGTGAGCATACAAGACATATGACTTTCCGGGAATCATATGTTGAATGAATTTACGCCCTTCATTCGGTGTTGGGGATTCAGGCCAATTACAGCCACAATTTTTAAAAGCACTTTTATAGATCTTACCGGCTCCTATACGCCATCAAAAACTTGTAGTTTATTACAGGCTCCTACTAGCCACCACTTTTGTAGTTCTTACCGGCTCCTACTCGCCACTTACATGATATACCGGTTATGTCTACCACACTATTATACACTTGTCCACCAATTGTATAGTAGCGAATGCAATGTGACTCAACATATGAAGTGCATGAATAACTTCTTTAATTAAGGTCTA
Organism: Combretum micranthum; assembly: GCA_024138025.1. Lineage (NCBI taxonomy): Eukaryota > Viridiplantae > Streptophyta > Magnoliopsida > Myrtales > Combretaceae > Combretum > Combretum micranthum. Next base: position 326,667 of record JAMXBD010000982.1, on the reverse strand, counting down.
GTAATTATGTTTAAATTTCTTCAAGTGATCAATCAATTTCAAACACTTCAAGATACTAATTCACATACAACTTTATTACAAACAATTCGAGTTCCGATATACTTAGTATTCTTTCAACATATTTTCATACACTTCCTTTTTATTTTTCTTAAATTCTAGTGCAACTAATTCTACAAGCACAATCAAAGTATGAAAAATAACGGGGAATAAACTCACTCAGCCATGATGACACCGGTCTTGAATTGGATGGGTCGTTCGGAAATTCCACTTAATCGTAGTAATCCTCGAGATACGAACAATCCTCCTCGTGATTATCTAATCAAGAAGAATACCCAAAAATGAGTATTTCATGAAATTCTATCCTTGAAGATTCTAATCTTTTCTTAAAATCGTAGTAAAATCGTATAAGGGAAAATTCCTACTTAAAATGGCCATAACTTGCTCATTTTAACTCGAAATTTTGCGTATAGTATGTCGTTTTCTACCTACTCGAAAAGATCTACGCATTTCTAAGCTTATTTTTATAAAACTAAGTCGTTTAGGTTCCGAAAAGGTAGCGACCAGATTTTCCACGAATTTGTAAACACTTGATTTCTTTTTTGTAAACAAAGCTCTTCTGAAAAGATAAATATTTCAATTATTTTGTAAACTTTTTGAAAGGTATATATTTATATGTAATGACTCACAACATATGTATGAAGTAAATGGGTTGTCTCAACTTATAAAAATTATGGTTGTAAAAGACTTGAACTTGAGATTCTATTTTACTTTTGAAAGATCTTTTAGTTTATGAATATCCTATTTTAAAATGAAATCTTTTGTAATTATTTTGATTTCCTAAAATGTGATTTTATTTTTTCTAAACTTGGATTTCAAGAGTAGCAAAAGGACATTTTTATTTCTAAAAGAATTTCTATTTCTTGATAAAAGATAAGTTTTCATAAAACCTTTTGTTTGTGTAAGAAAATCATTCCCATACATGTTCATGGGTTTTTAAGGAATCCATTTTCCACATTTATTCCTTTTTAGAAAGAATCTTTGATTCAAGAAAACACTTCTCATTTATTTTGTTGAGAAAAAACATTATGTTCATGCATGAATATGAATCGTAACTATAGAGATATAATAACTTGAAAGCTTAAATAAATAATAAAGTAAGTCAAGTATTAGGACCTTAGCTTCATCAAGGTACCCCGGGACTAAGAAAAGACTAGTCCCGAAAAGAAAAAGGAATTGTTTTGACTTGAATGAGGACAAGTCTAAGACTAGAATGACTAGTCTTAAAATCAACTTGAAAATTAAATAAATTGCATGAAAGGTAAATAAATTGCAAGGCTATGAGCTTATATGCTCTAATTAATATATATAGCTATATAGATATATTAGATAGTAATAAACATAAAGGAAATATAGAGAAACATAATTGATCATGGAGGAATTTTGATTATGAACAAAAACAAAGCATGAACCTAATGTTGCTTTCTTAACCTTCATGGTTTTAGAAAACACACCCTAAGCTCATACTAAGTAAATGAACATGAAGAAATCTTGAGAAATTTCTTACCTAAAGAAGCTAAACTCAAGAGGACTTCTTGAAGAACTCTTGAAAGAATTTTGAGAGGGATTTTGAGAGAGTAACTTTAGTTTAGAAGAAGTGTGAAGGAAGTGAAGGTATGAAAGGGGTATTTATAGGAAAATGTGGAGATAAATTGTGTTAATTAAATAATTGGAAATTAAAACAAATTGGGCATGGGAGAGATGGCCGGCGCCATTTTGATGCATGGGGAGAGAAAATAATTTTTTTGTCTTTTGATTAATTAAAAGTAAGAAATGAAAGATGTGAAGTTGTATTGGAAATGAAAATGTGTAAGAAGTAGGTGTAAGGTTTGTAAGAATAGGTGTAAGAAAAGTAGAGATAGATGAATAGTGTAGAATAGTAAAAAATAGTGTAATGTAAAAGTAGACATGACAAAATATCGTAGTAAGAAAGTACGCGTATAAAAGCGATATCTGATATTTTTAGTTATCGAAAAATTACGAAATTGATATTTTTGAAAATCTTATGTTTTTTACGAGTCTAACGGTATATTCGGATATTTTTCCTATTCCGGGCTTTCCGGACACGTCTTTCAAGAATCATGTCCGATCGGGTTCAAAGGACACTCGAATTCCGCGAAACTGAAACTTTTATAAAACCTATGGTTATTACGAACTATTCGAGCTAATTTTTCCAACTTCGTTTCAATGACTTGAGAAAGCAATGCCGGAGTTAAACGGTTACAGTAAACTAGGGTTTTGTTTGACCTAAGAATCCGTTTGACTTCCTTTAGGGTTTAGGTCTTTAATTTTGGATCGAAATTTCGGGGATTTACAAAGAATACCTAAATGAGTATTTCATGAACTTCTATTCTTGAAGATTCTAATCTTTTCTTAAAATCGCGGTAAAATCGTATAAGGGGAAATTCCATTTAAAATGGCCATAACTTGCTCATTTTAACTCAGAATTTCGCATATAATATATCATTTTTTACCTACTCGAAAAGATCTATACATTCTAATCTTATTTTCATAAAACTAAGTCGTTTGGGTCCCGAAAAGATAGCGACAGATTTGCCACGAATTTGCAAAAACTTGTTTTCCTTCTTACACAAAGCTCATTTGAAGAGATGACTATTTCAAGTATTTTGTAAACTTTTTGAAAGGTATATACATATATGTAATGATTCATAACAAATGTATGAAGTAAATGGAGTTGTCTCAATTTATGAAAAGGTAAATTTTGAAGATTTGAACTTAGAAAAATTTTGAAATATTTATTTTACTCTAAAAAGATCTTGAGCTACTTTGAAATGAGTATTTAATTTCTTGTTAAGTATTTTTAAAGAATGATTTTTATTTTTCTAAGCTTAGTTTCCAACAATTTGTAATTTTCACAAAAAATATTTTAGTTCCTTGGTTTCTTGGATCATTTTATTTTAATGAAAAGGGTTCTATTATTAAAGAAAAAGATGAAGTTATTGTAACACTCTCGTTTACTTCATAAATCCTTTATATGTTATAAAATTTCTTGTAAGTTCCTCTAGGCTTGTTTAAGATGACTTCTTAGTTCTTAAGGAAACATTAACTCCATACTTTTATTTCTGGGAAAACTTTTTATCTTAAGAAAAAATTTCCTTCATTTATCTTATTGAGACAAGACCATTATGTTCAGGCATGAATAATGAATCGTAAGCTATGAAAATATAAAAGAATAAGCATATAAAGAAATAAATGAAGTATTGGGACCTTAGCTTCATCAAGGTAACCCCGGGACTAAGAAAGAAGTCCCGAAAAGAAAAGAAAAGAAAATGTTTTGACTCGATGAGGACAAGTCTAAGACTAGAATGACTAGTCTTAAAAACAACTTGAAATAAATAATTGCAATGAAGTAAATAAATTGCATGAAAGGTAAATAAATTGCAAAACATGAGTTTATATGCTCTAAATAATATATATAGCTATATAGATATTTAGATAGTAATGAACATAAAAGAACACAAAGGAGTCGGAGATTTTAAACAAAAACAAAGTATGAACCTATTGTTGCTTTCTTAACCTTAATGGTTTTAGAAAACACACACTAAGTTCATACTAAGTAGATGAACATAGGAATTTCTTGAAGGCATATTACCTAAAAGAAAGAAAAAGAAGAAGATTCTTGAGAGATTTTGAGAGAATAACTTTAGTAAAGAAGTGTGTGAAAGAAGTGAAGGTTGAGGGGGTATTTATCGAAAATGTGGGAGATAATTTGTTTAATTAAATAAGTGAAAAATAAAACAAATTGAGGCATTGGCCGGGGGGGGGGGGGGCGCTACTTTTAGGAGAAAGAGAGAGGAAAATTTATTTTTTTGTTATTTTGTTAATTAAAAGTAAGAAATGAAAGATGTGAAAATTGTATTAGAAATGAAAATGTGTAAGAAATAGGTGTATGGGTTGTAAGAATAGGTTGTAAGAAAAAGTAGAGATAGATGAATAGTGTAGAATAGTAGAAAATAGTGTAATGTAAAAGTAGACATGACAGATAGTAAGAAAATACACGTATAAAACGATATCTGATATTTTTAGCTACCAAAAAATTAACGAAATTGATATTTTTGGAAATCTCATATTTTTATGAGTTTAACGGTATATTCGGAATATTTTCCCTATTCCGAGCTTCCGGACACGTTTTTCGAGAACCATGTCCGATCGGGTCCTAAGGACACTTGAATTTTGTAAATCTGACATTTTTACGTAACCTATAGCTATTACGAACCATAATAACTAATTATTCCCACTTCGTTTTCTAGGGCTAGAGAAAACGGTAATGCCGGACTTAAGCGGTTACGGTAAAATAGGGTTTTGTTGACTCAAAAAAATCCGGTTGACTTCTGATTAGGATTTAAACTATAATTCGAATCCAAAATTTTCGGGGAATTACATTCTACACAATCCTTCTTTGATTATTTATTTGAAAAGATCTAAACTTGAAACTTCTTATTTCTTGCTTCATAAGGTTTTTGTTATGTTATATTTTCGTAGAAATCATTTTATCTCAAAAATCATTTTCTTTTTGAAAAACAAAGTGAGATAATAAAATGATTTAAAAAGCTTTTCATAACAAAAGTAGTTTCTAAGATTGTAGTGGGTTCTTTTGTAACTTGAAAAGAATGACTTTATTCTTATTAAATCATAGATTTTATACTTCACATAACTTATCTCTAAGTGGTAAAATCTCCTTTTGTCAATTATTTTTAGAACTTGAAATTTTTGGACAATAATCTAAATGAACATGATTTATGAGAAATAAGAGCAAACAAACAAAAATAACATAAATAATAAAGTCAAGTATTGGGAGTCTTAGCTTTTTCAAGGCTCCCGAGACTAAGAAGTAGACTAGTCTCAAAATAAAAATAAAATGAAAGAAAGAAAAATTTGTTTTGACTTGATAAGGAAAAGTCTAAGACTGAAGACTCTTAGACACTAGTCTTAAAATAACAAGAAATAAATAAATAAATTACAATGGAATAAAGAAATAAATTGCATTGCATAAAATATAATAAATTGCAAGTGAGCTTATATGCCTAAAAAATATGTATATATATATAGATAATAGTACTTAGATATAGTAACAATAATATGAACAAAAATAATAACATAAATATAAATAGATTTTCATGAACAAGAACAATACATGAACATAATGTAGCTTCCATAACATTTAGTCTTTGGAAAGTCACACTATGGTCATGTAAAGTTACATGACATGAGAAGAAGAAAAATAATAGGAAATTGATACCTCAAGAAGACTTTGGTAGTATTATGTGGTTTTGGTTTTGGTTTTTGTTTTTGTTGTAAGTAGAAGTTGTTTTAGAATTATTTTGAGAGAGTTTTGGGAGGATATTTGGAGAGAGTTTTGAGAAGAGAATTTGAGAGAGTTTTTGTAAGGAATTTGTGGGTAGTAAATGTGTGAAAGAAGTGAAAGAGGAGGGGGTATTTATAGGAAAATGTGGAGTGATTTTTGTGTGATTAAAATAAAAGAAAATTGAAACAATTTGTGGATGATGCATAGGGGGGTGGCATCGGCCATGAGTGAAGGGAGAGAGAGTGTACTTTATTTTTTTGTATTTTGTGGATCAAATGAAGTAATAAGTAAAGTAGATGTGAAATAAGGTTACAGGAAAGGTAAAAAGTAAAGATTATAGATTATGGTGTGTGTAAGAGTAGGTGTAAGAAAACGTAGAGATAAAAGAATAGTGTAGAATAGTAATGAATAGTGTAATGCAAAGTAGATATGACTAATAAAGTACCGGTAGTAAGAAAATATACGTACAATTGCGATATCTGTTATTTTTACTTACCGAAAAATTATAAAACTGATATTTTTGAAAACCTTATATTTTTACGAGTCTAATGGCATATTCGGAATATTTTTACTATTCCGGGCTCCAGGACATGTTTTTTAAGAATTGTGTTCGATCGGGTCCGAAACGAGTTACGGTTTTACTAATCGGATATTTATACGCTTTCTTGGATAATTACGCACTATTCTATATTCTAAACTCTTACTTACTCTTACTAAGTTGCTTATTCGGGATTACCGGACTTAAGTTATTACATCTAACTAGGGTTTTGTTGACCTTTAGAGTTCCGGTTGACTTCTGTTTTAGGGTTTTAGGCTAAACTGATTTCAAAAGTTTGGGGATTTACAAGACATGAAACCACTTGAACATGAATCTCAAGCCATCGCAAGTTGTGGATCTTGTGATTAAAGCTTATGTTTTTACCATGATCATAACATATGTACATATAGTGATGATTTCATGCTACTACATTATTGTCATAAGTAGTATACTTCATTTCATGCATTTAACATATCATTACACTTAGATCTAGCTCTTAGACATTTATTCTCTTACATGATATTGTAGATCTCATGCATTTATTATGTGTAGGATGAGTAAATAGTCATAAATATCTTGTCTTATGTGTCACGCCCCGAGGGGTACCCTAAACGTGGCAGTCCGCCGTACACAATAATAAAGCCAGGAATGACTACCTTAATCATGCAAAGGCTTCCATATCATGCACAAGGCGTACATCACAACCAAGGGAACGCATCGGAGTAGCGCAATTTATATTGATAATAAATAAGTAACAAGGCAAAGAGAATACTTATCACAAATCATAAACATATTTCATTGCAATTCTTAGGGGCTTGTCCATCTATTATCTTCAATAATATACATCACTATTCATATAAGTCATTATATGTAAAGACCCTTACAAAATTACTTATATATGATCTATTTCCTCCATAGAAGCTTAACGATCCTTTCATGATTTCTTCAATGTCATGATCCTCAAATTTAACCCACGAATATACCTGTTTCAACAAAATCTATAGGGGTATAAGCTACAACTAGCTTAGTGAGATATTCCTTTTTATTCGCACCATATTTTCAAACAAGTTTATTTATTTAATCACACATATGCTATGCATACAATGCAACAATCACATATTACGCGAATATATATAGTTATCCAGAAACCATATATAGACGGATTACCCCCCCGTATCAAAGGTTAGGGAATCGGGTTAAGGTCCTCGCCTTCTACTCTGCAGTCCCCAGGTCCTCACCCACAGCGTTCGTTGGCTCGGCTCCGACCTAGAGTCGCTTTCCCCAAGCAATTTGGATTCTCCAGGAAGGAACATGGCCCGTGGCACCGCACGATCACAGCCAATCCAACTCTATGCGTAGAGTAGTAGCCTTCAGAAATAGATGTGACTCGATGGATCTATGCGTGAACTTTTATTGTTCTTCGGTCAAACCTTATGAAGGTTTATTAGGGGCGATCAATCAATTTAGCAACAATAAACAATCATACAAGTAAGTAAACAAAATTATTTAACAAGCAGATCGAAGTTGCGATATTCTTAATTCTCAATTCACGCATAAACATAAAATCATATATATACGCATAATCCCGAAATCCCCAAATATATTTGTTTTTATCTTTTCTTAGTATACTAATGCTACTACATTACAAGCACAAGCAAGGTAACGAAATTAGAAGGAATAACTCACTCGTCCATTTCGCTATCTTCTTAGTCGTAGTAATCCTCGGGTAGGGTATTCTCGTATTCTTCGTCACCTAGACAAAAGAAATACCCGGGATAAGTCTTTCATGAATTTCTATTCTTGGATATTCTAAACTTTACTTAAAACCGCGGTAAAATGGTATAAGAAGAAATTCCAACTTAAAATGGCCATAACTTGCTCATTTTAACTCGGAATTTCACATATAATATACCGTTTTCCACCTATTCGAAAAGATCTATCCATTTCTAAGGTTATCTTAGTCATAAAAGGTCATTTAGGTTCCGAAAACATTAGGTACAGATTTAAAACGAATTTTTCTAAACTTTTGCAAAAATCCATTTTCTAGCTCAACTCCATTTTAAAGAAAATCCTTTGTAACAATATATGTATATAATTATATTTGATAAACACTTCGAATATAGGCAAGCTCACTTATATGCAAAAATCCTAATGGTAGTGTCTCAACAATTTATTTTCATAACACAATTCATTAAACTTTAGCTTTGAAAACTTCCTTTCAAGTATTTAAAGAAACTTTATATTTTTCTTAGGTTGTTATAAATGAGTGTAATCTTATTTTATTTTCTTCATTCCTTTTTCCAAAACAAGCAAATTTTCCTTTAATCCTTAGTCTTTCATAAATTTCACTTCTAGTGATAAAGATCAATTTATCAAAAGTATTAAGTTGTTGAAAACCTTTTCATAATTTGTTTTTATTTATGGTCTTAGAAAATGAGTCTTGTTTTCTATATTCCTTTTCTAAAATATAGGCTTTTAACTTTTCAAAACTTGTTCTTTCATCTCTTTTGAAAAGAATCATCTTTATTGATAAAATCTATTATTGTTAATCTTACTTTATCTATACTCTTTTGAAATAGGTTCTTTCTTTTAGGAATTTTAAAACCATTACTTTTCCTAAGTGGGTTCATGAGTTGATTTTTTTATACTAACTTTGAAAACTAATTTGTTTCTTAGTTAGAAAAGAGTTTAAGTCTTAAACTTTTAATATTAACGATTTATTTTTCTTAAAACTTAGATTACTTTAAAATATAAAGAAAATATTTATTGCTTATGTTCTCTTGGTAAAACTATCTTTGTTATTTAAGAAAACTTGAAAAAACTTGTATTACTCTATTTCTAGGTCGTTGATAGTAACTTCATGATTTTGTGATAAATCACTTAATCAAAATTCTAGCTTTGAGTTTATTTAATAAAGTAAAATTCTATTTTTAGAGTTTGAGACATTAACATTATGTAATTGCAAGTATTATGAGCATATAAAATAATAGGAACATAAGAAAATACTAGAAATAAATAATGAGCAAGAAAATAAAATATCAAGCATTGGGATCCTTAGCTTCATCAAGGAATCCCGATCAAGTATTGGAGCGTTAGCTTTATCAAGGCGTCCTGGGACTAAGAATGGACTAGTCCCGAAATATTTAAAGAGAATAAATAAAAGATTGTTTTGACTTGATATGTACAAGTCTAAGACTAGAAAGACTAGTCTAAATAATTGCATAAAATAAATTGCATAACTTGAAAGTAAATAAATAACAAATGACTGTATATGCTCTAAATAAATATAATATACATATTATATTTATATATAAGCAAGATCAAAATATAAACAAGTAATAAATGACAAAGTAATATATATACATATGAAAGTAGTTCCATGAACAAGAACCAAACATGATCTTAATGTGGTTTTCTTTAGTTTTTCAACCTAAAAACAACATCAAAACCATATAAGGTTACTTGACATAAAAGAATAGAATATAAGTTCTTCATTACCTAATGGGTAAGAAGAAAAGAAGGATTGCTTGAAGGCTTTTGGTAGTGGTAAGTAGTGATGCTTTGAAAAGAAACTTTCTTTAGTAATGGAAGAAGAGTGTTTTCTCTTTACAAGAAGAGAGTTCTTGTAAGATTATAGAGAGGAGTTTTTGGAGAGGATTTTGGCATAATTTCTTTGCTTTGGAATGGTGTGAAGAAATGAGAAGGGAGAGGTGGTATTTATAGAATTTTGTGGAGAATTAAGAGGTAATTAAATAAAAGAAAATAAATTAAAATAGAGAAAGAGGAGGGTCAAATTGGCGCCGTTTTGGTCTTCTAAAGGGAAAATTTGTTTTATTTTTATTTGTTGTGTAATAAAGAAGTAATGTGTAAGTTTGATGTGATTAAAGTTGTGTTGGAAATGAAAAATAAGAAAATAGAATATAGTGTAAGAATAGGTGTAAGAAAAGTAGAGATAGGTGAATAGTAATAAATAGTAGAAAAGTACTATGAATAGTAGACTAGACAATTAAAGTACCGGTAGTAATAAAAATACGCGTAATAATGCGATATCTGTAATTTTAGCTACCGAAAAATTCTAAAACTGATATTTTTGGAATCCTTGTATTTTTACGAGTCTATTGGTATAAACGGAATATTTTTAATATTCCGAGCTCTGGGACACGCTTTTCGAGAACCGATCCCGTTTGGGTCCGAAGGTCGCTCGAAATTTGCGAATCTGATATTTTTATGTTATCCTATGTTATTACGAACTATTCTAGGTCATTAACTTAATTTCGTTTTCTAGGGTTTGAAAACGCGGGATTGCCAGATCTTAAACACTAGGGTTCGTTATAGGCTTGTTGACTATTAGGGTTTCCGTTTTGATTTTCGTTTTCGTCGAGATATTCGTAAGATCGATAATTTTCGAGTCTTGATCGTTTTAGAATTTAGCTCGAAATTTATATTTTATTTTATTTGTGATTATTTAATAGTTTTTAGTTCTCGGAATCGTTTAACCGAGTCTAGGGTTATAGTTGACTCAGTTGACTTTTGGTGAGAATTTGAAATTTGTGATTTCTGAAATTTATCGAAGGTTTTAAGATTTTGCTGTTGATCGTTATTTGGATATATTGTCTTGATTTGCGTGTTAGAAAACGGTTAGGTAATTTAATTGATGTACGGACGTTGACTAAACCGGTAGTTAGACTTTATATTTCGTTTCAGGGTTTCTGTTTTCTCAAGATTAAGAAAACTCGTTTTTGTTCTCATTTGGAATTAAGTTTTAACTTGGTTCGAGTGTTTAGGGTTTCGTTTCCGGTATTTGACTCGGTCTGGAATTGAGTTTTAATCTCAAGTTGATTTTTCGGGTTTTTGATATTTATACTTCTAGAATTATTTTTAAGGATTATGAAAATTTTTGGGGTTTACATTATGTAAATGAATGTTTTATTACTTCTAGAAGTTAGGATATTTATGAATGAGCCAAAAACTCAAGAACAACTTTGGTTTTATAAAAACAAACTTTTGTAAATTCAATGGAAAATGAGTTACATTTTGAAAACCTATTTTTCAACTCCAAAACATGATTTTTAGGTGAAAAATGAAGAGCTTATGGAATAAGTAACAATAGGAAGTGATTTTTGTAAGTTAATGGTAGATCTACTAAGAGAAATTTGTTAAACAAAAAATATTTACAAGAGAGAAAAATTTGATCTTAAGATAATTGCATGAAATCGTAACTAGGAAAAGAGGATATGTAAACACCTACTTATCAAACTCAAAACGGAAGTTTTATTAAAGAAATGAAGTCCTTAGGGGATAGGAATAATGGAGCCTTGAATTTTAAAGTAACAAACAAGTTGTTCTTAAAGAAATCACTCAAAAACTATTTTTTTTTTTCAAAATTCGGATTTAAGATTGGCTAATATATAAACACTTGTTTACAATGTGTAAAATGAGGATTTATGTTAAAAAATGAAGACCATAAGGAATAGATATTATAAAGAAGTAATTTTAGCAAGAATAAGTAAATTTTTATTTAGGAAAATCTCTAAAACAAGTGTGGTTGGTCAAAAACACAAAAGTTGAACTTACTAGGTTAAGAATTCATGATATCTTGTAAAATAGAAATCTCAAAAATATTTTAATAAATATCATCATGAATATGCATATAGGAAGCTCATAACATACCATTCATGATAGTGATTATTATTGTTGCATGCATATTTGGCTTGGATAGTAGGATTATCGTAATTCCTCACAAAAACAATTTCGAAAATGGAAATTTGGTTACAGACCAGATCTGTTCGGACCTTTTCAAGAACTAAAAGTTTTCAAAATTTAGATATTATATTATAATTAGATAGTTCTTTTGAAGTAGATAAGAATCCGTATATAATTTGTGAAATTCTCAATTAAAATGACCAAGTTATGGCAATTTTAAGTTGAATTTTCCACCCATGATGGAAATTACGAACTTAATAACTTTTATGAAATAAAATGAATTAGTTATGAGTTGAAATACTCATTTGGGTATTTCTTTCGTAGGTGACTTGGATCCCGGGATTCATTACCACTGGATTAGTATTACCAAGAGACCGGTGACCACTAGCTGAGTGAGTATTACTTCTTAATTTCATTCTTGCTTGTGATTGTAGCAAATAGTTGCACTAGATCATAAGGCAAAAGATAAAAATGGAATTGTATGATGGGAATTATGGGGGAATATGTATGTTATTGTTGAGTTGAGAAATGGTATTAAGAATATCGGAATCGGGTGATTAATTCATACTTGTTTTGAGTATTATAGGAATGATTTTCTGCGAAGTTTGTTGATCACCTAAGAAATTGGTATTAATGACTATTCGGTTTGATCAATTAATATGGACATATTCACTTCACGATGGGGATGGAGCATTAGCATATGTTGGTTACCCGTGATCCGTAAACGGCTAAAAGTTGGTTGATCGTGATCCATAAATGACATAAGTGGTTTTCCGTGATCCATAAATGACTTACTAATTCAACGATAGTACCGCGGTATTCGTTAATTTGCTAACCCCGAATGAAGGCGTAAATCCATTCATATATGATTTCCGACTGATCATATGATTGTTTGTTCATGTGGTTGATGTATTTCATACGATTGAATAATTAACTCGATTGGTTGAATTGTTATAAATGTCTTTATAGAAGTATTCACTCACTAAGCTAGTGTAGCTTACCCTCCCACACTTTTTCTTATTGTATCCTTTTATTTGGTCAAGACCGAGGCATCCACCGAGCAGGTACCAGAAGTAGGAGTTTCCATTAGAAGTTTATATACGGTTTTGTGTGGACTTCCATAGAAAACCCTATTATTCATCGGATGACTATAAAGGATTGTTTTTAAACTTGATATTATTTTGCGGAGGAATGCCCCTAGAACTTTTGTAAGTAATTATGTGGACTCATGGTTTATATCCTGATGCTTATACTATGTCAAGTTAAACTATTTTTCTCCATTGGTTTGTGTATTCTATTGTCATAAAGGTACACCTTGCATCTATACGAGACTTGGGAATGGTCATGGTAACAATTCCTAAGTCTTATATAGCTTGCGGCGGACTGTTACGTTTAGACTACCCTTTGGGGCGTGACATAAGTTTTTTATCTTACTTGTAAAACCTTCATTTTGAAGTTGGAAAATAAGTTTTCTAAATGGTTCTTTCCAAGCCCAAGATTGAATTTTCAAAATCATTTTTGATAAAAATAAAATAGATCTTGAGTTTTGGAAACATCTCTACTAATACCATCATGTTGTAAATCTTTTATGCATATAAGACAAGTAACTATGTCATTTTAATTACTCTAAATAAATAGATCTACTATATACTCATGTTATGGATGTACATACAACAATGACAATATGTAGATGAGAGTAACAATGAAGATATATGCACAAAATTTCCATAAGAATAATATATAGCAATAAATAGCAAAATACTAGAATATCAACTTTAATAACAAGATCTACACATTATGATGGCAAGAATATCATGTTTTAGTGTTTCCATATCCCTAGCATAAAGCTCATGGGGATTTTTGGTGGAATCACACATGTATGATCTTACCATTACATGTTTTTATAATGGTAGGATCAAAAGCTATTACCTATTTAGTGTTTGGAGAAGGAAACTTGAAGAAAAAAAAATTTGTGTGTGTGTGTGTGGGCAATGAAGCTCACGGCAAAAGGGAGTAGAGAGGGAGAGAAAAAGACTTCCAAAAGTTATTTTGTGAGAAAATGAGAGAAAGTGAAAAAGGAAAAGGTGAAAGAGATATTATATAGGAAAGAATTTAGGATTTGTGTGAATAATACATTAAAAAAAATCAAACAAATGAGAGTGTGAGTGAGGGAGGGGGGCGCCTGTAACCCCCGAATTTTTCGATAATGGTTTTGGAATACCAAATCAAAACCCTAAAGTTTGACCCAAGTTGAAACTGAACTTTAAACAATCCCGATCACAGGATTTTATAAGAGAATTTTCAAAAACAAAAATAGAAAGTTCAATAATCGTTTAATTTGAAAACTCGAACAGGAGAAAGACTACCTATCCGATTCCGGATATAAACCCCTCAAATTTCTAGGGTAAAATTGAATTAGACCCTAACCCTAATCAAACCGGAGTTTCAAAAGTCAACAAAGACCAAGACAATCAAGCAATTTCAACTCTAGCAATCCCATTCTCAAACCCCAGAAAACGAAATTAAGTTAGTGGCTTAAAATAGTTTGTAATAATATAAGATAACATAAAAATATCATATTCGCGAATTTCGAGTGTCCTTCGAACTCAAATGGAATCAGTTCTCGAAAAGCATGTCCCGGAGCTAGGAATATTAAAAATATTTCATTAACACCAAAAGACTCGTAATTAAACAAGGATTTCAAAAATATCAGTTTTAGAATTTTTCGGTAACTAAAAATAACAGATATAGCTTATTTACGCGTATTTTTATTACTACCGGTATTTTATATGTCTAGTTTACTATTCGTAGTACTATTCCTACTATTCATTACTATTTCACTATCTTTACTTTTTCTTACACCTATTTCTTACTACCTACATACCTATTTTCTTACTTTTTACATTACCAATACAACTTTATTCACATCAAATCTTACACATTACTTCTTTTCATTACAAAAATACAAAAATTAATCAAAACTCTCTCTCTTCCTCCACAAATTGTGCCGGCCTCCCTCCCTTTCTCACTATTATTTTCTTTTCAATTTATTTTATTACATTAAAAATTCACTCCAAAAATTCTATAAATACCCCCTTCTCCTTCATTCTTTCACACACTCATTTTACATGACAAAACTCTACCAAAATACTCTCTCAAAACTCTCTCAAAATATTCTCCCAAAACTCTCTCAAAACAATTCCAAAACAACTTCCACCTACAACAAAAACCAAAACAAACACTACCAAAATCTTCTTTAGGTAACCATCTCCTATTATTTTCTTCTTCTCATGTCATGTAACTTTATATGATCATAATGTGAGTTTCTAAAGACTAAATGTTATGGAAGCTACGTTATGTTCATGTATTGTTCTTGTTCATGAAAATCTATTTATGTTTATATTGTTGTTTTTATTTCATATCTTTGTTCTTATATTTAAGTATTATTATCTATATATGTACATACATATTCTTTAGAGCATATAAGCTACTTGCAATTTATTTATTCTTTGTTGTTTTAAGACTAGTTTTTCTAGTCTTAGATTTGTCCATATCAAGTCAACATAATTTTCTTTTCTTTTTTTTGGGACTAGTCCATTCTTAGTCCCAGGATGCCTTGATGAAGCTAAGGCTCCCAATACATGACTAGGAAACCTTGATGAGCTAAGGTTCCCAATGCTTGACTATTTTATTTACGTTTACTTACTTACAAGTATTCTTTTTATCTTATTATGTAGTATCTTTACTTTTACATTGCTACATATTCATGCATGATTATAATATTATTGTCTTAAATAAAAATAAAAATGGGTTCTTTCTTAAATAAAGAAAAAAAAAAAGTAAACTAGATTTCTTAACAAAAAGGAATTTTCAACAAAAGATTTAAGTTTTCATAAACTCTTTTCAAAGGATAAGTTAATCATAAATTCTAAAAGAATTAGTAATATTTCTTCAAAATAATAAAATGAACTCATTCCTTTTAAAAACTAAATACCCCATCAAGATAAAAATTTTAGTCTTGAATAAAAGACTTGAACTCAACTATATCTTTTAATAGGTTCATTTTTTTGAAAATCACATACTATGGAAATATCTTCAAAACTTGAATTTTATGTCGTTATTATTAAAATGAAGTTTTACTAAGATATAATATTAACAATTCTTTATTAAGAAAGATTTTCTTATAACCTTGTCTAAAGGAATTATTCTAACACTTGACAAATATTAAGAATAAAACAAGTTTTTCAAACCAAGATAAAATCAACTCACTATTTTAGAAACCAATTTAGAAAAAATAAAATTTGTCAAGTAAGTAAAGTCTAAAGGTAAACTTATAATATAAAAATAAAAGGAAAACATACATTTAACACAACTTCAAATATTTGGAACTTAAAGAATATTTGAAAAGCTTATTTTCAATCACTAGAAATAAAGTTGGTAGATAACTTAAAGAACCAAAATTTTTAGAAACGAATTTACTTTTGAAAAGTAAGAAAATGAAATAATATTAAAACATTTACTCATAACAACTCAAATATATTTTTGTTTTCCTTCTAACAATTCAAAAAGGAGAAATTTTTAAAAGTCTTGTCTCTTGAATCCTTAAAGAAATTGTTTATGAAATATCAATATTGAGACAACACTACTGTCACACCCCGCCCCCGTAGGTGACGGCGATGTGATGCCAGGGCAGACAAACCACCACTGGCCCTCTAGTGGTAATAGCCGACACCACCATTGCATCATGGTGACCCCAACCAACGCATGCCCCAACAGGTACCACGGGCACTATAGGTATTGTTACCCTCAGGATGGATTGAACCCAGTCTGCAGCCTCTAGGGATCGAACATATGACTTGAGGCTTTTGCCTGCCCCAAAGGCAGCACCTCTCACCAGTATGTCACACCCTGCCCCCGCAGGCGACGGCGATGTGATGCCAGGGCAGACAACCACCGCTGGCCCCTAGTGGTAATGGCCGGCACCACCATTGCATCATGGTGACCCCAACCAACGCATGCCCCGCAGGGTACCACGGGCACTATAGGTATTGTTACCCTTAGGCAGAGTTGAATAGAGTCTGCAGACTGGGTTCAACTCTGCCTAAGGGTAACAATACCTATAGTGCCTGTGTACCTTGCGGGGCCCGTGGTACCCTGCGGGGCATGCGTTGGTTGGGGTCATCATGATGCAATGGTGGTGCCGGCCATTACCACTGGGGGCCAGCGGTGGTTGTCTGCCCTGGCATCACATCGCCGTCGCCTGCGGGGGCGGGGGTGTGACATAAAAAGGCGCCTTTTTATGTCACGCCCGCCCCCGCAGGCGACGGCAAACGTGATGCCAGGGCAGGCAAACCCACCACTGGCCCCCTAGTGATAATGGCCGACACCCCAACCAACGCATGCCCCGCAGGGTATCACGGGCACTATAGGTATTGTTACCCTTAGGATGGATTGAGCTGCAGCTCAACTGGTAAGAGGTGCTGCCTTTGGGGTAGGCAAAAGCCTCAGGTCATGGGTTCGATCCCTAGAAGCTGCAGACTGGGGTCAATCCATCCTGAGGGTAACAATATCTATAGTGCCCGTGATACCCTGCGGGGCATGCGTTAGTTAGGGTCACTATAATGCAATGGTGGTGTCGGCCATTATCACTAGGGTGCCAGTGGTGGTTGTCTGCCCTGGCATCACGTTGCCGTCGCCTGTGGGGGCGGGGCATGACAACTACAAAGATCATGCATACAATATGAGTATAAATATATGTTCAAAGGATTTTTCAACTATAAATATATACGTATATTTTGCTTAAGGATTTTTTAGTGAAGAGAAGTTTGGAAAAAATCATATTTTGTAAACTATAAATTCGTAACTATTCTGTATCGTGGTATTTTCCAACGCAAATGGCTTTTTATGACAAAAATAACATTAGAAATGGATAGATCTTTTCGAGTAGGTAGAAAACGATATATTATAAGCGCAATTCCGAGTTAAAATAACCAAGTTATGGCCATTTTAAGTTGAAATTACCTTCTACACGAATTTTAATGATTTTATGACATAGTTTTTGATAAGTACCATAGAATCAACAAGAAATACTCATTATGGGTATTCTTCTTGGTTAGGTGAACCCTAGGAGGAGTATTCATACCCAGAGGATTATTTTGATTAGTAAAATTACCGATCGACTCATCCGTAAGAAAGATAGATCCTCATGGCTAAGTGAGTTTATTTCCTACCTTTTACGTACTTGGTTGTGCTTGTAGCTAGAGGCACTAGAAGCAGGAAAAGATGAAAATGAATTATGTATGATAATATTGATTGAAAGAATGTTAAGCATACCAAGGCATGAATCATTGATAATTAACTTATGTTTTATTGTTATTCTGTTGGAGTGTGTGCAAAATTCTATGATCACCTTTAAATTACTATAAACATATACTGCGAATTATATTAATTGATTCATGCGTATCACGTAGTTAATTTCATTGCATGAGCTGCTATTCTCGATAGGATAAGGATTTAGTAGCCGGGTGTGCAGTAGCCAGAAATCTGCAAGATGGGCGATAGGAGCCTGAAAGAACTATGTTGTGATAGGCTAGTAGGAGCCTGAAATACACTACATGAGTTGGATTTTAAAGAGCCTGGAACACCTAACCCGGAATGGAGGGATAAATCCATTCAAACATATAATTTCCGGTAGATCATATGTATTGCTTGATCACGTGTTTGATGCATTCATATGCTTGTTAATAACTTGTTTGAAATTATTTATACAAGTACGTTGATTCAGGAATATTCTCACTAAGCTAGTTATGCTTATACTCCAATAGACTTTTGTTGTATCAGGTCCAATATCTTTTATGCCTGAAGATTACATATACTCGAGTGGATTATGTGTTGGAAAAGTTTTTGGAAATCTTTTGAAGATCATAAGTTAATTATCCTTTAATATTTCTTGGTGTTAGTGTTATTTTTGTTGTGAGAAAGATTAAGTTGATATTATGAATGATTGGAGAATTATAAGGGAAGGCCCCTAAGATGATGTAAGGATTATACTCTATTAATGACAAATTGGACGATTATTTAGATTCATATACGTTGTATTTACTATCTCAAACTATATATCCCACCAGTGTCTCCTATTGTTGTGATAGACGCCTTACATAAGGTGTTGAAAACTTTCGCGTGACTTTGGGAAGTCATTCTTAAGTTTCAATATCGTATGTGGCAAACTGCCACGTTTAGGGTACCCTTCGGGGCGTGACAGCGCCAACCTTGTGAGAAAAGAGAGGGAGAGAGTTGTTTTGATTTAATTTGTGTAATAAAATTCAAACTTAATAAGTAACTTTGAGTACTAAAATGTATTGGAATTGCAAATTTGTAAGGAAGTGATGTAAAATTGTAAGAATAGATTGTAAGGATGTAAGAATAGAGTATGGGTGGTTATACTTGATGAATAGTGTGAAAGAAAGCAAAAAGTTGATTAGACAATTAAATTAATAATAGTAATGAAAATACGATAAAAAATTATAACTATAACTTTTATAATCCGAAAAATTATATAATTGATATATTTAGAAATATTATGAAATTACGAATCTAACGGTACTAATATCATATTTTTAATATCCGAGCCTCGGGACATACTTTTCAAAGTCTGTATCCGATTGGGGTCGAAATAGGTCGAAAATCCACTCATCTGATATAGTTAAGCATCCTAATATTAATACGAGCCAATCAAAACTTTCTACTCATATTTCAACTTCTTGGTTCGAGAACACAGGATTAATGGATCCAAACTGCTAGGGTTTCCTGAGGTTTTATTGATTTAGGATTTCCGATTAACTTTCCGATTATAATTTTATTTTGGAGTTAAATTGTTGGTCCTGAAAAGCTAACTAAGAGGGGGGTAAATTGGTTATAAATTTTAATTTTCAAAATTTTGAATAAATTTCACACGACTTGGTTATTCAATTAAAATGGCTTTAAAACTTTCTTAAGACAATAATCTTAACAAATAAAAACTTTAATAAAAAATTCGGATAAAAAATAAAACAAAACTTTCACACTTAGAAACCTTCTGCTTAACTCTCTGAGTAAGAAAAATATAAATGATTTACTCTGTGATTAACCTTCTGAGCATATATCACATATATAAAACATAAATAATAAATCACGAAATTAAGGAGAGATAAGGAGAAGAAAGTGCAAATCAATATCTAGAGGTTCCACCTCGAGCGTCAATCCTCTCTTCCAGCTCCAAGCCAGGGTCCCGGTGTTCCTCACCGGTTGTGTTCCACTATCCAATCAAATCAATAAAAATTACAAGGAGTTCTTGCCACTTCTTTGGCTACAATTCACTTAGCTTGATTCTCTCAATCAATCAATCAACTAAGCCTACTTGTAACTCCTAACTCATACTAAAAATATAAGATCAAATCAAGAGGAATGAAAAATTAAGTTTCCTCAAACTATTTGCTCAATGAACAATAACAATGAATTATGACAGTTTTTTGAATGAAGGTTAAAATCTGATATTCACGTTGTTGATGATTATTCTTTTCTATCTTGTTCTTTTTCTTTTTATTCCAATTGCTCTAACTGCTAGAAGAACGAATGGATTAATTTATCCAGATTTTTGTGCGTGTATTCTGCTTGTTATTTCTGAAATATCAGCTTGCATTTATCCTACAATTGACTCACTTTGAATTTTGAATTATTTAGATAATCTCCGAGATTCTGCTTCAGAAGATAAATCAAATAACCAACAACTTGTGTGCTTATCTTTAAACTGGAAAATCAGACTTGGATTTATCCTTCGTTGCACAGCTTCATCGTCTGGTACTGTTCATGCTTTATCAAGGTTCAACGTTCTTCGTAGGATTTAAAATTCTTTGGACACATTCCATAAAAATCTGAATTGTATTTTGTAAATACTTCATATTATGCACACTAATTTTCTCCTCAAATGTAATTCGTTTTCATAATTTAAAAATCAGTTTGAGCTCGTCCTCTTCAACAGTGCATTCGTGTTCTTCAATTGAGCTTGTGTTCTAATTTTAATCCCTGTGGATTTAATCTGTTTTTGTGTAACACATTGAGCATAATACCCAAATTATACTCAACATTGGAGCTAGGTCTTCAAAAATTAAATCGGATTTAAAAAACACATGATTCTCATAGAGTATATAAACCTTCTGTCGTTCTTTCTGATGACCAAAAATGTCCTACCATTCTTATTGGAACCTTCTGAGTAACCTTCTGATGAGTTAATATCTCACTGTCAAACCTTTTGATAAACTTTCTGATATAGTTTTACATTACTTAATATCTAATGCTACACACTTAAACAAAATATGTAAGAAATCATTTAACTATTTTTGTTATCATCAAAATCATCCTTTAAGAGAAATCAACATAACTCGTTTCTATTCTCTCAGGGTTTCATTCTTGGAATTACCAAACATAGGGTTTCTAGGTCCGATTGATCCAAGGGTATTCTTTTAAGGTTTTGGTTTCCGGTTTTAAGTTTTCCGAAATCGAACTTGAGTTTGCTAAGAAAACAATGGTTTACAAGTCCATTATAAACGGTTAACCGATTTAACGATTAACCCTTTTTTTCAATTATTTTTTCGGTTTTCGATTTTTAACTATTTAACATAATCATTTCGATAAATGAAATCGATAATTTCAACAAACTTTATTTTTTAGTCTTTATTATAGAGATTTTCTTTAAATTATTATATATATTATAAGAGCAAAAAAAAAAATAAGGAAAATCAAATCAAGGAAAAAAAAGGAAAAACAAGCTTTTGGATATATCTTTATCAACAAAATCAAACAAAATTAATTACAACGTTTATTACCATAAAATTAAGATAGAACATAGTATTTTAATCAAAATTTAAGGAACATTAACATATATAACTTACATGTATATATAAATTATATATATAATATATTTATAAATATTAAAACAATTAATCGTTAACCATCAGTTTTTTATAGTGACAAACAAAAGCCAAAACCAAAAACCGAAAAAAATAAAACCATAATCCTAAACCAAAACAAAAAACCGAAAAAAATAAAAACAAATTGGTTTTCTAATTTTGATTCGATTTTTTGGTTTCATTAGTTTTTTTTTTTTTTTTGAAATTTGCATTATTTAGTTATTAGTTTTGTAAAAAGAGATAAAATTTAGTATAAAACTCAATTCATCCCTCCTCTGTAGTCATAGTCTATGTGTTAGATAGATTTTACAACATCATATATAATCAAATTATATTTAGATAGCTTGTACCATTATAATATTATTTTGATTTTTCCCCCTAGTCTAAAAAACATCTTTATATGGACTTGGACTAAAATTTGAACTCAATTTGTAATATTCCATGTTCTCTTCAAAATCTTATCATTGTTGTCATCTCGCTAAATAAATAGTATTTCAAATGAGTTAAAATCAGTTGTGCCTAAAAAGCAACATGATTTTTCCTTTTCTGCTTCTACGTCAACGTTCACATAACACGTGCGCACCACGCATGCGTGTATTTAAGTGTAAACTCTTAAAAAATCACTTTTCCCTACACCAGCAAAATAAATCTAGATTACAAATTAGAAAATTATCTTGCCTCATAAAATAACTATTCGAAATCCCATCAAACTATTCATCTTACAGTAATAGGAAATTAGGCCAATAATTACCAAACCACCCATAATTTATCAAGTTACATACACTATGAGGACTTACAAACGGTTTTGGCTCAAGAGCCACTTTGTCCAATGAAAACACCTGTTTTTGAGATTTTCTTTTCATTCGTCTCCTCTTATTTATTTTTTTTTTTTTTCTATCCATTTGTTCATGTTTCTTTTTTTTTTTTTTTCTTGATATATTTTTTAATATATATACTCCAGACTATTTTAACAAATTGAATTGTAGAATAAAATACCGAAAATGAAGTATCTGCATTAATCTAATATACATCACAATAATACCGAAAATGAAGGCTGACTAAAAAAATCCTAGAATCATGTGTTTAAGCTTTCATAACCCCAACTAACATCCGTCCCTCCTTAATAACTCGCACGCGGGTTCATCCATCGAGTCAACGAATCAAAACGTAAACAAATTCCAAATCCACAATGAAATGGCAAAAGATCAAATCCTCACTAAATAAAATACAGACATTGAAACAATGATGAAATAGAAGTTAGGCCTAGCTCCATCAAACCAATGCAATGCTGCTTTCACCACCGGGGGGCTTGCGGACTCCACCAAAGTAGTCTCGAGACTCTTTCTTCCCATCTGCGAAGATGTCATTTCCACTAATCTCTCGAAGTTTGGCCGAACTCAGTGGTTTCTCTGCAGACGATGAAGCAGCATCCCTTAAAGATGTCGTTTCCAGAAAGCTCAGAAAACTTCTTATCATTGATCTTCTTTGCAGTCTTCATCACAGGTTCCTCATCAGAGACAATGCTTGCCTGTCCTCCAGCAGGCTGCTTTGCATCATGAAAATTCAAGTACTGAATTGTTAAGGAGGGGGGGAGAGGAGGGGAAGAAGATGAATTTGAGAAATGCCACTAAAAGAAAAGTGCACGTTGGCAGCTATAGCCACAGATCTAACAATTCCTATATATTGTGGCAAGAAGAAATCAACTACAAAATATGCAACGGCCATGAGAATATTTTGTCCAACAAAACATATCCAGATATTAGAGCCAAAGACAGCATGGTGATAGACAAATCAACCAGATATTTTACAGTTACAGTCAAATAAACATGGTGCTAAGGAACAGGCACACTCGTGGATGTACTTTATATAAAAATAAAAAATAAAAGAAAGCAAGGTCATCTTACATTAGATACTTTAACTGAAGTGCGTAAACTACGTGGTGCAGGCTCCCCCATATCATGGTTTGTTTGTGGGGCACGGGAAGCCAATGGTCTGGGTAAGATTTCTGGGGGAGGTGCAAATATGTCATGTCCACTAAGTTCTTTGGACTTGGCATGAGAAACCTGCTTCTTCAGCTTTGCATCTGAATCACTTTCCAAAGTTCCACTCAATTCCCGCTGCTTTGCCACCTCAGGAAGAGTAGTTGGTTTTCTGGGAGAGATGCTCTCTTCCTCACCAAAGAGTGTGACTTATTCCAGCTAGTGCTTGCTAAAAAGTCATGCGATCAAAACCAACATAATAAAAACTGAGTTCCCAGGAAGATCATGAAACACACAAAAGCAGCAAAAAACAGAGGCAAAATAATGTACCTGATACATTCGTAGTCCTGTTTTGCTATTTGATGAAGTATTGACACTGCCAGAGTCAGACAGGTCGTTTTCCCATTGTCAGCAAAAATGCCACTTCCGGTTATCTCCTTGTACTTGTATTCTGAACAAGGTTTCCTAAAATATGAAAAAAGTACGAAAGAATGTTAGCAAAAATTTTATAGTATCCAAATATGCTCTAAATACCTTTTCATAGATGCCATTTTTGATTCTCTGTGCTACAGTCAAAATCTATAAAAAAAAGTAAGACACTCTCCAGGCTCAAACAACCATGGTCAAGCTTTACTACTGAAACACAAAAATACAAAAATTGAAGAAACAAACTGTTCAACTGATGGTGCATATATTCCATAGGATATGTTTTGCCAATGACTATTATAGAGTCGCTATACTTTAACCTTTGCATTAGTCAAATGTTAGTATATCCATCTCAAAAACCTCGTGACAACTTGTGGCCTTCAATCATATGTGGTGGTGGAAGATCTCAGTAGTGGATAGCGGCTTTTGATGGTGATGTACCAAAATGGAAAATGAGGAAAATTGATTTCCATGTTCAAAAGAAGGAAATTACTTTACTCAATTTCCATTAATATTTTTGTTCTAGTTAACTACCACTAGACACACATTGTTGTTATTTTCCTCACACTATGACCTACCATTCAAAAGGGTAAAGGATACTAGTAACTAAAATTTCTTCAAACTACTATAATAATGTTCGGGTATTTTAAAAGCTCAATTATGCTAGCTAAAACAACTTCACATCCATTGGATAACAATAAACCATGATGAAAATGAAGGCATAGAAGGGGGAGAAAAAGAATTAAAATAAAGCCCTTCTTTTTTGGATATGGAAATTGTAAGCCCCCGAATTTTCTTCGAGAATGGTTTTGGAATACCGAATCAAAACCCGAGAGTTTGACCCAAGTTGAAACCAAACCTTAATCAATTTCGATCACGGGATTTCATAAGAGATTTTTTTTTTTCTAAAAAATAGAAAGTTCAATAATCGTTTGATCTGAAAACCTGAACATGAAAAGACCATCTATCCAATCCCTGATTTAAATCCCTCAATTTCTAAGGTAAAGTTGGATTAAACCATAACCCTAGTCAAACAGGAAATTCAAAAGTCAACAAAGACGAAGACAATCAAGCAATTTCAACTCCGACAATCCACGTTCTCAAACCCTAAAAACGAAACTAAGTTAGTGGGTTAAAATAGTTCGTAATAATATAAGGTAACATAAAAATATCAGATTCGCGAATTTCGAGTGTCCTTTGGACTCAAACGAGATCAGTTCTCGAAAAGCGTGTCCCGAATCTCGAAATATTAAAAATATTCCAATAACACCAAAAGACTCGTAATTAAACAAGGATTTCAAAAATATCAGTTTTAAAATTTTTCGGTAACTAAAAATAACAGATATAGCTCGTTTACGCGTATTTTCATTACTACCGGTATTTTATATGTCTAGTCTACTATTCATAGTATTATCCTACTATTCATTACTATTTCACTATCTCTACTTTTTCTTACACCTATTTCCTTACATATCTATTTTCTTACTTTTTGTATTTCCAATACACCTTATATCAAATCACATCTTATATATTAATTATTTTCTTACAAAATTCACACAAAATCAACTCACTCTCTCCCTAATCCCTCTAAGGCCGACGCAACTCCCCCTCTTTTTCTCTCAATTTTTTTCTTTTTCAATTTATTTTATTACGTCAAAAAGTCACTTCAAAAATTTATAAATACCCCATTCCTCCTTCATTCTTTCACACATCCATTTTACATAACAAAATTCTACCAAAATACTCTTTCAAAACCTCTCTCCAACAAATCTCTCTCAAAATACTCTCTACCATTCGCTACACTTCAAGAAGAAAAATATCAAACACAAAACCCATTCATCTTTTTTCAAACCTTCCATTAAACCTTATGTAAAATCCTACTTAAATTTCTTTATCATGTTCATACAACTTAGCATGAGCTTAGTGTATGTTTCTTAGACTCATATGAGTTAAAAAAGCAATAATATGTTCATGTTTTGTTTTTATTCATGTTTCTATTTTATATTATATTGTTATATTGTTGTTATTGTTATTATTATTATTATCTAACTTATATAATATTATGTATACTATGTATATATATTTATTTAGAGCATATAAGCTCATTTGTTATTTATTTATTTTCATGTCTTGTAATTTATTTATTTACTTGTTTTATGCAATTTATTAAGACTAATATTTCTAGTCTTAGACTTGTCCATATCAAATCAAAACATTTTTCATTTCTTTTGGTACTAGTCCATTCTTAATCCCGGGTTGCCTTGATGAAGCTAAGGCTCCCAATACATGACCGATATACCTTGATGAAGCTAAGGTTCCCAATGCTTCACTATTTTCTTATGTTTATTTACTTACAAACAATTCTTTTATCTTATTATGTATTATTTTTATTTTTACATTACTACATATTCATATATGATTAAGAAGGTTGTTGTCTTAAATAAAAATAAAAATGGGTTCTTTCTTAAATAAAGAAAAGTAAACTAGATTTCTTAGCAATAGGAATTTTCAACAAAAGATCTAAGTCTTCTTTTTAATATACTCTTTTCAAAGGATAAGTAAACCATAAAATCTAGAAGAATTAGTAATGTAGATTTCTTCAAAATAATAAAAAGAATTCTTTCCTTTTATAAACCAAACTCAAAACTCCATAAATGAAGAATTTTAGCATTAAAAATTTTAACTCAACCATACCTTTTATAAAACTTAAATAGTTCATTATAGACTTTGAAAATCACCTACTAAAAAGCTTCTTCAAAACTTAATTTTTATAAGTTATTATTCTCTTTTCGAAATTAAAATGAAATTTTTGCTAAGTTTAATGCTAACAATAAGAAACTTTTCTTATAACTTGTCTAAGGAAACTATTCTACCATTTAACAAATATTAAGAATAAAAAGTTTTTCAAACCAAGATAAAATCAACTCACTATTTTGAAAACCAACTTAGAAAATAAAATTTGCCAAAAAAAATAAAGTTTTAAAAGTATATCTATTTTCTAAAGAAGAGAAAGAATATAAAAAGCGGAAAACACACATTTAGCACAACTTCAAATATTTGACCACATCAAAAACTTAAAGGATATTTTGAAAAGTTTATTTTCAATCACTAGAAATAAAGTTAGTAGATAACTTAAAGAACCAAAATTTTTTAAAATGAATTTACTTTTGAAAGGTGAGAAAATGAAATAATAATAATAAAACATTTACTCATAACAACTCAAATATATTTTTTTTTTCATTCTAACAAATCAAAAAGGAGAAATTCTCAAAAGTTTTATCTTTTTAAACCATAAAAGACAATTTGTGTATGAAATATCAATATTGAGACAATGCTACAAAAATTATGTATACAATACGAGTATAAATATATGTTCGAAGATTTTTCAACTATATACATATATATTTTCTTAAGGATTCTTTTTAGTAAAGCAAAGTTTGGAAAAATAATATTTTGTGAACTATAAATTCGTAAATATTTTGTACCGTAATTTTCCAACCCAAATGGTTTTTATGACAAAAATAACCTTAAAAATGGATAAATCTTTTCGAGTAGGTAGAAAACGATATATTATAAGCGCAATTCCGAGCTAAAATAACTAAGTTAGTACATTTTAAGTTGAAATTACCCTCTATACGAATTTTAACGATCTTATGACATAGTTTTTAATAAGTACCATAGAATCAACAAGAAATACTCATTATGGTATTCTTCTTGATTAGGTGATCCCGAGGAGGAGTATTCATACCCGGAGGATTATTTTGATTAGTGGATTTACTGATCGACTCATCCGTAAGAAAGATAGATCCTCACGACCAAGTGAGTTTATTTCCTACTTTTTACGTACTTGGTTGTGCTTGTAGCTAGAGACACTAGAAGTAGGAAAAGATGAAAATAAATTATGTATGATAATATTGGTTGAAAGAATGATAAGCATACCAAGGCATGAATCATTGTTAATTAACTTATGTTTTACTATTACACTGTTGGAGTGTGTTCAAATTCTGTAATCACCTTTAAATTACTTTATCATTATATACGGATTTATTAATTGATTTTCATATTACGTAGTTAGTTTCATTGCATGAGCTGCTATTCTCGATGGGACAAGAGTTTAGTAGCGGTGTGTAGTAGCCAGAAATCTGCAAGATAGGCGATTAGGAGCCTGAAAGAACTATGTTATGATTGCGAGTAAGAGCCTAAATAAACTACATGAGTTGGATTTAAAGATGGGTTTTAAAAAGCCTGGAACACCTAACCCTGAATGGAGGGATAAATTCATTCAAATATATTATTTCCGGTAAATCATGTGTATTGTTTGATCACTTGCTTGATGCATTCATATGCTTGTTTAATAACTTGTTTGAAATTATTTATAAGTACGTTAATTCAGGAATATTCTCACTAAGCTAGTTATGCTTATACTCCGATAGACCTTTGTTATACAGGACCAATATTTTTCATGAGCAAGGACTACATATACCTGGGTGGAATTATGATTTAAGGAGCTTCTCGAAATCTTTTGAAGACCTTAGGTTTATTATCCTTCAAAGTCTTATGATGTTAGTATTATTTTATTGTGAGAAAGATTAAGTTGATATTATAATTGTTTAGAGAATTATAGGGGAAAAACCTCTAAGATGGTGTAAGGATTTTATTCTCTTAATGATAAATTGGACAATTATTTAGACTATTGTATGTTGCATATACTATCTCAAACTATACATCCCACCAGTGTCTCGCATGACTTCAGAAAGTCATTCCTAAGTTTTAATACCGTATGTGGCAGACTACCACGTTTAGGGTATCCTTTGGGACGTGACAGAAATAATGGAAGATAGAGATAAAATAATAAAACAATATCATATTTATGTAAAATACCAATATTGTCCACGCTACAAAGCAAATCAGAGATAAATTGCATGTGTATGCATTTTCTAGTCAATGACTCTGGCCTTTAGCCTGCAATGGTGGAAAATTGGTGGTCCCCATAAAAATTTTTTCCATATTTAATCCCTATAAGACCAAATCATCCTCTAAATATAGAACTGATGCAAAATCCTTCCAAATACTCTTCAAACACCTCTAATCAAGACTGCACATCAAAATGGAGCAGAAAGATAAAAGAACCAGTGAATACTCCTGCCTGAGTTTACATAACATTATTCCCAAATGTAGCTTGAAGCCCTATCTTCTAGAGTTAGGTAACAAGTGACGGGGGAAGGGGAGGGGGGTGGAAAGGTAATAATGATTAGATGGTCTGAAGCTTCCTCTAAAGACCCAGAGGCAGAAATATCAAGCCCAATCATGTTACGAGATAATGACCATTTTTACAACAAATAAAATTCGACCAAATAAATCATTCTAGAACAGAAGGTCAAGTTTGTGAATGTATTATAAAGAATACACTCATTCAAGCAAAAAAAAAAAGAAGTTGAGGCCCTGTTTGTTTTCATAAAAATATTTTTCAGGAAGACATTTTTTTCATTTTTCCATGTTTGTTGAAAGAAAAGTGAGAATTGTTGAAAAACATTTTCCCTCGTTAATTTTTTACAGCTTTTCCCATCAATTTACAAGTTCAATATACTATTCAATCATTTATTACCAACAACATTTCTTATTAATTTTTAATATGTTTTACCTTGATAGACCTATTTCTCATTATCATGGTATTTTGGAAAATCAAAGAAGAACTGTTTTCATAAAATTAGCCACACTCCTTGAAACATGTTACTTTTTGGAAATATATTTCCCATAGTTTTCTTGAGTCTTTAATTTGCTTATTCATTCATTTCAAGATCAAGTGTAAAGACAATATTTACATTTTTTGTCTCACTCAAATATTTAGATAAAACAGAAAGATCAATCATGGATCAATACCTTACCATGCATTTTAAACATTTTACAGATACTTAATTAGAAAATCAATTTAACTTTAATTAAAACCAAAAATATAAGGCCAGACTAAAGAGAAGGACAAATAAAAACACGATCACAGCTAATAGTATTGATCAAATCAACAGGGGAAAAAATACACAAAAGAAATTTGAAATCATAATATCAGATTCAGATCTCACCTTTTGTTTAAGCTCTGAACTTCTTCGTCAGTCACTTGACCTCCAAACACCACCTTACTTACCCCATCCGACGGCTGAGATTCATCAATACAACAACCAAATCCATATTAATTAAACTTAAAAAATAAACAGACTGAAATCAGCTGGGAAAAATATTATTGGAGGCCTCAAAAATAAACGTGAGTACCTGGTTAGAGAGCGCGCTGTGGCGAGAAGCAGAGCCGGTGGCCGGAGATTCAGCCGGAGGAATCTCGGACCAGACCAGTAGATCTGCCGTAGAAGTGTGCGGTTTCCTCACTGGAGTTACTCTCTCCATCGCTGATCAAAAACCTAAAATAAAGAAAGTACAAGCAAGAGTACACTACACAAGCAATGTTATGAAATGCAATGCTTCTTCAATTGGGGGGGGTGGGGGGGAAGGAAAAAAAGGAAAAAAAGATCTGTTTTAGAGAGAAAGCTAGAGAGAGAGAGAGAGAGAGAGAGAGCGCTTGTAATGTTACTCTTCTACGCTAGTCTAAGTTTAAAGAAAAGCACTGTGGCCGTAGAGAGAGAGAGGGTGTGTGTATTTCTGTTATCTATGTACGAGAAGAAAGAGAAGAGATATATAGGGAATGAAAAGACTGGCATGGCCTTGATATCAGGAAATTGCTTTAGCACTTATCGGGGATAAAATGGGGAATTCAGCTGAGTATTTGAGTAGTAGCTACTCTTTGTGTATTTTACTGTTTTAAAAGCAAAGAAAAGCAGATGCAGTGGGACGGAGAGAGAAGTTGGATAGGTATGATATTTAATAGTGATTTTGAAAATCGAAATGTAGAGAGAGAGAGACAGAGAGACAGAGAAACAGAAAAAGAATTTGAAAATTGAAGCGCCCTCCCTTCCTAAGCTGAGTGATTCCCTACATTTTTATATACACGGCTTCCATGTGCAGCCAATAGTTAACAACTGCCACATGTCACTTTCAGGTACAAACCATCCCCCAACCCTTTTTTTTCTCCACCACAAATAACTTCCGTTTGCATGATATTTGCATCTTTTTATCAGTGTTTTTTATTTGCATTTATAATGTATATGTGTGATTAAGTTTTTAATACTTTTTATCTACCTTTTTATAAAAGGAAAGGAAAAACAAAATTGATATTGTAATTTTTAAAAACTACAAAAATTCTATTAGAACAAAAATAATCTTAATTATACAAAAACTTTACCAGCCTCTACTTTTTCAATAAAAAAAATCCTTAATGCAATGACTTCAATTGTAGAAAATTCGCTGTCAAAATCAATGCAGTGACCTATAAAATACACTTAAATATTCCTTGATTCAATCCTCCACCAATTTTATCAAAATCTATTGCATCAAACTACGACAATCCAATTAAAACATGTCTCCACCAATAACATAGTGAAAACTGACGAAACAAAATATAAGAAATAATTGCACTATTATTCAAGTCATTACATGAAAAGTAAATACAAGGTAGATACAATAAAAGGTAAATATAACAAATGTTAATATCATCTACTACTGCCACCATTTGCCCCTCTGTCGAACAAATGCACACACTTCTAGTCTAGGTTGTGGATCTAGCTCTTGCTAGGGATGTCACGACCTAAAGGGTACCCAAACACGACAGTCCACCACACTCAATATTTAAACTTAAGTATGACAACCTTAGTCATCCCCTAAGTTTACATATCGAGTGTAAGGTGTACTTGCATAACTTTTAGGATCACACTTTGAATCGAATAGTCTAAAGAAGGCATACATTAGCATTAAGAATAAAAATCACAACGAGATAAATAAATTAAGTCTTTACAAAAGTCAAGGGGGCATATCCCCATCAAAATAATAATGGAAGTCTATCCGGTGTAAACCATATTACAATCATTAGGGTTTATGTTAAAGAGATTTTTCTAGAAGTCCACTCCTCTAACTAGGTCCCGACTTCTTCAAAAGCTCCTTCATCCAAAAGATAACCCTGTGAAATGTGTTCTCTTGGAACAACCAAAAATAAGAACACTGTACGCCCCAACGGGTACCTAAACGTGACAATCCGCCACACTCAATATTAAAGCTTAAGTATGACAACCTTAGCCAATCCTAAAAGCTTTTATATTAAGTGTAAGGCGTACTTTCACAACTTTAGGGAACCATATATGGAATTATGAAGCTTAAAGAGATGTAAAAACATATCAAGAAAAGAGGATTCATAATAAATATTCATTCATAGCAATGGTTTTACAACTTAGGGACATTTCCCAAGATCACTATTCTATTACAAGACATTTGTACATTATCTCTAATTATAAACTTCATCTTAGAATTCCTTTTTCTAAAAGAAATTACCTGCCCACAGGGTCCTCGTGGCCTTAACCATAAGTAGGGGAACTGCAAAAGATATCTATTAGGGTATAAGCTAATAGGCTTAGTGAGAGCTATTTCCATACATAACATCTTGTAACAAGATTTCAAACAAGTTGATTAAACAATCAAATGTAATGCAACATACACGTGAGCAAACAAGCATATAGTTTTCTGGGAACTATATGTTGAATGGATTTGCGCCCTCCATTCGGGGTTGGTGATACTTAACCTCAAAACAAATAATTTTAATTAAAAAGTTTTTATGCTCGTGAGCACTCATCTCTAAGCATTCCAAATCTACTTGATTTGACCTTGCTTTCGGATCATCCGTCAAGCATTTCCCTTAAGCCTCCAAGCAATCGCTTTCGGATCTTCCGCCAAGTGTTGCTTTCGACATGAGCTTACTATCCTTCTCACCCAAGGATAATAACCCAAAATGCAATGTGACTCACTTCGTGGTATGCATGAATTCATTTATTTATAAAGTCATAGCATAATTATTTTTGAATTTAAGGCGATCAAAGAATTTCATACCAATCAAATGTTATACTAAAACAAACATTTTAAAACAATTCCGGCTCCGATATTCTTAAAATTCTTTCAAAGAATTATTTTACATACACATCGGTTTATCTTTTCCTAACTCTAATGCAACTAGTTTACAAGCACAACAAGTATAGCATTTAGTGGAAATAAACTCACGATGCCATGTCAACTATTCCTCTAGGTGGATGAGTCATTCACACACTCTACTTAGTCGTAATAATCTTCGGGATAAAGGAATCCTTCCTCGGGGTCACCTAGCCAAAGAAAATACCCACAATGAGTATTCCTTGATGATTTTCTTGAATTTTGACAAAACAATGTCAAAAGAACGCTAAAGTTATATAAAGGAAAGTTCCAATTTAAAATGGTCATAACTTGGTCATTTTAACTCGGAATCGCGCATATAATATACCGATTTCTACCTACTCGAAAAGATCTATCCATTTCTAAAACTATTTTTGTCAAACTAGACTATTTAAGCCCCGAAACAATGGCGACAAAATTCACCACGAATTTTCCAACAAAACAACTTTGGTTCAAGAAATCAAAATTTGTTTGATAAATACTTAGTTATCTATATAGTTGAACAATTCTCTTTTTATAACTATATAACTCATTTAAGCATGCTCAAGTGTTTTGTTGCCCAATTATTTTTCTTGAGTAAAACAATGTCGGTTTGAAGTTTTTAGAAAAATATAGTTTTCAAAAATTGTTTTTGTAAATTTCTTGAAATGAATACCTTATTTCCTTTTGTTTTCTAGAAACGCTTTACGTTGGTTTTATTATTTTTTTTTCTAGGTAAGCTTTTTCTTTGAAAATAAAATTTTCTATTTTCTAGGTTTTCTACACTTATACTATTTTTAGAAAACACACTATTCTTCCTATTTATTTTCTTGTACAAATTCCTTTGTCTATTTGTTTACAAAAATCTGCATTTGAAAATTTCTCATTCTTTCCTCATGTGTTATTTTTTTCATAGAAATCATCAATGCATAAAAATTTATTTTCTTGATAAAAACAAAGTGAAACAATACGTGACTTAAGAAACTTTTTATAGTAAAGTAGTTTCTAAAATCTTAATAGTTGCTTCTTGTAACTTGAAAAGGGATAACTTTATTTTTGTTTTTTTCAAACCACAGATTTCCTACTTTACATAAACTTGTTCTTAAATGTAAAAATCTTCTTTTCGTCAATTAATTTTAGAACTTGAAATTTTGGACAACAATTTAAATGAACATGACTTATGAGAAAATAATAGCAATCAAAATAACATAAGTAATAAAATCAAGTATTGGAGTCTTAGCTTTTTCAAGGCTTCTAGGACTAAGAAGTAGACTAGTCCCAAAATAAAATGTAAAAAAGAAAACTTGTTTTGACTTGATGAGGACAAGTCTAAGACTAGAGACTAGTCTTCAAATAACAAGGAATAAATAAATAAATAAATTGCAATGGGATGAATAAATAAATTGCTTTGCATGAATTAAATAAATTACAAGTGAGCTTATATGCTATAAAGAATAAGTACATATATATATAGATAATAATGCGTAGATATATTAACAATAATATGAACAAAAATAATAACATAAACATAAATAGATTTTCATAAACAAGAACAATACATGAACATAATGTAGCCTCCATAATTTGTAATCTTTGGAAACTCACACTATGGTCTTGTAAAGTTATATGACATGAAGAAGAAGAAGAAGAAAATAAAAGAAGGTAGTTACCTAAAGAAAGTTTTGGTAGTAGTATGTGGTTATGGGTTTTAGTTGTTGGTAGAAGTTGTTGTGGAATTATTTTGAGAGAGTTTTGGGATGGTATTTTGAGAGAGTTTTGAGAGGAGAATTTGAGAGAGTTTTGGTAAGAATTTGTGGGTAGTGAATGTGTGAAAGAAGTGAAAGAGGAGGGAGGTATTTATAGGAAATTATGGAGGGATTTTTGTATGATTAAAATAAAAAAAATAAAACAAATTGAGGGAGAGGAGGAGGGAGGTGCCGGCCATGTAGTAATGAGGGGGGAAGAGATTTTATTTTTTTTTTATTTTTGTTAAATAAAATATGTAATATGTAAGGTAGATGTGAAATAAAATTATGGGAAAAGTAAAAAGTAAAGATTATAGGTTATTGAGTATGTAAGAATAGGTGTAAGAAAAAGTAGAGATAAAAGAATAGTATAGAATAGTAATGAATAGTGTAATGTAAGATAAATATGACTAATAAAGTACCGATAGTAAGAAAATACGCGTATAAATGTGATATCTGTTATTTTTACTCACCGAAAAATTATGAAACTGATATTTTTGGAAAACTAATATTTTTACGAGTCTAACGGTGTATTCGGAATAATTTTCCTATTTCGAGCTCCCGGACACGTTTTTCGAAAACTGTATCCGATTGGGTTCAAAGGACACCCGAAATTCGCAAAACAGATATTTTATAAAACCTATGGATATTACGAACTATTCTAGCTAATTATTCCAACTTCGTTTTCCAGGGCCAAAGAAAATGGCAATGCCGGACTTAATCAGTTACGGTAAACTAGGGTTTTGTTGACCTTCTAGAGTTCCGTTGACTTCCGGTTTAGGGTTTTATTCTAAACCGATTCCAAAAATTTGAGGGTTTACAAACACCACAACAAAACTATCGGGGTGTAAGCTACAGGCTTAGCGAGATTCAGTTTCCAAATATTCAATACTCAACAATGATATATATCAGACAAGTCATTAGCAATCATATGAATGCACAAGCATATGAGCATACAATACATAAGACCATTCGGAAATCTTATGTTGAATGGATTTACGCCCTCCATTCGGGGTTAGGTGTTTTAGGCCCATACGACCATCATTTAAATACTTCTCACTTCTTATTATGGTTGATACAGGTGCCCATCCACCACGTTTAAATTTTTACTGTGGTTTATACAGGTGCCCACACACGCACTTTTCAATTTTCGGCCCATCCGCCAACAACCGAGTTTACTGGCTCCTCGTTGCCCTAATTACTATGCCTTTTTCCCACAAAGGTATAATAACTCATGTCATGTGACTCACTACGTGATATGCATGTACAGTTTTTTCATATAATCGTGGCATATTAATTAGGCAGATTAAGCGTGATCACAAAGAATTTCAGACAATCCAAGTCTAATACTAGCTTATACAATGATTTATCAACAAGTCTTGTCTCGATATACTTATCATTCATTCAACCAAGATTATCACAATCATCGTAATTTTATCTTTTCCTAATTCTAATGCCACTACGATTACAAGCACATACATGAGCACAACTATTTAAGAAATAAACTCACTCATCCATGGAGAGAAATCCACTAGTCGTAGTAGTCCTCAGGGAGTGGAAATCCGTCCTCCAATTCACCTAAGTACAAGGAATACCCGAAATGAGTATTTCTTATAAGGTTCTAATAACTTAACAATTCCAGCTACTAAGTTCATCAATTTCCGCATAAGATAAAGTCCTAACTTTAAATGACCATATCTAACTCATTTAACTTGGAATTAAGCATATAATATATCAATTTCTATCTACTTCGAAAGATCTATCTATTCCTAATATTATTTTCAAGTTTCAAAAATATTTAGGTCACGAAACAGAAGCATCAGATCTGGTTGTTCGAAACCTTCCACTCCGAAAAATATCTTTATGCTTGTTTGGGATGTTTCTAGCATATAGTTTTAGCTACACGTGCAATATTGATGATTTCCTATCATGAATGATATGATATGAACTTGATGAATGCATGCCTTTGAAATTATTTACTAAAAGGAAACTTAAGAAACTTCTTATTTGAAAAACTCCATGACTATGTATATCTTTCAAGGAAGCTAGTTTCCTATCTACGACCGTCTCACTTGTGTTGGAGTATTTCCTTAAGAAAATCAATTTATCCTTGTCTAAATTGAGTCTTTATTATACCTATTACCTAAGCCTTCATTTCTACGTGAAAACTTGCATTTTACACTTTGCAAATATGGTTTCAAATAGGATTCATCCAAAAATCCGAATTTCTTGAAATTAAATTTTTGAATGATTCCATTGGGAAAAACTTGTTTAATGCATCAAAAATTAAGACTTTAAGATACCTATTACTTAAGGACTCCATTTGATACATAAAACTTCTATTTTGGACTTAGATGATAGCTGTTCTTATGACCAATATTCAAAATTACGAATTTCATATGTTGAGTACTAACTAAAAATCTTCCATCTAGATTCCACTTCTTGTTTTGTACATTAATCTCATCAAAACTTATTTCAACTTATCAAAATCACTACTTAATGATACCTATTACTTATACCCTTCATTTTTCACATGAAACATGAGTTTTAAAATTGATAAAAGGGTTTTTAAAATAGGGTATTGAAATCATCCGAATTTGACCTTGAGTATTTTAAACAAAAACTTTTCCTTTTTCAAGTTCCTTGCTTTATTTGCTTAAGGATCTACCAACTATCACATTTATACACCTAAAACAAAGCCTTCATAAGTATGAATGCATGAAAACATAAATCATTCATAAGATCATAAATGTGAAGCATGGTATAACAATCTAAAAGCTAGATCTACTACTTATGATGTATGATATGAAGTTTAAAGGCATGAACATGAAATTTTTATGCTAGATCTCTACTTTACTCCACTTCTACATGCATGAACATGAAATATCCTCAACAAAAACTTGATCAAACACAAGATCTACTCTTGTGATGGCTTGATATTCATGTAGCAGCATTTTCTTGTCCCTAGCAAGTGCTCATGGGGACTTTGAGTGAAAATACTCATGAATAATCTTGTCATTACAAGATTAAATGGTAGTAGGGCTTGAGAATCATCACCTAAGGTTGGATTTAGTGAAGAAATGAAGAAGATTGAAGTTTGTTGTGTGTGTGTGTGTGGGAGTTGGGGCTCACGGCAAGAGAGGAAAAGAAGAGAGGGTTTGAGAGCTTTTGGAACAAATGGAAAAAAAATGAAGGAGAGAGAAAATAAGAGACTATTTATATTAGAGGAATTTAGGGTTTGTTGTCTTTATAAAAAGGAGATAAAATAAAACAAATTGGGGGGAAAATTAGAGGGGGTGCGCTGGCCACTAATGAGTGAGAGAGAGGGAGTGTTTTGATTTTATTTGAAATTGTAATTTGTGTAATAAAATGTATTAAATGTAATAATTTGTGAGAGACAAAAATTCTTGGAAAAGAAAATATAATTGAGTGGTTGTAAGGTTGTAAGACTAGGGTATGGGTGTGTGTGTAATAGGTTGTACTTGTGAATAGTAATAAATAGTAGATAAGACATCTACTTTAACCGTAGTAAGAAAAATACAGCAAAAAGCTATAACTGTAATTTTTATAATCCGAAAAATTATAAAACATATATTTTTGAAATCCTTATAAAATTTCGGTTCTAACGAGTATTCCGGAATATTTTTCTGAGTTTCTAGTTCCGGGGCTAGCTTTTCCGTAATAGAGCTCGAGAAAGCCCGGAATAGAAAATTCTTCGAAATCAAAATTTTGTATGGTTTGAAATATACTACAAAACAATAATCCACATTAATTTATTCTATAGAGGTTCTTTTATATAGGAATCGAAGAAAAGCCGGATTTAGGGTTCCTAGGTTGCTTGTACTAATCCTGTTTAGGATTTTGATTTCCTATTTATGGAGTTTACTCGGTTACTAAGAAAACCGGGGTTTACAAGGGATGTTCCATGGTCCATAGATAGATCTAGCTCTTGTTAGGGATGTTCCATAAATATAATAAATATACTGAACATCTCTTAAAGAGACAATGTCAGCAACTCATGACCTAGTCTCTTTAAGAGATGATTTTAACTTACCTAAAACTAGAATTATTTTTTTTAGTGGTATTTTTGTAAATTAGTAATATTAGTTTCATTTTCCCTTTTCAAAAACACCCAAATTCAAATAAATATTAACCATTATGAAGTTAGAAAAAAAAACCTAAGTTAAGGATAATGCCAAAATTGTCGTTTTGAATTTCATTTCTAGGTTTTAAATCTATTATATATCATATTCAATTAAATTTTTATTAATAAAATTACATATATAAAGTTTAAATTTTTAAATTATTATATCTAATTAAGCATTTTTTTCGAATTTATTAACTTCATGTGATAATGTGACAAACACTTATTGATCCAAGTTAGAATAAGATCATAAATTTAGCAAATAAGACTCTTTTTTTATGTAAAATATATTCACATGATAAGGTGACAAATATCCATTAATTCATGTTAAAATAAGATAAATAACTTAGCAAATAAAAAAAATTTAAACTTTTTACGTTAAATATATTGGGTCTGTTTGTTTTATGATATTATAGTCATTTTCGCATTATATTTTTTATCGTTCTCAAATAGATGTTTGTTAAGAAACAGATACTAATGAAAAATAGGTAGTTTTACTCATAAATAGATAAAACAGATATCATACAAATATAATATAGATGTGATATAAATAAGTGAAAGATGCAAATCTGATACATATAAAAATTCAACAATCTAAATAGACCATTAAACAAAAAACAACAGTAGTGATTTGAGGTATAAATCAGTTCATTAGTCCTCAAATCAAATATTGGTCGATGAAGATGGCATTTGCTTCATCCATCGCTGTAAGCCCTATAAAATTTCGGTAAATAATTCCAAAATAAATATTTAAAATAAACTTTAAAAAAATGACTCCCAAATAAAAACCGAATTTCAACTAGTCCGAAATCTTGAACAAATCCAGAAATTTCTTAATTTTGAAGAAAAAGAAAATCCCTAAAAGTAGAATAAGAATTTAATAGTCTCCAAATCCAAAGCCATTACGTATAACAAATTTTATGCTTAACCCTGACTTGTAAAATCGGATAATATAGAACCTAAAAAACAAATTATTAAACTGTAAGTAACGATAAACCTTCAAATATAAAACCTAATTTAAGATTTTTGAAAACGTTAAGAGATATTAAATACTTACAAAAATAAAATTTAAAATAAATATTCTCAAATTAATTATGTTGTATAAAAAAATAAAACATCGGTTTCCAAATCGGCAGGGTTTTAAACCGAAAAGTTAATCGGAAAAACCTAAGTCAATAATTCCAGGAAATCCTAGTAGTTTAAATTCGGCAATCCCGTATTCCTAAGCCAAGGAGTCGGAATATGAGTAAAGGGTATAGTTTAGGTCGTAATTGTAAGCCCCGGAAAATTTCAGTAAATAATTCTACGATGAACTTCAAAAATAAACCCTAAAAATCACTCTAAATTAAAACCGAACTTCGAACGAGTCTTAAAATATAAACGAAAGTAAGAATTCATTAGTCTTGAGAAAATCTAAAAATAAAATAAGGACTACAAAAGTCCTTAAGTCCAAAAACCATTACGTAAGATAAACTGCTTACCTAATCTATAATTCATAAGAATCGGGATAAAAATAAAACACAGTGATAATTTGCTAAAAAGCAAGTTAATCCATAACATGACAATTTGAAGGATCAGGAAATCACCAAAGGCCAATTCTATAACTAGGCTTTGGCACGATTAAGAAAACTTTATCTGCCAATAATAAAATATAAACTTTGGAAATTCCCCAAACGACCTGACTAATAATCCTAAGAGACGAAAATCACAATAAAGCCCTAACGATCAAATCAAACTTGCAAGAATCATAGAACGAGTTAGAAATTGAAATCTCGTAATCTTAAGAAGGAAGAATTCAAGAAACAAAATAACAAATTAGATAATCCTTAAGTTGACCAATTGTTCATAAAACCTTAAATCGAAGGAAAAATAAATACGAAAACAAAAGACTATGAAGATCCTTTTTCAAAGGAAATTATAAAAATCAAGATTTCCCCAAAATCATTCCAAAAATCGATATTTGACTCAAACTCAAAAAAATCATATCCGGTAACCATTACCGATATAACTCCGGATATAATAATTCAATTCAAGATTTCCGAAAGCAATAAGAGATATTAAATACTTATAAAAATAAAATTTAAAATAAATTTCTCAAACTAAATACGTTGTATAAACAGAAAATCTCAGTTTCCAACTTGACAATACCTAAACAGGAAAGTCATCCGGAAACCCTAACCGGAATACAATAGAGTAAGTCCGGCAATCTAGTGCCCCTAACCCTAGGGACCGAGATGTAGTTTAAATATATAAAATAGCTAAGTTTGTATAAAAATATCAGATTGGTA
This sequence comes from Combretum micranthum, assembly GCA_024138025.1. Taxonomy (NCBI): domain Eukaryota; kingdom Viridiplantae; phylum Streptophyta; class Magnoliopsida; order Myrtales; family Combretaceae; genus Combretum; species Combretum micranthum. The sequence continues at coordinate 285,466 of JAMXBD010000982.1, read as the reverse complement.
AATTTTTTATTTATTTTGAACCCGCTCGGATACAGACTTCGAAAAGCGTATCCCGGGGCTCGAGATATAAAAAATATACCATTAGTACCGTTAGACTCGTAATTCCACGAGATTTCTAAATATATCAGTTATATAATTTTTCGGGTTATAAAAGTTACTGTTATAACCTTTTTATCGTATTTTCATTTCTACCGGTAATTGATTAGTCTTTTGCGCTATTCATTTTATTTCATTACACAATTTTATTATTATTATTTTTTTTTTATACCCTGGGTTTCCTAGTAATCAAGTAAACTTCGAAAACCAGAAAATGAAACCCTAAACCGGTTTAGTTTAAGCTTCGTGAGAAAGGCTTAGAAACCCAAATTCCGACGTTTCTACGGTTTCCAAATAAGAAACTTTTATAAGCAAAATTTATTTTGGATATAGTTCTTGATTATATTTCAAACCAAGAAATGATCAGATTTTGAGAAAATTTCAACTCCGGGTCATCCCGAAACCCATTATAGAAAAGCGTGCCTCGAAACTAGAATTTCAAAAATTTCTTTATGAATACTCATTTGAATCGAAATAAAATAAGGATTTTAAAAATATATTTTTCATAATTTTCCGGCTTACGAAAAATACAGTTATAGCCTTTTTATTCGTATTTCCTTACTACCGGAAATTAAATTGTCTTGTCAACTATTCACTACTAAATAAAAAGTACCACCTATACCACCTATACTACCTATTAGTACACTCTACAAATTCAACTCTTACCATCACTCAAATCAATCTCTTTTCTCTTTACTTTTTGTCCCCTAACTTTCCTACAAGTTATGATAACTTACACATCAAAGATAAATCAATCAAAACAAAATAAAATCAAACTTTTTCTCCCCCCTCATGAATAGTAACCGGCGTGAATAGTTCCCCCCCTCCATGCTCCAATTTACAATTTTTCTTTCTCCATTTAACCTAATTCCACTTTATATATAAGCTATGTTTTCTCTCTCTTCCTTCATTCACTCATTTTACAAACTTCACAGTGGAAAAAGCTCTCAAAACCTCTCCTTTTCCCCTCTTTGGCCGAAAGTTTCCAAGCCCCCACACACACACACAACTTCCATTCCCTCTTCACATCTTCTATTTTTATTTCAAGTAAGAAAGCATCCACTCCTTCTACTCATAGATCTTGTTATGGCTAAGTGATTCTTGGACATTTCCAACTAAAGGACCCCATAAGCTTTTGCTAGGGACAAGGAAATGTCAAAACAAGAATACCGAACCATTACGAAGTAGATCTAATCTTTAAAAGGAGCTTTCATACTAAAAGCTTTATGTTTATCCATCCAAAAGTATTTTAAACAAAAGATCTTTTATAAAAATATAGTTTTTATGTTTTCAAAACTCATTTGAGCATTTGATATAGTAGATCTACCATTTTACTACTCATATTCATGTAGACATTTAAGATCTCATCTTTATTTTGAGTTTATGTGCATTAGTGGTCTTTAATGTTTTTGCATTGGTAAATAACCTTCTTAATATATAGATCTATGGTTAGATAAGTTAATAAAGTCAAAAAGGAAAACACTTTTCAAGAAATGAACTTGTGTAAATTCGGATGACTTTGGAAACCTAGGTCAAAAACACTTTTATCAACTTCTAAACATATATTTTACAAGAGAAATGAAGCCTATGGGTAATAGATAACGTTTGGTAGTATTTTTCATGAGTCTAAATGAGATTTTTCTAAAGAAAATGTTGGAAACAAGAAATGAAGTCTAATAAAAGTTTTGAGCTAAAAGTCTTGTAGGCAAAATTCGTAATAATGGATAGATGGTTAGAGAACACTATTTTTCCAACTTCAAAAATGGTATTTTCTTAAATAAATAGAGTCCTTAAGATATAGGTATAATAAACACTTAAAGTTTTAAGTATATAATACATTTTTCCTAAAGAAATCAACTTGAAAATGGACTTTACTAAATTCGGATTTTTGGAAACCCCCTAGTAAAGGACCCACTTAAAAGTTTATAAATGAAGATTTTATTTCAGAAATAAAGGCCTTAAGATATAACTAATATGAGGGTCAAAATTCTTTAAGCAAAATAGAGTTTTCCTACAAGAAAATCCTTGTAATATGTAGGTGTGACTAAGTGTAGTAAACTCACTTGTTAAACATTAATATGAAATGGTTTTCTAAAGTTTATGTAAATTCTTTAAACCTAAAGAGCTATAAGAACTTAGGCTCATTAGAGTTCATATCATGACATTCATGATAGGGAAAATCATTACCATTGCATTTAGTTTCATTTTACACTTAGGAATCTCAAGTGCATTCATGAAAACTGTCATGCCCGAAGGGTACCCTAAACGTGGCAGTCCGCCACATATAATATCAAGGCTTAAGAATGGTTACCTTAGTCATGCGAAAGCCTTAGTATTATATGTAAGGCGTCTAACACGGTAATAGGAGACGCTTTTGGGAAGCATAGTTTAAGCAAGTAAGGATAAACATACAAGAATCCCGAAATAAATGTATCATATCATAAATAACCAAAGGTCTGTTACATAATTTCTTAGGGGCATACCCCTGCTAATTCCAAGGATTGAGATAACTTCATAATATCCAAAATTAAAGATTTCAAAGGAATTCTAATCTAAGTCTTCGAGTAGATTTCCTCCAAAAGCTTCAACATAAAAGGTATACGGATACGGGATGGCTTCGGGCTCAAAAATAGGTGTTCCTGAGAATACAAATATCTATAGGGGTGTAAGCTTATGGGCTTAGTGAGTAAATCCCAAAATTCATACTCGAATAAAATTTATCAATCAAGTTTATCATTCAAACATATGAAATGCAACAACCACGTGAGCATACAAGACATATGTTGAATGAATTTACGCCCTTCATTCGGGGTTGGGGGATTCAGGCCAATTACAGCCACAACTTTTAAAACACTTTTATAGATCTTACCGGCTCCTATACGCCATCAAAAACTTGTAGTTATTACAGGCTCCTACTAGCCATCAAAATCTTGTAGTTATTTACAGGCTCCTACTAGCCATCAAATTAAGTAGTTCTTACTGGCTCCTACTCGCCACTTACATGATATACCGGTTATGTCTACCACCACTATTATACACTTGTCCCACCAATTGTATAGTAGTGAATGCAATGTGACTCAACATATGAAGTGCATGAATACTTTCTTTAATTAAAGTCTAGTAGTTATATTTAACTTCTTTCAAGTGATCAATCAATTTCAAACATTTCAAGATATTAATTTACACACAACTTTATTACAATCAAATCGAGTTTCGATATACTTAATATTCTTTCAACATATTATCATACACTTCCTTTTGAGTTTTCTTAAATTCTAGTGCAACTAATTTTACAAGCACAATCAAGAGTATGAAAAATAACGGGGAATAACTCACTCGGCCATGATGACACCGTTCTTGAATTGGATGGGTCGTTCGGAACTTCCACTTAATCGTAGTAATCCTCGGGATACAAACAATCCTCCTCGTGATTATCTAATCAAGAAGAATACCCCAAAATGAGTATTTCATGAAATTCTATCTTTGAAGATTCTAATCTTTTCTTAAAATCGTGGTAAAATCGTATAAGGGGAAATTCCAACTTAAAATGGCCATAACTTGCTCATTTTAACTCGGAATTTCGCGTATTATATATCGTTTTCTACCTACTCGAAAAGATCTACGCATTTCTAAGCTTATTTTCATAAAACTAAGTCGTTTGGGTTCCGAAAAGACAGCGTCCATATTTGCCACGAATTTTGCAAACACTTGTTTTTCTTCTTGTACACAAAGCTCATTTGAAAAGATAAATATTTTAATTGTTTTGTAAACTTTTGAAAGGTATATATTTATATGTAATGACTCACAACAAATGTATGAAGTAAATGGAGTTGTCTCAACTTATAAAAATTAAGGTTTTAAAAGACTTTGAACTTGGGATTCTATTGAATATTTATTTTACTTTTGAAAGATCTTTTAGTTATTTAAGATGAATATTCTATTTCTAAATGAAATCTTTTGTATTTATTTTGATTTCTTAAAGTGTGGTTTTATTTTTTTAAACTTGGATTTCAAAAGTAGCAAAATGACGTTTTTATTTCTTGTAATGATTTCCAAAAGAATTTCTATTTCTTGAAAAAAAGGTAAGTTCTCATAAAACCTTTTGTTTATGTAAGAAAAATCATTCCCATACATGGTCATGGGTTTTTAAGAAATTCATTTCTTTTAGAAAGAATCTTTAATTCAAGAAAACACTTTTTCATCTATTTTTGTTGAGACAAAAGCATTATGTTCATGCATGAATATGAATCATAAGCAATAGAAATATAAAGGAACATAAAACTTGAAAGCTTAAATAAGTAAATCAAGTATCGGGACCTTAGCTTCATCAAGGTACCCCGGGACTAAGAAAAGACTAGTCCCGAAAAAGAAAAGAATTGTTTTGACTTGATGAGGACAAGTCTAAGACTAGAATGACTAGTCTTAAAATCGACTTGAATTTAAATAACTTGAAATGGAGTAAATAAATTGCATGAAAGATAAATAAATTGTAAGACAATGAGCTTATATGCTCTAAATAGTATATATAGTTATATAGATATATTAGATAGTAGTAACATAAAGGAAATATAAAGAACATAAGGGAAATATAAAGAACATGAAGGAACATAAAGAGATTGATATTATGAACAAAAACAAAGTATGAATCTAATGTTGCTTTCTTAACCTTCATGGTTTTAGAAAACACACACTAAGCTCATACTAGGTAGATGAACATGAAGAATTCTTGAGAATTTTCTTACCTAAAGGAAACTTAAACTAAGAGGACTTCTTGTAAGAACTCTTGAGAGAATTTGAGAGAGATTTTGAGAGAGTAACTTTAGTATAGAAGTGGTGTGAAAGAAGTGAAGGTATGAGGGGTATTTATAGGAAAATGTGGAGATAATTTGTGTTAATTAAATAATTGAAAAGTAAAACAATTTGAGCATAGAGAGAGAGAGGCCGGCGCTATTTTGGGGGTATGGGAAGAGAAAAATTAATTTTTTATCTTTTGATTAATTAAAGTAAGAAATGAAAGATGTGAAATTATATTGGAAATGAAAATGTGTAAGAAATAGGTGTATGGCTTGTAAGAATAGGTTGTAAGAAAAAGTAGAGATAGATGAATAGTGTAGAATAGTAGAAAATAGTGTAATGTAAAAGTAGACATGACAATTAAATACCGGTAGTAAGAAAGTACGCGTATAAAAGCGATATCTGATATTTTTAGCTACCGAAAATTTACGAAATTGATATTTTTGGAAATCTTATATTTTTACGAGTCTAACGGTGTATTCGGAATATTTTTAGTATTCTGGGCCTCCGGACACATTTTCCAAGAACTGTGTCCGTTCGGGTTCGAAGGACATCCGAAATTCGGGAAACTGAAACTTTTATAAAACCTATGGTTATTACGAACTATTTGAGCCAATTTTTCCAACTTCGTTTCCTAGGGCTTGAGAAAACGGTAAAGCCGAAGTTAAACGGTTACGGTAAACTAGGGTTTTGTTTGACCTAAGAATCCGTTTGACTTCCGATTAGGGTTTAAACTATAATTCGGATCCAAAAATTTCGGGGATTTACAAAACCGCATTTTTGGAATCTATGTTACCGCTGTACATATCTGATCCCTCATTTCTGAGGCTTAGATATTTTCAAAACTTGATTTAAAATTCATAATTAGAAAGCTGTTCCGAAGTAGATAGAAATCGATATAAAATTTGCAAGATTCCAAGTTAAAATGACAAAGTTATGGCCGTTTTAAGTTAGAATTCCCGCTTAGGACGCGAATTACGAATTTGATAAGTTCGTAAGAAGTCGTTGGATTAGTTTGAGTTGAAATACTTATTAGAGTATTTCTTTCTTTTTAGGTTATCCCGAGTTCGACGATTCCCTACCGCCGGATTATTATTACTAGAAGACCGGTGATCCAATGGCTGAGTGAGTCTTCTCCTTGTTTTGTTACCTTGATTGTGCTTGTAGTTAGTTGCATTAGAATTATAGGAACAAGATAAAAATTGATATGAATGGGGATGGGAGATATAATGAGACTGTGATGAATGTATGCTAAAGAATATTAAAGCATATCGAAACCATGATTTGATTGAATAACTGCACCGTTCTTATTATTCCCGTTATATGTGTGATATTGGTTGGTCATTCTAAAGAATGTATAAATATTTTGACCTAAGCAAAAAGCAAATTGATCATGCATTGCATTGGATATATTGCATTTGGTAGCATGCTACTCCTACGCAGGTCGATCGGTATGGTCCGTTGTTGCCTCGTTTGAATAGTGAGCCCGGTGCCAGAGCTCATTCAGGGGTACTAAGGCGCATGTGGATGCATCCTTGGATGAGCTTAGCCGAGTCGAGTGCTAAGAGCCGAGGGCTTGGGGACTAGATGCGGTCGTGTAGACTCAATACCATTCCTAACCCAAGATACGAAGGGCGTAAATCCGTTCTGTGTGTGGTTCCAGTTACCCATGCATAATTGCTTGCTCACGTGTTTGTTCATGCATAGCATATGATTGATTAATAACTTATTTGTTATGGTACGAAATTAAGGGAATTCTCACTAAGCTAGTGTAGCTTATACCCCAATAGTTGTTTAAATGAGCAGGTTATTCCAAGAAATGCTAAGTGGGACCGAGATGGTTGAAGTCGAGAATGACTTCGGGATTCCGGCAAGATATAAGAATGCTTGAAGTTTTTGGCTAAGCTTTACGATTTGCCTTGTAATAGTTTTATGTAGTGAAGTCTTGGGATGAATGTAATTGAAGTTTGATGAACTATATTTTGAAGTATAGTGTTTTGTAATTGGAGTATAGTGGGTTGTATTTCCTTTACATTGTTACTCAATTGTATCAACATAAAATGTATCATTCCGATTTGTCTCCTTTATGTATTAGACGCCTTGTTTATAGTATGGAAGCCTTCGCGTGACTGAGGTGGTCATTCTTAGGCTTAAATATTATGTACGGCGGACTGCCACGTTTAGGGTACCCTTCGGGGCGTGACAGTAATAATACTAGGATACTTTTACAAGATATGATTAGCAAATTTCGATCTACTTTGAACCCAATCGGATACAGACCTCGAAAAGCGTGCCATGGGATTCGAAATATGACATATATGATATTAGTACCAATAGGTTTGTAATTTCATGAGATTTTCAAATATACGAATTAAATATAATTTTTCGGGTTATATGTTAACCCGGTTTTTCTAGTAACCGAGTAAACTTCGGAAATTGGAAACCAAAATCCTAAACCGGATTAGTTTAAGCTTAAAAAGAAAAACCCAGGAACCTTGGATTTGGCTTTTCTTCGATTTCAACTAAACGAATTTTTGTAAAATAGATTAATGTGGAATATTGTTTTAAAGTATGCTTCAAACCATAACAAGTTCTAATTTCGAAAAATTTTCTATTCGGGCCTTCCCGAGCTCCATTACGAAAAAGAAAGCCCCGAAACTAGAAATTCAGAAAAATATTCCAGATACTCTTTAAAATAGAAATTTTATAAGGATTCAAAAAATATAATTTTTATAATTTTTCTGGTTATAAAAATTACAGTTATAGCATTTTTTCGTATTTTCTTTACTACCGGTAAAGTACATGTCTTGTCTATTTATTATTATTCACAAGTACAACTACTATACACACAACCCATACCCTAGTTTTACATCATTACAAACACTTAATTACATTTCTTTTTCAAGGAATTTTGTCTCTTAACAATTATTACATTTACTATTTTTTATTACATAAATTACAAATTAAAACAAATTTAAACTCTCCCTCTCTCTCACTCCTTACATGATCGGCGCACCACCTCCCAATTTGGCTCCAAATTGTTTTATTTTATTTCTTTTTTTTTATAACACACACAAACCCTAATTTCACTTAATATATATAACCTTTACTTTCTCTCTCTTTCACTTTATTTCATTTGTTTAAAAAACTCACGCAACCCTCTCTTTTTCTCTCTTCTAGCCATGAGCTTCCCCTCCCTTTTACCATACACACACTTTGTTTTTCCTTCTAATTTCCTACTCCAATAAATAGGTAAGAGATCTATACTTTAGGGTCTTGAAACATGTAATGGCAAGATCATTCATGTGTGATTCCACACAAAATCCCCATGAGCTTCAAGCTAAGGAAGTGGAAACACTTGAGCATGAGATCCTTGCCATCACAATGTTATAGATCTTGTTATTTGAAGTTATTTTGCTATTATCTTGTTTTATTGCTAAGCTATGCTCTTGTTATTGATGATTTGTGCATATATTCATCATCTATTCATGTTCACATAACCATCATAGTGTTCATGCATTTATAACTAGTTTAGTGAACTAACTCTAATGTTTTAAGTTCCTACATGCATTAGGCTTTTGTTTTATGTTCTTAAATAGCTTGTAATAATTTAATGGTAATAGGAAAGTGTTAGAAAGCTATAGATCTACATTAGTTTCAACAAAAATAACTTTTGAAAATTCGGATAAAAAAGGAACTCTATTTAGAAAACCTATTTTTCAACTCCAAAACAAGATTTTTGTTAAAGAAATGGAAGCCTTAATGAGTAGGTTTGATTAGAAAATAGTTTTTGAAAGACTAAATGAGTTTTACAAAGAAAACAAACTCAAATAAATTTTTCAAAATTCGAATTTGAAAATAACCATTATTTAAACACCTATTTCCAAATACCAAGATGATAATTTTATAGGAAATTGAAAGTCCTAGGGGATACATGTAATAAAGACTCAATTTTAACAAGAATAGGAGAAGTTTAACACATTATAATCTTAGAACAATAGATGGTTTCCAAGAATAGGTGAAACAATGTTTTCAATCCTCAAAGTTTTGTAAAATTTGTACTTAGGCAAACCACCTATTTAAACATCTATTTTCTAAACCCAAAATGAAGGTTTTTATTAAAATAATGAAAGTAATGGCTATATAGGTCATCAAGGTTAAGTTTAACGAAAGCAAATGGGATTTCTCAAGAAGAAAACCACTTTCCTTAAGCCTAGTAAGTTTCAAAAGTTTTACAAAGTAAAAAGCTTTTCAAAAAGAATTATTGATACTATAACATTAAGGATATTCATAAAGGTAGCTCATTCCATGACCTTTACGATAATAGCTTGTAGGTATTGCATATATATATGGAGCACTTATAGAAACAATGTTAGAAAAGTAGGGTTACATATTTCTCAATTGGTAGTATCCAAGTGCATGAGGAACTAGAATTCCTAACACTCATGAATCATGCATTACATCGAGTTATATATATGTATAATAGAGGCTTACATGATATATGGATAGCTAAGTATCTATCAAAGCTTTCTTATGATGTTTGTTTTGCTGATAGAGGTTGAATTATGGAATGGGAAATTCGTGTAGTAATCTTTACCCTATAGTTCATGGACCAACCAACCTCAATTGTGGAAAATAACTCTAGAAATAGATATCTCTCATCGAATAGGTAGAAATCGGTATATAATATGCGAAATTTCGAGTTAAAATGACCAAGTTATGGCTGTTTTAAGTTGGAATTTCCTCTTAGACGAATTTTGACGAACTTGATAGAATAGAATTTATAGGTTCATTCAAACTTCATAAAACTACTCATTAGCATTATTTCTTTTGATTAGGAATCTTGGGAGATGGACTAGACTTTTTCGAAGGCAATTACGATTAAGTGGATTTCCGCACCATGGCAAAGTGAGTTCATTTCTTAAATAGTTGTGCTCATGTATGTGCTTGTAATTGTAGTGGCATTAAAATTAGGAAAAGATAAAATTATGATGAGTTGTGATTTAATCGTGGTTGAATGAATAATAAGTATATCGAGATGAGACTTGTTGAAAAATCATCGTATGAGCTAGTATAGACTTGAATTATCTGAAATTCTGTATGATCACGTTTAATCTATATAATTAACATGCCACGATTATATGAATAAACTGTACATGCATATCACGTAGTGAGTCACATTGCATTAGCTAATATACCTTTGGAGGGACAAAAGTATATTAGCGGAAGGCGAGGGGGCCTATGTTAACATTAAGGATGTGAGATCGCTTAAGTTAACGGATGTGGAGTAGGCACATAAAACTACTATAATAAAACAACAGAGGTTGTATAACTAAGAGAAAGAGATTGGGGTTATGGTTGCATGACTTATGGACCACCCCACTCATAATTGGAATTTATGGTTGCATGTCTTATGGACAATCCTAACCCCGAATGGAGGGAGTAAATCCATTCACATATGACTCCCGAAAAGTCATATGCTTGTATGCTCATTTGCTTGTGCATTTTATATGGATGTTAATAACTTGTCTGTTATATATACCGTAGTCAAGTACTAATTATTGGAAGTGAAATCACACTAAGCTCACAAGCTTATACCTCAATAGTTTCCTGTTGCAGTATGAATATTTATGGCTATCTCTGAGGAGCCGCTATCATCAGGTACAGCTCTTGGACACTAAGGAGCTTTTGATGAGGCCGGGACCTAGACGTAGGCACAGACTTCTAAATGAGTTTCCTAAATTGGTATTTGAAGGTAAAATAAGAGACTTTGAGAGTCTGAGAACTCTTAACGTTTTTTACGGGGGTATGCCCTTAGATCATGTAATAGAATAAATTTAAATGTAACTGTTATGATTTACATTCTTGTTGCTATGTATGTCTCCTTAAACTATTTCGAAGCAAAGTATGGTCACTATATGTTGAACGTGAGCCTTACACCCGATGTTCAAACTCATGAAGAGACTAAGGTTGCCTTACTTGAGTTTAAATATCGAGTGTGGCGAACTGTCACGTTTATGGTACCCTTTGGGGCGTGACAATTGTTGTAAGCTCCTAGATTTCTTAGTATTCTTAGATGGGAACTCTATAGCTAATACCAGAAATAAAACCCTAAAACCTACCCAAGTTAAAATCGAACCCTAAAAAAAATACCTTCAAGGGTGAAACAAAATCTGATAATCATTTGACTTTGAAACCCTATGCTAAACAATTCATTTATTTGACCTCTAACATGCAAATTGCGGTTATCACACTCTAGAAGGTACCCCAAAACATGACAGTTCATTGTACACAATATTAAAACTTGAGAATGACTACTATAGTCACTTGAAAGCTTTAATATTGGTACAGGACGTACTTACACAAAGAGGAAATGCCAATGGAGTTACGCAATTTAAGAAGATAGTAATAGAACACACAAGAAAATACTATCATAAATACATCAAAATTAAGGTCTTACTAATCTAAGGGCCATTCCCCGATAAATTATAAACTGTATTACAACTAAAAGGGCTTCCAATTACATTTTAAGATAGTAAGAGATTTTCTAGGAAATCTATCATCAAAATCCAAAAATAAATTTCTTTCAAAAGCTCTCAAAGTCCGATCGTGCCCATCTCCTCCAATAGATCCTTAGGATTTGCCCAAATGTAACCCTGCATCAAAAATCTATTTGGGAGTAAGCTACAACATGCTTAGTGAGAAATCTTGTGATAATGTACCCATAAACAAACGGACAAGTTTTACTTATTCAAACATATGAGATGCATTAGCCATATGATTCATACATACATACGATCTACCGAAAATCGTACATAGAATGGATTTCACACCCTTCATGCCGGGGTTTAGTGAATGCTTTGAATATATTGAGTCCTTCCAACCATCACACTCTATTGGGTCTCGATCGACTACCACCACTTAGAGCTGTGCATGTAAAGAGGGTTATGTGGGCTAACCCGTATAAACCGTAAAAAAATGCGGGTAGGGCAAAAATTTTAGCTCATTTAATGTGCAGGCCAAAAATGGCCCGACCCCCCATAACCCGCACTTAAAAAAAATACAAAAGAAAAAAATATAAATCTTTATTTCCTTTTCACTTCGCTTTTCTATTATTTAGTTGTTGAATGTTGATTATATAATTTTTATTGAAGTGATGTTTTAAACTTTCAACTTTTATGTTTATTATATCCTTAGTCCTTTTATCAATTCTTTTTCTTTTATATTTATTAGATATTTAGATGCTTCTATTTAAAATAAGCAACACAATTTCAGTTAATTATTTCCATTAAGTATTTTTTGTTGCCACACCAAAAAAAAAATTGGAATGAATTCTAATTTCTATTGGTTAAAATAAATCATTTTATGTTAAAATAAAAAAATTCAAAATAAAGTCTATTATTTTTCCATATATGACTATCATCTAGGATTAATATGTAAGTAATTGGTGAGATAAAAAAAATATATTCTATACTAAAATTATTAAAAATTTAAGTTTAAATTTCAATTCTTATAATTTTTTTAATAGAAAATATATATTAGCAGGTTCGCGGCCTAGCCCACATAATTTAATTAACAAAAATTCACGCCTTGATATGCTTAGTATTATTTCTGTAAACCCTGAGAATTTTCATATAACTTGAAATGAATAGAAATAAAAATATAGAAGATAGAAAGTTAATATAGGACTTAACAAAAACCTTAGAATAAAATCACAAGTATTATGAACCTATATATATATATATCTTCAAACCCTAAAACAAAATTATATAGATAATAACATATATTAAAAATAGATTTTCATAGCCAGTATCAAAAGTTCAAAGTATAGAAATAATTTAAATAAGACTTTAAGTGTATTAGAAAGTAAATAAACAATAAAGCTTATAGTTAGAAAACAATAATTTAAGGAGGAACCGTTAAGGTTATAAATACACAATATAAATGAAAACAAATCCATAACTCATAATCTAGACTTCAAATTGGCCTATTAAGATTAAAAGATCCTAATCAGGTGGGATAAAATCCTAAAAATAATTAATTGCGTAAACTTAAACGTAAGTTTGAACTCGATAATAACCTAGAAAATTTGTGAAAGCTTTATATAAATTTTTGAAGACAGAACTCTCAAATAACTAACATATTTGTATCAATTTGGCTTAATAAACTACCTTAAAATTTAAATAATTCAACAAATAAATAATATTATATAATTTTCCCTTCTTTTTCGGTACAATTGGGCAAGGAAAGTGCGGTTGAGATTTCATAGATTTTCCTGGCCGAAAACCTTATACAATTTGCTCAAATAATGCATATTAAAGTCAATATTTCAACACACAAGAACCAATATAATTTATCCACTTAGACAAATCATTAAATGAAAAGAAAGATCAAGTAAATTCGATGGGCACAAGTTCTTATTGGTTGAAAATTGAAGCCTCCATTACCTCTATATATGCACATTGATTAACTACAAACAAAACCCTTAAAGAACAACAAAATGAAGCCAACAAACCTCCCAAATCATAGCCTAATTCGTCCCTATGGAGCCATCAAAACATACCCAAACATAACTCATAAACAAGCTTCAATATAACACAAAACAAGTTTTGAAGAGAGAACAACAAAGGTAAGTGCGAAATTCATTTTTGTTGGTATAAGTGTTAATCATTTTTCTAAACAATATTAATGTTAATCCTAGGTTCATTTTAAGCTATGGGGGAGAGTTTATAACCTTTAAATCAGCCAAACAAGGTAAATTTACTTCAAACCAAAACTATATTTATTATCATATATAGGAACCATGAAGAATGATGTATAAAAAATTTTTTTTAGATGTTATAGATAGAAAAATATCATGTTTAATACTTGAAAAGCATGTATAAATACTTAGAAGAAGTTTTAACACAAGTATAATATGTACATGTTATAAGAAAGATAAGTTTCGAATCGAAGAAAATTGAGGAAGAAGATGAAAAGTATCTAAGCTGTCTCCACGCTGGCAATGTATGTCCTCAACGCTGGCGGTGTAAATGGATAGGTTGGCGGCATTGAGGCAATGCACTTTGGAAACAGAAGCTACATAATATATATATATATATATATATGTATTACATAAAATGAATGAACACCAACAGATTGGAATCCAATGCCAGCGGTGTTAAAGCTGGCGTATATTGTACACTAGCGGCCTTCGAAGTTAGTGTACAATAGAACTTTAAACGTGTAAAATTCAAACGAACACTGGCATCCCAAGGATAAATGTCGGCAGCATAGGATGTCGACGTACGTGCAAAATCACCTCTGGACGAATTATGTTTCGTCCAAACAAATTATATATATATATATAATGAAGAGAAACACAATATATTTAATAAATGAACAAATACAAATATTTTAAGAATGATAAGTGTAATATTTATCAAATATTAAATTCTAAAAAAACAATATTAGAAAACATTATCGTTATAATAAAACAAATAAGAATAGAATATGATAATTGTTTAATACTTGTCTTATATAGATAAACATATAAGAATGGAAATTTAAAATAAACTAAAATATCAAATAATGTGATTTCTAAAGTAGCTAGGTAATAATGTAAAGACAGATTAAGAAAAACACGACGAAACTAAATGATAGGAAATGAATATTAGTTGCTATAATAGGTTAACTAAAGAATGATATAAAAGTGATGATAACAGTAATGATAAAATATCAATGTACTGAATACAAAATCTACAACTACCCAATAAAAATATAAATATCAAATAAGATCAAGAAAAGTAAAATGAAAATAAAATATTAAATAATAATTATTACCATAAGACCATTAAAAGACCGATATAGGTAATAGAAATACCAAATAGGACACTTACACACTCATAGGAGTTAGATATATAATCTATGTCTTATTGATGAATATTTTATTCATCTCAATAGGTGACATTGATACTATTAAGGATTTTTCAATCGACTATTACAATTGGCCAATAGGAGCAGGTGAGTAACTCATATTTATTATACTATTTGTATTTGTAATTAGTGGCATAGGTAACGCAAAGATAATAATACAATTGTTGTGGAAAGCATGATGAGAATGAATTATGATTTGAGCTTATTGCTTATGATGCCAAAACGAGTTAATGAAAGTGATAATACAATTGTATGATGATTTGGAATAGCATGATGATTACTGTGTGTAATGTATGATCACCATAAATCTGAATAAGAATTATTGACTTATTAAATAACATGGTCATACACTGCACGTACTGCATTATTGCATATACAAAAAGAGTAGTAGCCTGCTACGTATTAATATTTTAGTTATCTGTTAATGCTTGGTTTTTCTAAAGTATTAGTTCTTCCAAGATTTTCTTTGTTCTGTCGGTTCTATGGGAACTAAGTGACATCGAAAAACGCCGCCTGTAGTATCACTTTGAAATGATTAATACTCAGAGAGTTTCTAAGGATTGTTGTAGGAAATGGTCAGTTAAAATACCTTTAAATTAAAGCGATAATCCTAAGATGAGAAATCGTTGATTTTCATGTATACTTAGTCTCTCTTGGGCAAGTGAGTCATAAAGTAATTGTTTTTCAACCCTAAAAAGAGGGCGTAAATCTTGTTCCTATTGGATTCTAGATCATCTAAGCTTGTATATGAACATATGTTTTATTGTTGCATTACATATGATTTGTTAATAAACCTGCTTAATGTATAATATGTCTAATTATTCACTGAGCCCGTGGTTTTGTTCACACTTCTGAAGACCTTTCAGGTTAACTCTAAAACCTTAGCTGGTTACTTTTAGGAGCATGGCTTCGATAAGAATTTAGAAGCTAGAATAATATAAGATCTTCGGTTATGTTTGTTGATTTCTCTCAATAAGGATTTTGATGATAACAAAAAGAGTTAAGTGTTTACTAACAAGTTTATTGAATGTGCAGTAAGTAAGTGTTGTGAAATTGTTTGAGCAAAAGAATACAAAAGAGAAAGTAATTCAGAAAGTATTTGGAAAGATTTTCAAGGGATTTAGAGTTTTCAGAAACTTATTCAGGAAGCGTTCAGAATGATTTTTCAAGGATTTAGAGTTTTCAGAAACTCATTCAGAAAGAAAATCTCATATTATGAAGATCTATATATTTATCAGAAGGTATTTCAGAAACTAATTCAAAAAGACTTGAGACATGCTAGATTCACGATCAAAATTAAAGAACGGATCTCTTTCAAATTATATTTGAAGACCCAGCACCAAAGTGAATGTATTTGGGAAATACATTCAATTATGTTCCACAAAGTTGGTTCAATTATCCAAAGGGGATTCAAATAATTTGAATTAAAGTTTGAATTTTTCAAATTATTACCAGATGGATTGAAGAAGCACTAGACGAATAAATAGTGTCAGATGTTCCATATTAAGATTCGTTTTGGACATCATCAGAAGGATATGATATTAAAAGACGTCAAGGACAAGTTTATCCAAAAATCAATTGAATTCAAATTTTAAATTTCAGAAGCGTTATTTGCTATTTCCGTGGAAGATAAAGATGCAACCAGAAATGTTATTTTCAAGTTTATCTACAACAACAAAGGCTGATTCAAATTAGAATGTTAGAAGAAGATTTACATCCGAAATTCAAAAGATCGAAACCAGCAAGAAATACGAGATTCATATCTATCCAAAGCTGAAGGAAGAAGAATGAATGAACAGTAGTCTATTCGATTTTATTGGAAAATATCTGGGACTAATTCCTTTCAAGACGTTGAAGGCAAAGAATAAATATACGAAGATCAGAAGGGAGAAATAGAGATCGAACAAGCAATCTGATATTGAATACAAAGCAATTCTGATTATTCGAGCAAATACTGTTTCACATATTTTTCTTTGTACTGAAATTAGAGGATACATTTTACTTAATTCCTCAAATTGATTTGTTATTACATCTTGTGAGATTGAGAGTTACAAGTAGGCTCAGTAGATTGATTGAAGCTTGTGGAAGCTAGGAGGATCAAGCTGAGTGCATATTGTAGCCAAGTGCTTTGGCAAAAGACAACTTGTAACTTGTTTGTTTTTGGATAGTGGAACATACCGGTAAAGACAACCGGATCCCCGGCTTGGTGCTGGAAGAGAGGACTGACGCTCAAGGCGGAACCTCTATAAATTGCTTTGCACTCTTCTAAACTCTATCTCTTTAATTTTCGTGCATAATTGTTTGTTTATATGTGATATAACTTGAATGCAGAAACTATTTCAGAGAGTGTTGATCATAGCTCAGAAACTAAATCAGGAACTAACATCTGGGAGTTTTCTTTGATATAAACTTCACGAGTTTAGATATTTTTGTTCTCTTTCAGATTTCAACTAACGAAATTGTTTATTGGTTTTGTCTTCTTTCAAGTGAAAATAAAAAGCCATTTTAATCATTTAATCAAGTTTGTGAATTTGGAAAAGAATTTCAAAAGTTTACATTAAAATTGTATAACCAATTCACCCCCCCTCTTGATTATACTTTGGGACCAACAATTGGTATCAGAGCCGTGCTCATCCTTTAATTGAGTGATCCAAATGGCAGAAAATAACATAGCAATTAATAGAGCTCCATATTTTGATGGAACTAATTATCTCTATTGGAAAATGCATATGTCTACATATATCAAAGCTAATGACTATGCTTCATGGCAGGTGATTGCGTTCGGAGATAATCTAGTAACAATGTTAGATGAAGCTGGGTTCACTGATGCCGAGTTGAAGTTGATTGAGAAGAACAACAAGGCTAAGAATATCTTACTCACAACAATTGCTCCTTCTGAATTTTATTTGATTTCCTCATGTGAAACAGCAAACGAAATATGGGAAACTCTTTCAAACACATATGAAGGAACAGATACAATTAAGGAAACTAAGATAAACACGTTACTTCAACGATATGAATTGTTTAAAATAAAATCGGATGAGAAAATAAAAGATGCATTTAACCGATTTACTGCTATTACTAATGAGTTAACTTCTCTTGGAAAGAAATTAGACGAATCAGATCTTGTTAGGAAGATGCTTCGAATACTACCCAAGATGTGGGACGCAAAGAAGACTGCGATCGAGGAAGCCCAAGACTTGAACAAGCTGACATTAAGTCAATTAAGGGAGAAATTAATGGCGTATGAATCTCACCTTGATACTACAGAAGAACCAGAAGTTAATTCCAAAGCAATAGCGTTCAAGGCAAAACAGATTGTTGAATCTGATTCTGACGAGGACGATGACAACGAGAACTTCAATATGTTAGCTAGAAGATTCAGCAAGTTTATGAAGATGAATAAAGGTAAAAGATTCAAAAATTACAATAGATCTAATAAATTTGATGCAGGTAGCAGCTTTAAAGAAAAAGAAGAAAAGAAAGAGAAGAAAGAAGTTGTGTGCTATGAGTGTAAAAAACCAGGACATATTAAATACGAATGTCCAGTTCTGAAAAGAAGATGAAGAAGTTTACAAAGAAAAGTCGTGCTATGATGGCTACATGGAGTGACTTGGACGAATCAGAAACAAATTCAGAAGCAGAAAGTGATGATGAAGAAGAGGCGAACTTGTGTTTAATGGCCACATCTGAGGTACATTCTGATTCGAGAATGAAATACATGATAATGAAATGTATGTTGAAATGAAAAAGCTTCTGAAAGCTCTTAAGAAAGCTGATTTGAAAATTTCCAAACTAGATGCGGAAAACAAAACCTTGAAAAATGAAAAAGATGTTTTAAAACAAACAAATAAATTGTTAGTTGATGAAAATGACATTTTGAAGAAGGATAACGAGCAATTACATATCAAATCCGATTTCTTGAGAAAGAAAATGATGTTTTGAAAAATGAAATCAAGGATTTAAAAGAAAGAGTAGAAGTTTTGTCACAAGAAATAAAGAGTACTTTTAATAAGTTCAATGAAAGTGAAGAAAAACTAAAATTTTTAATAAGTAGTCAAAGACCGTCATTCATTAAGTGTGGACTTGGATATGATCATGGAAATTCATCAAATAAAGTGAATAATACAACATTTGTAAAAGCAAAGAATATGAATGAGGTAGCGGTTGTACATAGAAAGAAAAATGATATGAAAAACGAAAGCAGAAACTCTTTCAGAAAGCATGCTCAACAAAATTATCAAATCAGAAGATACAACAGAACCTACAGCTATGGAAATAATAATGCTTATCCAAAGAGGAACTATTATCATCAGGTAAATAAGAAGTATAATACACATTCATATGTATGTTTCTTTTGCAATAAAGTTGGTCATATAGAGAAATATTGTTTCTACAAAAGAAACAAGCTCAGTACTTATCAAGTTAAGAAACATGATAAAACGAGCTTGACTTATCAAGGACCCAAGTTTGTCTGGGTTCCTAAAAAGGTTTGATCACCTTTTTTGTGAAATTGCAGGAACAAGGAACCAAAATAAAAGGAACTTGGTACTTGGATAGTGGATGTTCAAGTCATATGACAGGTGATGCTTCCTTGTTCACTAATCTTGTGAGAAAAGAAAAAGGTTATGTAAGATTTGGGGATGATAGTCGTGGTAAAATAATTGGTACAGGTACTATTGGTTATCCTCCTTATTTAATAGAAAATGTTTCACTAGTAAAAGGATTAAAACATAATTTACTAAGTATAAGCCAATTATGTGATAAAGGTTATAAAATGACCTTTGAGAAAAATAAGTGTTATGCTTATAATACTGATGGAACCAAATTGTTTGAAGGCTTTAGAAAAAGAAACATATATTTAATCACACCTTCAGATATGAATGTTCAATGTTGTTTTCTTTCAATGAATGATAATATACATGTTTGGCATAAAAAACTTGGTCATGTTAATTTTAATCATCTAGAAAAACTTTCTAAAAGAAACTTAGTTGTTGGATTGCCTAAAATAAATATAAAAAATGATGTGAAATGTGCAACATGTTTGAAAAACAAAATGGTTTCTGTATCCCACAAAAGCAAAAATATTTCAACAAAAAGACCACTTGAACTTTTACATCTTGATTTATTTGGTCCTACAAGAACTTTAAGTATGGGAGGAAATAAATATGGTTTTGTAATTGTTGATGATTTTTCTAGGTATACATGGGTTTTCTTTTTAAAACAAAAAACTGATACTTTCAATGTTTTTCAAAAGTTTGCTAAGCAAATACAAAATGAAAAAGGGGTGTCTATTGTTGCATTAAGAACTGATCATGGAAAGGAATTTGATAATACTCTTTTCATAAATTTTTGTGAAGAATATGGAATAAATCATAATTTTTCAGCACCATATACACCTCAACAAAATGGAGTAGTAGAAGAAAAAATAGAACAATACAAGAAATGACTCGTTCTATGCTAAATGAAAGTAAAATAGCTGAATATTTTTGGGCTGAAGCTGTATCAACTGCTTGCTATGTCATGAATAGAGTTTATATTCGACCACATACTACAAAAACTTCATATGAGCTTTCGTGGGAGAAAACCATCTGTCTCATATTTTCATGTGTTTGGTTGTACATGTTTTGTGAAAAAGAATGTAAATAATCTTGGTAAATTTGATGAAAGATCAGATGAAGCTATTTTTGTTGGATACTCACAAAATAGTAGAGCATATCGTATTTTTAATAAAACAACAAAAGTAATTGAAGAATCCATTAATGTACGTTTTATTGATGATGTAAAAAATGATATTGATGATGATGATGAATCTTTACCTGAAACTGATAAATCTGAAACTTTAATAGAAGATGAGCCTAAAGCAGAAACTATAGCAGAAGGTAATTCTAATATAAGACTAGAATCAGATAAAGCAGAAACAAAAGCAGAAAGCAATTCTGAAGAATTCCAACAATTTCGAAGGATCAAAAGCATGGAAATATAAATCATCCCATCCACCTAACTTAATTATAGGTGATATAGAATCTGGAACAAGAACTAGATCTAAATTACAAAATATTGAAAATCATTTTGCTTTGATATCTGAGATAGAACCAAGTAATGTAGATGAGGCATTGAAAGATAATAATTGGATTGATGCAATGCAAGAAGAACTAAGTCAATTCCAAAGAAATAATGTATGGAATCTTGTGCCTAGACCACAAAATAAATCAATTATAGGTACTAAATGGGTGTTTAAAAACAAATTAGATGAAAATGGACAAATTGTAAGAAATAAAGCTAGACTTGTAGCAAAAGGATATTCACAAGAGAAGGCATAGATTATGATGAAACTTTTGCACCTGTTGCTAGGCTTGAAGCCATACGTCTTTTGCTTGCTTATGCTTGTTTTAAAGATTTCAAGTTGTTTCAAATGGATGTTAAAAGTGCATTTTTAAATGGTTATATTAAAGAAGAAGTATATGTGAACAACCCCCTGGATTTGAAGATCCATTTAAACCTGATTATGTTTAAATTAAGAAAAGCTTTGTATGGTTTAAAACAAGCACCAAGGGCTTGGTATGAGAGACTCAGTGAATATCTCATTTCAAGTGGATATCAAAGAGGTATGATTGATACAACATTATTTACAAAACATTATGATAATGATATTTTAGTAGTACAGATATATGTTGATGACATAATTTTTGGATCAACTAATGAACGATATTGCCAAGAATTTGCAAAGCTTATGCAGGCTGAGTTTGAGATGTCAATGATGGGTGAACTGAATTTCTTCTTGGGATTACAAATCAAACAAACAAAAGATGGAATATTCATTCACCAAGAGAAATACACTAAGCAAATATTGAAGAAATATGGATATGAAAATACAAAAGAAGTCGCTACACCAATGAGTACTTCAACAAGGTTAGATCTCGATCTTCAAGGTAAGAAAGTAAATGAAAAATTATACAGAAGTTTGATTGGATCTCTCTTATATTTGACTGCCTCGAGACCAGATATCTTGTTTTCTGTGTGTATTTGTGCTAGATTTCAAAGTAATCCAACTGAAACACATTTAAGTGCTGTTAAAAAATTTTTAAGTACATTGCATGTACTTCAAAATTAGGAATCTGGTATCCCAAAAATCAAAATTTTGAATTAATAGGATATTCAGATGCTGATTATGCAGGATGTAAAATTGATAGAAAAAGTACTTCTGGTACTTGTCAATTTTTAGGAGATAAATTGATTTCTTGGTCCTCAAAGAAACAGAATTCAGTTGCTTTATCAATAGCCGAAGCTGAATATGTTTCAATTGGAAATTGTTGTGCACAAATTCTTTGGATAAAACAACAGCTACTAGATTATGGTTTGAAATACAAAAATGTAAATATTAAATGTGATAACACAAGTGCGATTAATTTAACAAAAAATCCTGTACATCATTCTAGATCAAAACATATAGAAATTAGACATCATTTTATTAGGGATCATGTCGCTAATGGAAATATTAATATTGAATTTGTTTCTACAGAAAATCAATGTGCTGATATTTTTACAAAATCTTTAGACAAAAATAGATTTGAATTTTTAAGAAATGAAATAGGCATGTGCTTTCCATTTAAATGATCTTAATTCATGCATCTATTTAATAAATGGAAAGTCAAATTAATAAAATATAATAAAATAAAATAAATGAAAGGCGCTTCTTTTATGGGAAATAGACTCACGGTTTAATGAAACAAACAGACCTCAATCTCGCGCCCTTTCAACTTCTATTAAATCTTTGCTCATTTCAGAACCCTTTCATCTCCTTCTTCAACCGTGTCTAACAAAATCAAAACCCTAGAAACACAATGGCCCCTAGGAAATCTTCTCGTCTTCTTTCAAAAGGATACAAAACTAAGAAAACCACTAAGCCCATCATGATTCAAGACGAATCCTCAGAATCTGAAGAACCCTACAAACCATAATGCATGATGGATCAAAACGTGAAAAACGATCCAAATCAGTACATGATGAAGGTCATAAATCACATCAAGAAGCAGAAAAAGGTAAAAATCAAGATCAGAAAAGTTTCAGAACCAAATTCTGAGTCAGAGACAAACTCAGAGGGTTTGAAGAGTGGTTCCAAGAAGGACTCGAAAAAGGAACCGAGAGAACCCAAGAGCAAATCTGCAAAAAGGAAACGTATGGAGGACATCACACCTGTTTCAGCCAAAAAGAAGAAGTTGGTTCAAAATAAGGTACTTGAATGTGCCTACATTGATTTTAAATTTTTTAGAAACAATGGATTTTATTGGAATCACTGGCTGAATAGAATAGGATGTAGGACTATATGTGGTGTGACGGATGTGATTGAAGGAAGTTTAATTCAAGAATTCTATGATAATCTGGTACAATTAGAAGATTCTTCTTTAAAGTCAAGATTGTAGGGAAAACTATCAAGATCACTAGGAAAGACTTGATAGAATGTTTTCAAATGTTAGATGTAAAAGATGATGAATGGTTGTTAAGTCTGAAAAGGGAAATGGTTTTTCAAGAGCTAAATGACGGAGTAGGAAATTTTGAAGAAAAAGATATTTTTTCGACCAATTTTGAATTATTGGTACGTTTGCTGCATAAGATAGTGGTTGATTGTCTTTTGCCAAAATTTGGAAGTACCACCAGTATCTCTAAAGAAGAAGCATTGGTAGTTTTAGCCATCAAGAAGAAGCTTAGGCTAGATATTCCTCGCCTTATTTTGAAGCATATGTGGAGAACCAGGAAAAACAGACCCTATGGAAATCTCTTGATGAGATTCTTTAAATTTAAACAGGTTGACTTACCAAAAATTTCAGATTTCCAATTACTTTGAAACGCATTGGAGAAGTCAATCTAAAGTACATGGGAATTTCTGTTTCTGACAAATTCTGGTTCACCATGGATGGCTCTTGGTATAGGCATCCAAAATTTAGTAAATTCACTTTTGATTGGAAGAAAATAAAGGCACTAGCTGAGGGGGAGCTTGTTCTTGAGGAAGAAAGTGGATCTGAGGAAGTAGATAAGGCTGATGAACCTGAAAAATTCACAAAAAGAGCTGGGAAGGAGAAGGTAGTTGAGAAAAAGAAGAAGAAGTATGAGCTTCGAACAGGAGGAAAATTTGAAATCAAGAAGGACAAAGAGCGATTTCAGAGAGTGAATCAGACAGTGATTCAGACACTGTTTCAGTGCATACTAAGCCTCCAGGAGAGACTTCGAAATCTGGACTAGAATCAGATTTAATTGCTCTGTTTGATCACTCCATTGCTGGATTTAAAAAGGACTTCACAAATTCTCTATTAGAAATCTTCACCGATATCAGCAACAAGGCTCAACAACTGGTCCTCCAAATTTTCCTGATGTTCAAGTTAACGAAGGTGCAGATGAGATGGATTCTCATGTTGAAAAGGAGTTTTGGTTTTGAAGCGGCTGATACTGAGGAAGTTCCTAATCCTATACCTACCACACAGGTCGAGGAGTCAGCTATTCCTCCAATCGGAAGTCTTGCAGCTCGTTCCTTCTGCCCAAATAATCCAGAATATCACTGAACCCTGAACAAGTGGAAATCCTTTCATCTGTCCTCAACATCCTTCGTCAATCACACATTCCTCGTTCTCCTACACCTTTATGGCCGATGCAAGTCCCACTTCGTACTTTTCCTCAAAGAAGAAAGATGAAAGCACGAAAATCTGTCAAATTTATTGAACCTAAGAAAGACTGATTGTGATGTCACTGCATGTTCTTATTTTGACTTTTTGAACTGTTTGATGTAATCTTTGGATTTTCTTTTGCAATCTATGATTTTGTTTTGTCTTCTTTCTGATCTTTTATGATGCTAACAAAAAGGGGGAGAAAAATAGCAAACAATAAGTTGAACTTATATTTTAATATATGGGTTTTGTTATCATCAAAAAGGGGAGAATGTTGATTTCTCTCAATAAGGATTTTGATGATAACAAAAAGAGTTAAGTGTTTACTAACAAGTTTATTGAATGTGCAGTAAGTAAGTATTGTGAAATTGTTTGAGCAAAAGAATACAAAACAGAAAGTAATTCAGAAAGTATTTAGAAAGATTTTCAAGGGATTTAGAGTTTTCAGAAACTTATTCAGGAAGCGTTCAGAATGATTTTTCAAGGATTTAGAGTTTTCAGAAACTCATTCAGAAAGAAAATCACATGTTATGAAGATCTATATATTTATCAGAAGGTATTTCAGAAACTAATTCAAAAAGACTTGAGACATGCAAGATTCACGATCAAAATTAAAGAACGGATCTCTTTCAAATTATATTTGAAGACCCAGCACCAAAGTGAATGTATTTGGGAAATACATTCAATTATGTTCCACAAAGTTGGTTCAATTATCCAAAGGGGATTCAAATCATTTGAATTAAAGTTTGAATTTTTCAAATTATTACCAGATGGATTGAAGAAGCACCAGACGAATAAATAGTGTCAGATATTCCATATTAAGATTCGTTTTGGACATCATCAGAAGGATATGATATTAAAAGACGTCAAGGACAAGTTTATCCAAAAATCAATTGAATTCAAATTTTAAATTTCAGAAGCGTTATTTGCTATTTGTGGAAGATAAAGATGCAACCAGAAATGTTATTTTCAAGTTTATCTACAACAACAAAGGCTGATTCAAATTAGAAGTTAGAAGAAGATTTACATCCGAAATTCAAAAGATCGGAACCAGCAAGAAATACGGATTCATATCTATCCAAAGCTGAAGGAAGAAGAAGAATGAACAGTAGTCTATCGATTTTATTGGAAAATATCTGGGACTAATTCCTTTCAAGACGTTGAAGGCAAAGAATAAATATACGAAGATCAGAAGGGAGAAATAGAGATCGAACAAGCAATCTGATATTGAATACAAAGCAATTCTGATTATTCGAGCAAATACTGTTTCACATATTTTTCTTTGTACTGAAATTAGAGGATACATTTTACTTAATTCCTCAAATTGATTTGTTATTACATCTTGTGAGATTGAGAGTTACAAGTAGGCTCAGTAGATTGATTGAAGCTTGTGGAAGCTAGGAGGATCAAGCTGAGTGCATATTGTAGCCAAGTGCTTTGGCAAAAGACAACTTGTAACTTGTTTGTTTTTGGATAGTGGAACATACCGGTAAAGACAACCGGATCCCCGGCTTGGTGCTGGAAGAGAGGACTGACGCTCAAGGCGGAACCTCTATAAATTGCTTTGCACTCTTCTAAACTCTATCTCTTTAATTTTCGTGCATAATTGTTTGTTTATATGTGATATAACTTGAATGCAAAACTATTTCAGAGAGTGTTGATCATAGCTCAGAAACTAAATCAGGAACTAACATCTGGGAGTTTTCTTTGATATAAACTTCACGAGTTTAGATATTTTTGTTCTCTTTCAGATTTCAACTAACGAAATTGTTTATTGTTTTGTCTTCTTTCAAGTGAAATAAAAAGCCATTTTAATCATTTAATCAAGTTTGTGAATTTGGAAAAGAATTTCAAAAGTTTACATTAAATTGTATAACCAATTCACCCCCTCTTGATTATACTTTGGGACCCGACAATGTTATTTATTTTTAATTTTATTCATAGGATAGTTAATATTTGAATTATCAGCTTATGTATTTGGAGACATTTAGAATAGAATTATGGTCAGTAATACTACTATGATATTCATTACTTATTGTAGACACCCAATTTTCGCCCAATTAATTAAGGCTTAAAATTTAATTAAATTCATTTTTCCAAAAGCCTTAAGTATTGATGAAATTGGCTAAGTGATCAAGGCACAGGCCAAATGGCCTGTTGGTTAAACATATTGACCCAAACACACATTCAAGCTCAAGGACACAGGTTCAAACCCTAGCAAAGGCAAATTTTTGCCTTTTTATCATTTTTGTCTTTTCATTTTCCTCAAATGTGACTTTTGCCTTACTTTGCATCAGTTATTAACTGACAAAACATCATTGATTGTCAAAATTGATGATGTAATTGCAAAGTGGTTATGGAATATGAAAGATTAGTGCAAAAACAACCCAAAAGTCACAAAATTCAATGTATAAAGCATTCAATTGCACATGAATGGGGAGTTACAAAAATTGATTGGATGAATCTGGTATGGAATATGAAAACAATCATTAATTCATCAGTTTCAAACAATTTAATCATGGATTTTCGAATTAAATTCGTGAAAAATCAAGAGGCAAAAATTGATTCATTTTCGAAACTGTTCGAAACTGAAAATTGAGCTTGCAACCTATAAATAGGAGGTCCTAGGAGCAAAAGGCACAAGTCAATTTCAGAAGAACACATACATAGCAAAGCCAATTCGAAATTTTTGAAATTAGGGTATAGAATTCCAATTTTTCAAATTCGAATTGATTGGATCAGATTTAATCCAAATTGAGTGTTGTAACAATGTTAGGAACTTTATTTGGATGATTTCATGTGCTTAGATTTGATCAAATTGATCGAATTAACCTCTGCAATTTTTTTTTTAATTTTCGGATTTGCGCCGCCGTACAACCACCGTCGGAACCGCCGCTTGCCGCCGTTCTGGGTGCGAACCACCACCTTCAGAGGATGCGCCGTTGCAGCAGGAGTCGGGCCGACAAGCTTCCAGCCGCCGATGACCACCGGAGCCGCCGTAATCCGCCCCGAAAAGTCGCGTCATCGTCTTCTTCACCCGTCGGAGCTCCGAGATCCGACCCGAAGATCCGAATCCAACACGGTCGGTCATCGGTCAACGGTCGTCGGTCATCGGTCAACGATCAACTCAGATCGGACGGTCCAGATTCAATCAAGCAGATCAGACGGCCCAGATTCAATCAAGCAGATCAGCGGCTCAGATTCGATCAAGCAGATCAGACGGCCCAGATTTGATCAAGCGATCAGACGGCCCAGATTTCATCAAGCGATCAGATTCCAGATTCAATCAAGCGATCAGACGGCCCAGATTCAATCAAGCGATTAGACGGCTCAGATCAAGTCAATAAGATCAGACGATCCAGATCGGTCAGTGAGATCGACGCTCCAGATCTCGTCCGCTTCATCCGACGGTCCAGGTTAATCCGCATTATTTTATTATATTTTATTATATAATTAATTTCAGAAAATAATAAAAATAGCAAAAAATAGTAAAAAATTTATAAAAATTCATAAAAAATTCATAAAAATTCAAAAAATTCAGAAAAATCCAGAAAAATCAAAATATTTATTTTTTATATAAATTTATTTTTTTGATATTTTTTAATATTTTTTAATATTTTTAATGTGTATTTATACACAAATTGCCTTAGAAATGCATATTTAATGCATGAAAAATATTTTTAATATATTCTGAATATATTGTGAATTTATGTGATGATGTTTTTTAAAATAAAAAAAATATAAAAATATATAAAAAAATAAAAATAGATAAAAATGACAAAATTGGATTTTCCAAAACCAAAATTTCTTAGAAAAAAAATAATAATAAATGATTTTTGGACTTAGAAAAATATGTTTTCATGAAATAAAAAACCAATTGATTAGATCATAGGATCATCAAAAATGGTTTTCACAAAAAAATTCAAAATTTAATGAATTTAAAGTGAAAAGAGTTCACGATCCTTGGGATTAGCGACTTAGATTAGAATTCCTTTGAAATCTTTAATGTAGTATTTTGGATGTTGTAAAGATTATCACGATCCTTGGGATTAGCGAGGGTATGCCCCTAAGAAATCATGTAATAGACCTTTGGATATTAATGATATAATATGTTTTATTTCTGGATTCTTGTATATTCATTTTTACTTACTTAAACTATGCTTCCCAAAAGCATCTCCTATTACCGTGCTAGACGCCTTACATGTAATACTAAGGATTTCACATGACTAAGGTAGTCATTCTTGAGCCTTGATATTATATGTGGTGGGCTACCACGTTTATGGTACCCTTCGGGACGTGAAAGTTAGCGGTCCTAACTACCCTGCTGATGACTAGTTGTATAGTCATAGATGATATATGATGGATCAGAGAAAACTTTAATGATTAATTTATATTTTGTTTATTGAAATTTTAAGTTGTATTTGGAGTTTTCATGTGGTGAAAGTTTTAGGGCATGGTTTGACTTGTTGACCTGCAATTATGTCAACAATGTCTAGTTTGTTGATTATGGGGATTATATTCTTATCATATGATTTATTTTATTGAGGACTACATTTTTATATTTACCTTGTGAGTTATACAGTGATATTCATATTGTTTGTGGAAATTATAGCCTTAGCGTGTTCTATTAAGAGAGAACACGTGGCGGGTTGTAATGCCAACAGGTTAGGGCGTTACACATACACTAAACTTACTCTCTAAAAATCTCTCCATAAACTCTCAAGTTTTCTCTAGTTTCTACTTCTTCTATAGGTAATAGTTTTAGCTTTCTAAAGTGTTCATTTACTTAGTATGAGCTTAGTGTGTGTTTTCTAAACCATGAAGGTTAAAGAAAGCAACAATAAGTTCATACTTTGTTTTGTTCATGAGTCTAATTTCTTTTATGTTGCTTTCATATATATTTAACTAAATATATCTATGTAGCTATATATATCTTTTAGAACATATAAGCTCATTTGTTTTGCAATTTATTTACCTTCCTTGCAATTTATTTATTACCTTGCTATTTATTTACTTTCATGTTGTTTTAAGACTAGTTTTTCTAGTCTTAGACTTGTCCTCATCAAGTCAAAACTTTTTCTTTTTCTTTTTGGGACTAGTCTTTTCTTAGTCCGGGATACCTTGATGAAGCTAAGGTTCCAATACTTGATATATTCTTTACTAGCTTATTCCTTTAACTATTATATCTTTCTTATGTTCTTATCATTTTATGATTCATAAATCATGCATGAACATATTGATTTTGTTTCAATGATAAATCCAAAAAGTATATACTTTTCATATTCGGTTGATACTTAATTGTGTCAATTTTTAATATAAATGTGATCAATTGGTACTTTGATGAGCCTATTTGTGCTAAAATAGGTCATTGAGGAATTAGGAAGTGATTGGGTAAAGAATCAGTAAAGAACAGAGCAAACAGGGCGAAAAAAGTTGCAACATCGGCAAATTGAGAATCAACGCCGCCAGCTTTCATGAAGGTGTATTCTCCACAGAAGCAAATTTGCTAACGCTGTTGATGAGTGCTGGCAGCGTTTGTTGATGAAAAGGAGTTTTCTGTAATGTCATTTTACACCGGTAAATTTTGAGCCAACATCGCCGGCGTTGGAACAAGTGTTCAAGCATCCAGATTTCATTTTTGTAACGCTGGCTTTCCACACCACGGGCGCAGGAAGGGAAACGGCCGGCGTTTGAACTGGCAGTTGAAAATTTCGTGTCTGTTCTGTGTTTAAATATTAGGAAATAGGAGAGAGAAAAAGGGACGACAATTCTTAGTTTTATTTTTAGAGAATAGAGAGAATAGACTATGGATACATAGATATTGCTTTATAGATTAGAATTAGCATCAGATTTGTTCGTGATTAAGTGCAGATGGCTTGAACAATGCATTTTGGACACTTTGTATGGTTTGAATTCTTAATATTATTATTAATCTTTAGTTAATTGAGTATTCTTTTGTATTTGATGATCAATATGTTCTTAGTTGTAATAATTAACATGTTATTCGTTGTAGTCATTATGCTTTGCTAAATCTTATATGGTGGGAATGTGATTAAATCCCTAATTGCTAAGATGATTGTTGAATTTATGATATGTGATTGTTAGAATCATGTGAATTTCTTGTTTAATTCCTGAAATGAGCCTTGAATTCGGGAGGATCTTGGTAAATGAGAAATTAGTTGGATCGGGAGAGACATCTGATTTCATTGGAATTAATAAATGAGTTTTAATGTCTAAATGCGAAAGTTGAGATGTTATTTTCATTTAGAAACTTTTGTGTAACTAAAGCAATGTTTTAAGTTGGATTTGAACTAAGGAATTAGAGAAAATTCGATTTAAGTCATTAGACAATTATAGAATTGGGAGATTCATAGTTGTTAAATTTGATTCTTTTGATAATCTGAGTAGCAGAAGCAATTAGGTTATTTTAAGGTTTAAAAAGATTTTTAAGAACTTTAGATAGAAGTTTTAATCTTGGTAGTTTCACCTGAATTTTCATGAGTCTAATTATTATAATAACATAAGTTCAATTTAATTAGCAAGCTTGGGATTTGATCTAAGTTCTCACTATTGAGTTATATACGTTTCTATGATTACGGCGTAGTTTAGTAGATTAACTTAAAATAGGTAGTAGGAAATTAGTGTAACTTAACAATTAATCTCAATTACATTGCCTGGATATTAATAGGAATCAACAATAGTTTGGTGTTTAAGCTTTTCTCGTGGGAACGATACTCACTCAACACTTTATTACTTGATTCGATCCAGTCCACTTGCTGGAGAATTCGCTTTTGAAATACAAAAACATTTCAGTGGATCACTCAACAAGATAAATAAGGAAAAGTTTTTCTTAAAATAGAGATTCTTCTCTAAAAATAAAAGTAGGAAGTAATTTTTCATAAAAACTTAGGAATTTATCTTAATAAACTTTTCTAAGAAATGTAGAGGAGATCATAGGAATTTTTACAAAACATACATAACATGGAAAGAACTTCTTTAGTAAATAAAAGTTTTGCTAAACTTCACTTTTTCATCAAATATTAGTTGACAAACACCAAGAGTTTCTTTTCAAGAAAATGGAATGATCTTAAGAAACAAAGAAATTATTTCTACAAATATAGAATTGTTATTATTTTCAAAAAGCATTAGAAACTAAGCTTAGAAAATAAAATCATTCTTCGGAAATATAAAAGAATAAGGAAATGAAATTAAGTAAAAGAAAAAAAATACTCATTTAAAATAACTGGAGATATTCTCTAGCAAAAATAAGAGGAATTTTCAAAAGTTTCACTTTTCCAAAACTTTACTATTACAAAAAATTTATGATTTGAGACAACTTCATTAGTTTCATACATTTGATATGAGTCAATAAAATATGTAAATACATGTCAAAGGTTTTACAAACTATTATAATATCTATCTCTTTGATATGTGTTTTTGTTAAAAGAGGGAATACAAGTTTTGTGGAAATTCGTGGTGAATTTGATCACCACTATTTCGAAACTCAAATGACTTAGTTTGATGAAAATAATTTTAGATTTGGATAGATCTTTTTGAATAGGTAGAAAACGGTATATTATTGCGCAATTCCGAGTTAAAATGACCAAGTTATGACCATTTTAAGATAGAATTTCTCTCTATACGAATTTTAACGATCTTATAACATAGTTCCTTATTAGTACCATAGAATAAAAAAGAAATACTCATTTTGGGTATTCTTCTTGATTAGGGTAATCTCGAGGAGGATTGTTCATATCCCGAAGATTACTACGATTTGTGGAAATCCCGAACAACTCATCCATTTCAAGAAAGGTGTCATCATGGCTGAGTGAGTTTACTCCCCGTTATTTTCATACTTATGACTGTTCTTGTAAATTTAGTTGCATTAGAATTTAGGCAAAATCAAATGGAAGTTGTATGATAATATGTTGAAAGAATATTAAGTATATCGAAACATGATTTGTTTGTAATAAAGTTGCATGTACATTAATATATTGAAGTGTTTGAAATTGGTTGCTCACTTAAAAGAAGTTAAGTATAACTACTAGACTTTAATTAAGAATTTATGCATGCACTTCATATGTTGAGCCACATTTCATTCACTACTATACAATTAGTGGGACAAGTGTATAATAGTGGTGGTAGGCATAACCGATATATCATGTAAGTGGCAAGTAGGAGTCGGTAAGAACTACATAAATTGGTGGCTAGTAGGAGTCTGTAATAATTACAAGTTTTTGATGGCGTATAGGAGCCGGTAAGATTTATAAAAGTGTTTTAAAAGTCATGGCTGTAATTGGCCTGAATACCTAACCTCGAATGAGGGGCGTAACTCATTCAACACATGATTCCCAGAAAATCATATGTCTTGTATGCTCATGTGGTTGTTGCATTCCATTTGCTTCACTAATAAACTTGGTTGATATTTACTTTGAGTATGAATTTTTGGGATTTACTCACTAAGCCTGCAAGCTTACGCCCCTATAAGTATTTGCATTCTCAGGAACGCTTATTTTTGTACCCGAGGTCTCCTCATATCCGTGTAAATATTTCTTTGAAGCTTTTGGAGGAAATCTACTTGAAGATTTAGATTAGAATTCCTTTGAAATCTTTAATGTAGTATTTAAATATTGTAAAGACTATTTCGATCTTTGGGATTAGTAGGGGTATGCCCCTAAGAAATCATGTAATAGACCTTTGGTTATTTATGCTATAATATATTTTATTTCTGGATTCTTGTATGTTCATTTTTACTTGCTTAGACTATGCTTCCCAAAAGTGTTTCCTATTACCGTGCTAGATGCCTTACATGTAACTAAGGTAGTCATTCTTAAGTTTTGATATTATATGTGGTGGGCTGCCACGTTTAGGGTACCCTTCGGGGCGTGACAAGTTCTGACTTATCTTTTATAACCTTTCTCTTGTTTTGAAAATTTTTCTTAGCAAAACTAAGCTCAACTCATAAAAATCATTCCTTTATGATACCTATCCCCTAAGCCCTTCATTTTACATGTAAGATCTTCATTTTGGAGTTGGAAAATAGGTTTTCTATGTAAACCCTGGTCTTCTTAGTAACCGAGTAAACTTCGTAAATCGTAAATCAAAACCCTAAATAGGATTAGTGCAAGCAACCTAGGAACCCTAAGTCCAACTTTTCTTCGATTTCTATATAAAAGAACCTCTATAGAATAATTTAATGTGGATTATTGTTTTATAGTATATTTCAAACCATACAAAGTTTTGATTTCGAAAAATTTTCTATTCCGAGCTTTCCTGAGCTCCATTACGGAAAAGCAAGCCCCAAAACTAGAAACTCAGAAAAATATTCCGGAATACTCGTTAAAACCGAAATTTTATAAGGATTTCCAAAATATATATCTTATAATTTTTCGGGTTATAAAAATTACAGTTATAGCCTTTTTCCCGTATTTTTCTTACTACCGGTAAAGTAAATGTCTTATCTACTATTTATTACTATTCACAAGTACAACCTACTACACACACACACCATACCCTAGTCTTATATCCTTACAAACACTCAATTATATTTTCTAATCCAAGAATTTTTGTCTCTTAACAAATTATTACAATTTAAGATATATTATTACATGAATTTTAAATCAAAACAATTTCAACTCACTCCCTCTCTCCCTCACTCTAGAACCAGCGCACCCCCCTCAATTTTCCCCCATTTGTTTTATTTTATCTCCTTTTATTACTTAAAACAAACCCTAATTTCATCTATAATATATAGTCTTTTATTTTCTCTCTCTTTCATTTTTTTCCATTTGTTCCAAAAGCTCTCAAACCCTCTCTACTTTTCCTCTCTTGCCGTGAGCCCCAACTCCCCCACATACACACACAACAAACTTCAATCTTCTTCATTTCTTCACTAAATCCAACCTTAGGTGATGATTCTCAAGCCCTACTACCATTTAATCTTGTAATGACAAGATTATTCATGAGTATTTTCACTCAAAGTCCCCATGAACACTTGCTAGGGACAAGAAAATGCTGCTACACGAATGTCAAGCCATCACAAGAGTAGATCTTGTGTTTGATCAAGTTTTTGTTGAGGATATTTCATGTTCATGCATGTAGAAGTGGAGTAAAGTAGAGATCTAGCATAAAAATTTCATGTTCATGCCTTTAAACTTCATATCATGCATCATAAGTAGTAGATCTAGCTTTTAGATTGTTATACCATGCTTGACATTTATGATCTTATGAATGATTTATGTTTTCATGCACTCATACTCATGAAGGCTTTGTTTTAGGTGTATAAATGTGATAGTTGGTAGATCCTTAAGCAAATAAAGCAAGGAACTTGAAAAGGAAAAGTTTTTGTTTAAAATACTCAAGGTCAAATTCGGATGATTTCAAGACCCTATTTTAAACACCCTTTTATCAATTTTAAAACTCATGTTTCATGTGAAAAATGAAGGGTATAAGTAATAGGTATCATTACGTTGTAATTTTGATAAGTTGAAATGAGTTTTGATGAGATTAATGTACAAAACAAGAAATGGAATCTAGATGGAAGATTTTTAGTTAGTACTCAACATATGAAATTCGTAATTTTGAATATAGGTCATAAGAACACCTGTCATCTAAGTCCAAAATAGAAGTTTTATGTATCAAATGAAGTCCTTAAGTAATAGGTATCTTAAAGTCTTAATTTTTGATGCATTAAACAAGTTTTTCCCAATTGAATCATTCAAAAATTTAATTTCAAGAAATTCG
The DNA here is from genome assembly GCA_024138025.1 of Combretum micranthum. Taxonomy (NCBI): domain Eukaryota; kingdom Viridiplantae; phylum Streptophyta; class Magnoliopsida; order Myrtales; family Combretaceae; genus Combretum; species Combretum micranthum. The sequence continues at coordinate 250,259 of JAMXBD010000982.1, read as the reverse complement.
GATTTTTGGATGAATCCTATTTGAAACCATATTTGTAAAGTGTAAAATGCAAGTTTTCACGTAGAAATGAAGGCTTGGGTAATAGGTATAATGAAGACTCAATTTAGACAAGGATAAATTGATTTTCTTAAGGAAATACTCCAACACAAGTGAGACGGTCGTAGATAGGAAACTAGCTTCCTTGAAAGATATATATAGTCATGGAGGTTTTCAAATAAGAAGTTTCTTAAGTTTCCTTTTAGTAAATAATTTCAAAGGCATGCATGCATCAAGTTCATATCATATCATTCATGATAGGAAATCATCAATATTGCATGTGTAGCTAAAACTATATGCTAGAAACATCCCAAACAAGCATAAAGCTATTTTTCGGAGTGGAAGTTTTCGAACAACCAGATCTGATGCCTCTGTTTCATGACCTAAATATTTTCGAAACTTGAAAATAATATTAGGAATAGATAAATCTTTCGAAGTAGATAGAAATCGATATATTATATACTTAATTTCGAGTTAAAATGAGTTAGATATGGTCATTTAAAGTTAGGACTTTATCTTATGCGGAAATTGACGAACTTAGTAGCTAGAATTGTTAAGTTATTAGAACCTTATAAGAAATACTCATTTCGGGTATTCCTTGTTCTTAGGTGAATTGGAGGACGGATTTCCACTCCCCGAGGACTACTACGACTAGTGGATTTCTCTCCATGGCTGAGTGAGTTCATTTCTTAAATAGTTGTGCTCATTATGTGCTTGTAATCGTAGTGGCATTAGAATTAGGAAAAGATAAAATTACGATGATTGTGACATAATCTTGGTTGAATGAATGATAAGTATATCGAGACAAGACTTGTTGATAAATCATTGTATGAGCTAGTATTAAACTTGGATTGTCTGAAATTCTTTGTGATCGCACTTAATCTGCCTAATTAATATGCCACGATTATATGAATAAACTATACATGCATATCACATAGTGAGTCACATGGCATGAGTTATTGTACCTTTGTGGGAAGAAGGCATAGTAATTCGGGCAACGAGGGGCCGGTAAACTTGGTTGTTGGCGGATGGGCCGGAAATTGAAAAGTGCGTGGGTGGGCACCTGTATAAACCACAGTAAAAATTTAAACGTGGTGGATGGGCACCTGTATCAACCATAATAAGAAGTAAGAAGTATTTAAATGATGGTCGTATGAGCCTGAAACACCTAACCCCGAATGGAGGGCGTAAATCCATTCAACATAAGTTTTCCGGATAGTCTTATGTGTTGTATGCTCATATGCTTGTGCATTCATATGATTGCTAATGACTTGTCTGATATATACCATTATTGAGTATTGAATATTTGGAAACTGAATCTCACTAAGCTTGTAGCTTACACCCCGATAGTTTTGTTGTGGTGTTCCTATTTTTGGTTGTTCCAGAGAACACATTTCACAGGGTTATCTTTTGGATGAAGGAGCTTTTGAAGAAGTCGGGACCTAGCTAGAGGCGTGACTTCTAGAAAAATCTCTTTAACATAAACCCTAATGATTGTAATATGGTTTAGACCGGATAGACTTCCATTATTATTTTGATGGGGGCATGCCCCCTTGACTTTTGCAAAGACTTAATTTATTTATCTCGTTGTGATTTCTATTTCTTAATGCTAATGTATGCCTTCTTTAAACTATTCGATTCAAAGTGTGATCCTAAAAGTTGTGCAAGTACACCTTACACCCGATATGTAAACTTAGGGGATGACTAAGGTTGTCATACTTAAGTTTAAATATCGAGTGTGGTGGACTGTTGTGTTTGGGTACCCTTTGGGGCGTGACATTCTAAATGGTTATTTCTCAAGATCTGAATTTCAAAATCATTTTTTTGATAGAAACAAAATAGATCTTAAGCTTTGGAAACACCTTCATTAAGACTATCATATTGCAAATCTTTTATGTACATAAAACAAATATCTATGGCATTTATGTACTCTAAACAAATAGATCTACTATATTACTCGTGTCATGGATATAAACTTAACATAAACAATATATAGATGAGTTTAGTGAAAGATTATATGTACAAAATATCCATTAGAGCAATATATAACAATGATATAGCAAAATACTAGTAAACCAACTTAAATAACAAGATCCACACATTATGATGGCAAGAATATCATGCTTTAGTATTTCCACATTCCTAACATAAAGCTCATGGGGATTTTTTTTGTGGTGGAACCACACATGTATGATCTTGCCATGACATGTTTTATTGCGGTAGTGTATAGATCTATTACCTATTTAATGTTTGAAACAAGAAAGCTTGAAGAATTTTTTGTGTGTGTGTTAGAGGGAGGGGGGCTCATGGCACACTAGGGAGAGAGAGGGGAGAGAAAAATTTTATAAAGTTTGCTTTTGTGAAGAAAGAAAGAAAGTGAAAAGGTAAAGGTATAAAGGGTTTATGTAAACCCCTAAAGTTTTGTGACCGATTTAGCTTAAACCCTAAGTGGAAAGTCAACCGAAAACCTAAAGTCAACAAAACCTTAGTTAGATGAAATGGTTTAAGTCTGGCAATCCCATATAAGCAACCCTGAGAAAGTAAATAAGAGATTAGTATGTAGAATAGTTCGTAATTACATAAGAAAGCTTGAAAAGATCAGATTAGTAAAATCGCGAATCGTTGTGAACCCGAATGGATACAGTTCTTGAAAAACATGTCTCGAGGCTCAGAATAGTAAAAATATTCCGAATATACCGTTAGACTTGTAAAAATATAAGGTTTCAAAAATATCAGTTTTATAATTTTTCGTTAAGTAAAAATATCAGATATCGTAATTATACGTATATTTTCTTACTACTGGTACTTTATTAGCCAAATCTACTTTATATTACACTATTTGTTACTATTCTACACTATTTTTTTATCTTTATTTTTTTAACACCTACTCTTACAACACCATAACCTATTACCTTTACTTTTTACCTTTCTTATAATTTTATTTCACATCTACCTTACTTATTACTTCTTTAAATTAACAAAAATACAAAATAAATCTCTCTTCCTCCCCTCTCTCTTAATGGCTGGCGCATCACTCTCTCGCTCTCCCTCAATTTTGTTTTATTTTCTCTTTATTTAAATCACACAAAAATTCACTCCTCATTTCCTATAAATACCCCCCTCCTCTTTAACTTCTTTTATACAATTGCTACCAACAAATTTACTACCAACAAATTTACTACCAAATATCTCTCAAATTTTCCTCTCAATATTCTCTCCAAATACTCTCTCAAAACAATCTCAAACCACCTTCTACATACACAAAACCCATTACCACATAAAACTTCAAAAAAAAAAAAAAATCTCTTTAGGTAAACTTTTTTTTACAAGTTCTTTCTTCTCATGTCATGTAACTTTACATGACCATGATGTGAGTTTCTAAAAACTTAATGTTATGGAAGCTACACTATGTTCATGTATTGTTCTTGTTCATGAATATCTATTTATGTTTATGTTGTTATTTTACATTGTTCATATTATTATTGTTATTATATCTAACTAAGTATTATTATATATCTATATATATATATATATTCTTTAGAGCATATAAGCTCACTCGCAATTTATTTATTTCCATGAAAAGTAATTTATTTATTTTTTCATTGCAATTTATTTATTTCTTGTTGTTTTAAGACTAGTCTCTAGTCTTAGACTTATCCTCATCAAGTCAAAATAATTTTTTTTCTTTTATTTATTTTTTTCTTTAGGACTAGTCTACTTCTTAGTCCCGGGAGCCTTAAAGAAGCTAAGACTCCCAATACTTGACTTTATTTATTATTTATGTTATTTTTGCTTATTATTTTCTCATAATCATGCCCATTAAGATTGTTGTCCAAATCTTTAAGCTTTAATAATATTTGACAAAAGGAGATTTTATCACCTAAGAATGGTTTTATATAAAATATAAATTCTATGGTTTAACAAAAGTAAAGTTATTCTTTTCCAAGTTTTAAGAAGAACTCACAACAATTTTAAAAATTTTCTTTTGCTTGAAAAAGCTTTTTAAATCATTTTTATATTACTTTGTTTTCTTAAAAGAAGATGACTTGGTACTAAAATATTTTTATAAAAACATAATATAAGAAAACCCCTTAAAATGAAAATGAGAATTTTCAAAATCAAGATTTTTCAAAAAAATAGCCAAAGAAAACAAATAGGAAAAGTAGCACTAATATTGAGAATTTAGAAAAGAAGAAATTTATTTTATAAAAAAGTCATTTAGAAAAATAGTAAGATAAAAATAAAATAATTCTTTGAAAATAAAGGAATCAAAATATTCATTTTAAAGGATTTACAAAATGGATTTCCTGTAAACTATGGTTTTCTAAACTCTTAATTAACATTGTTTTACCCAAAAAACATGGTTGGACAACAAACACTTGAGCATGGATAAAATATGAACTAAGTATCTGTGAAAAAGGAATTTTTCAACTATATAGATAGCTAAGTATTTATCAAAGCAATTTTTTGAATGGTTTAAATGTTTGAAACAAATTGCTTTTGGATTAGGGAAAATTCCTAGTTAATTTGATCACCACTGTTTCAGAGCCTAAATGATCTAGTTTGATAAAAATAATTTTAGAAATGGATAGATCTTTTTGAGTAGGTAGAAATCGGTATATTATATGCCCAATTCTGAGTTAAAATGATCATGTTATAGCCATTTTAAATTGGAATAATTCTTTATACGAACTTTGACGTTCTTATGATATTGTTTTGTCAAAATTCAAGAAAGTAATAAAAAAATACTCATTTTTGGGTATTTTCCTTGATTAGGTGATTCCGAGGAAGGATACCCATACCCCGAGGATTATTTCGACTAAGTGGATTGTGTGAATGACTCATCCATTTAGAGAAGTGTCGACATGGCATTGTGAGTTTATTTCCTTAAAGTGCTTTACTTGATTGTGCTTGTAATTTAGTCGCATTAGAATTAAGAAAAGACAAATTGATATGTATGCGAAAAAAAAATTATTGAAAGGATCCTAAGAATATCGAGGTCGGAATTGATTAAATATTTGTTTTAGTATAGCACTTGATTTGTATGAAATTCTATGATCACCTTAAATTTGATAATAATGATGCTATGATATCATAAATAAATTGATTCATGCATATCACGAAGTGAGTCACATTGCATTGGGTTATTATCCTTGAGTGAGAAGGATAGTAGCTCAGGTAGAAAGCAACACTTAGTGGTTATGATCGAAAGCGATTGCTTGGCGACAGGGAATCAAATGCTTGGTGGAAAGTCTGGAAGCATGACTCAAATCAAGTAGACTTAATATGCTTGGAGGTATTGATTGAAAGCATAATTTTAACTAAAACTACTTGTTTTGAGGTTACGTATCACCAAACCCTGAATGGAGAGCGTAAATCCATTTAACATATAGTTTCCAGAAAATTATATGCCTTGTTTGCCCACGTGTATGTTGCATTTCATTTGTCTGATTAAATAACTTGTTTGAATTTCATTACACAAGAAGTTATTTATGGAAATATGTGTCACTAAGCCTATTAGCTTATACCCATATAGATATCTTTTGCAGTTCATCTATTTGTGGTTGAGGCCACGTGGACCCTGCAGCCAGGTAATTTCCTTTTTGGTTAAGGAATTTGTAGATGAAGTTTAGTGTTGGATAATATGTAGACTTCATAGAATTATTCTTGTAATATATTATAGTTATTTGTGACTGAAGAATGCCCCTAAGATTTGTAAGATTATTGTTTTGAACAAATGAATATTATGAATCCTCTTTTCTTAATTTTTTATTATATCTTCTTAAGCTTCATAATTCCATGTATGATCCTCTAAATTTGTGAGAGCACGCCTTACACTTAATATCGAAGCTATCATGCCCCATAGGGGTATGCTATACGTAACAGTCTGCCACATGCCATATAAGACTCACGAATCACTACCCAAGTCCTTCGGGAGTCTTGTATAGATGTAAGGCGTCCCTTTATGACAATAGAATACTCGATCTGATAGAGTTATAGAGTTTAATTCGGCATTCAATAGCATTAGAAAATAAATCAAAACACATATGTAATTAGTTACAATTTCTAAGGGGTATTCTCTCGCAAAAGAATATTAATTAGAGATCTATTACAGTCATCTAGAGTTTATTGGTTTCCTATAGAAGTTTAAACAAATTGAATACAACTTCTAGAGGAAACGCCTAGTTCCTGTACCTGAGTGTAGCTTGTCTCAGTCTAAGCCATATGAATTCGTGCTGCAATAACTAAAAACTGTAGGGACGTAAGCTACACTAGCTTAGTGAGTGAGAACTTCCAAATCACAATTATAACACATCAATCAAACAAGTGATTAATCAGATAAGTGATATGCATCAAACACATGAAATCATCAAACATATGACCAGCCGGAAATCATATGTGGATGAACTTGCGCCCTCTATCCCGGGTTAGCAGATTAACGAATCATGTGGTACTACTCAGTATGCCATTTAGGATCACGGTCAACCAACTTATAAATTCATTTTATGGATCAAGATTAACCAACTCATTATTCGTTTATGGATCACGATTAACCAACTCATTATTCGTTTATGGATCACGATTAACCAACTTTTACACCATTTAGGATCACGGAAAACCAACCAATGCTAATGCTCCATCCCCATTATGATATGAATGAGTCCATATTTATTTCCAATTCTGAATATTCAATTATACCAATTCTTTAAGTGATCAATCAATAATTGCAGACAGTCAATCCTAATTCATCTATACAAGCAATGATTAATCACCTGGCTTCGATATTCTTATATTCAATTTCTCATATCAACAACAATCATATATAATTCCCATTCATCCCCATCATGCATATCCATTTTATCTTTACCAAGTATCTAGTGCAACTATCATTACAATCATATACAATAATTGAAATCAGAAGTGGTACTCACTTGGCCATGGATCACCGGTCTCTTAGTAATAATAGTTTGGTGGTAGAGAATCATCGAATCCGGGGTCACCTAAAAAGAAGAAATGCCTTAATAAGTATTTCATCACTTGACTAATCCAAACTATATATTAAAACTTAGCAAATTCGTAATTCTCGTCATTTGCGGAAGTCCCCGACTTAAAACGGCCATAACTTGGTCATTTTAACTCAGAATTTCGCAAATTATATATCGATTTCTATCCACTTCGAAAGATCCATCTAATTATAATATTATTTTCAAGTTTTGAAAATGTTTGGGTCACGAAACAGTAGGATCGGTTTTGATCAGTAACGGTTTTCCAATTCCAAAAATAGTTTTGTAAATATTTGAAATGTTTCTATTTTATAAATCAATTATCCATGCAATATTAATGATTTCCTATCATGAATAGCATGTTATGAGTTTAATGTATGCATGATCTTGATTATGTTTACAAAAAGAAAATTTTAGAACTCTTTATCTTATAAGACTTCAAGAATAACTACTTTTAAGAAAACTAGTTTCTTAACTTTGATAACTCACTTGTGTTTGGGATTATTTCTTAGAATTTCTAGTTACCTTTGTTAGAATTTAGTCTTCATTATATCTATTACTTAAGACCTTCATTTCTACATAAAAATTCCCATTTTATACTTTGTAAACATGTATTCAAATAGGGTTTACTCCAAAATCCAAATTTTTGGAATTTTAGTTTTTGAATGATTCCTTTAAGAAAAACTTGTTTAATGCATTAAAATTTAAAGCTTTACTGTACCTATCCCTTAAGGACTTCATTTATTAAATAAAACTTTCATTTTGAGCTTAGAAAATAGGTGTTTTTATGGCAATAATCCAAAATTAGGAATTTCCTAAATTTAGTAACTCAAAATTTCCTATATTGTTTCTACTCTTTGTTTTACACATTAATTTCATCAAAACTCATTTAAACTTAACAAAATCATTACTTAATGATATCTATTCCCTATACCCTTCATTTTTCATATAAAACATAAGTTTTAGGATTGATAAAAGGGTTTTTAAAACATAGCTTTGAAGTCATACGAATTTTTCTTTGAACATTTCAAACAAAAACTTTTCCTTTTTAAGTTTCTTGTCTTATCTACTTAAAGATCTACTCACTACAACATTTATATGCACAAGACAAAGCCTTTATGAGCATTAATCCATGGAAACACAAAATATTCATGAGATCATGAATGTCAAGTATAATATGAGTATCTAGATGCTGATCTACTACTTATGATGCATGAAATGAAGTTTGAAAGCATGAACATGGATTTTTATGTATGATCTCTACTTTACTCTACTTTTATATGCATGAACATGAAAATATTCCAACAAAAACTCATTTAAACACAAGATCTACTCTTGCGATGGCTTGATATTCATGTAGTAGCATTTTTTTGTTCCTAGCAAGTGCTCATAGGGACTTAAAGTGAAAATACTCATGAATAATCTTGCCATTACAAGATTTAATGGTAGAAAGGTTTATGATTCATCACCTAAAGCTTGAAATAGAAGGAAAATGAAGAAGAAAAGAAGCTTGTGTGAGTGTGTGTGTGGGTGTGAAGGTCGTGGCAATGAGGGAGTAGAAGGAGAGGGTTTTGTAATTTTTTGAAAACAAATGAAGTAAATGAAAGAGAGAGAAAAGTAAAAGATTATTTATAGTAAGTTAATTAGGGTTTGTGTAATTATAAAAAGGAGATAAAATAAAACAATTTGAGGCAAAAATAAAGGGGATGGGCGATTTGGTGGGGGAGGGAAGAGAGGGAGAAATTGAAATTGTTTTGATTTGTAATTTATGTAATAAAAAGTATTAAATGTAATAATTTGTTAAGAGACAAATTTTTATTGAAAAAGAAAATGTAATTGAGTATTTGTAAGGATGTAAAACTAAGGTATGGCTTATGTGTGTAGTAGGTTGTACTTGTGAATAGTAATGAATAGTAAACAAGACATTCACTTTATCGGTAGTAAAGAAAATACGAGAAAAAGGCTATATCTGTAATTTTTATAATCCGAAAAATTATGAAACTTATATTTTTGAAATTCTTATTAAATTTCAGTTCTAAAGAGTATTCAGGAATATTTTTTTGAATTTCTAGTTCCGGGGCTCACTTTTTCATAATAGATCTCGGGAAGGCCTGGAATAAATTTTTTTTCGAAATCAGAACTTTTTATGGTTTGAAATATACTTTAAAATAATATTCTACATTAAATTATTTTATAAAAGTTCTTTTAATTTGAAACCGAAGGAAAACCGGATCTAGGGTTCCTAGGTTTCTCTCATAAGGTTTATACTAATCCGGTTTAGGTTTTTAGTTTCTGGTTTTCGAAGTTTACTTGATTATTAGGAAAACCCGGGTTTACATAAGCTTCTGGGAATGACTAAGGTTGTCATACTTAAACTTTAATATTGAGTGTGGCAGAATGTTACGTTTAAGGTACCTCTTGTGTCACGCCCCGTAGGGTATCCTAAACGTAACAGCCCGCCACATACTAAGTAAGACTCTCGAGTTCCCTACCGGGGCCTTCGGAAGTCTTAAGTAGATGTAAAGCGTTCCTTTACGACAATAGAATACTTCAACAAATGGAGTTAAACAGTTTAACAGGCATTCATTAGCCATAGATAATAAATCAAAACGCATAATTTAAAGTTTACAAAATCTAAGGGGCATTCCCCCGCAAAAGAATAACAGTCTATTACAGTCATCCAGAGTCCTTAGTTTCCAATGGAAGTCTATACAAAAAGGAATGAATTAAACTTCTACGGGAAACTCCTATCTCCGGTACCTGCGCTGTGCCTGTCTTGGCCTAAGCCATATAAAGTCGTGCTGCAAAAGATAGAAACTATAGGGGCGTAAGCTAACTAGCTTAGTGAGCAATACTTCCATGTCGCAATTTAACATAATCAGTCAAACAAGTAATTATTCAGGCAAGTGTATGCATCAAACAAATGTGATCATCAAACATATGACCATCCGGAAATCATATGTGGATGGACTTGCGCCCTCCATCCCGGGTTAGCAGATTAACGAATCCTGCGGTACGACGCCGTTTAAGCTCACGGTCAACTAATAATAATTCGTTTTATGGATCACGATTAACCAACAAGTCGTTTTATGGATCACGATTAACCAACAAGTCGTTTTATGGATCACGATTAACCAACAATGCGAATGCTCCAACCCCATCGTGACATGAATGAATTCAATTTATAGTCGGAGTCGAATAGTCATTAATTCAATTCTTTTAAGTGACCAACAAGTATTCGCAGACATTCATCAAAGATTCTAGTAAAGCAGTCAATATCTTAACACCCGGTTCCGATATACCTTAAGCTCCATTTCACATATCAACAATCAACAACATAAATAATTCCCATATACCCCAACATGCTTATACAATTTCTTTTATCTTTGCCTACATCACTAGTGCCACTACATTACATCACATGCATTAATTGAGAATGGAAGTAAACTCACTCGGCCATTGGACACCAACTTCTTAATAATAATAATCGGGAGGTAGTGTGTCGTCCTGCTCGGAATCACCTACCAATCAAGAATAATCCTAATGAGATTCTCACCATGTAATTAAATCAAACTATATATCTAGACTAGTTGAATTCGGATTTCTCGCTATTTTTGGAAGTCCCGACTTAAAATGGCCATAACTTGGTCATTTTAACTCGGAATTTCGCAAACTTTATATCGATCTTCATCTACTTCGAAAGATCTATCTATTTCAAGTATTAAATCCAAGTTTTGAAAATAATAGGGTCACGGAACAGTGGGATCAGTTCTGTTCCGCAATTGATCCAATTTTGAAAATGTGCTTTGCTTTTGATAAGAAATGTTCCTAGTTGGTGATTCATGCATGAATGATTTAGGAATGAATTACTAATGTGTATGCCATGTAATGAACTCAATATGTGCATGGTCATGATGATTTTTGTAGTAATAAACTCTTAGGAACTCCTAAGTGTTGGGGAAAGTCTCATAAAGACTAATTCTAAGAAGCTATTTTCCCACATTATACTCCTTAGGGTTTCTTTGGTTTTTAATCTTGTAATCTACTTATTATTTAACTAAAAATAGGTTCTCAAAGTCTATAATAGTCATGGCCTCCATTCATGCATAGAAATTCACATTTTTCATTTGGTAAACATGTTTTTAAATAAGCTATTTGTGAAAATCCGAATTTTCCAAATTTCCTTTTCTTACATTTTTCTTAAGGGAAATCTTGTCTAATGCATTAAAAATTGGAGCTTCAATGTATACATTATCTAAGGACTTCATTTAGCTTATAAAACATCCATTTTAGACTTAAATACTAAGTGTTTATTTAGGCATTACACAAAGTTACGAATTTGACTACACATTTAAAGTCAACATTTTTCATTCTAACTTCACCTCTTGTTTTCTTGTTTTTATTATGCCTAAACTCATCTAAACTCATGAAAATAATTCCTTCAACATGTCTATTACACATACCCTTCATTTTTCTTATGAAATATAAGTTTAAAGTTGATTTTGGGGTCTTTAAGGTAGGGTTTCCATTTCATCCGAATTTTCAACTTTTCATATCTAACAAAGCCTTCCTTTTTCAATGTTTTGCCTTCTATATAGATATACTATCTAACATCTCTATACATGAACAAGACTTCATTCTTATGATCATCAAAGCATATAAAGCAAAATGAACCTATGATCATGCATGTACATGAAGTTGTGAATGTCTAAACCTTAGATCTACTACATATGATACATAAAGCATGGATCTCATGGCATGAACAACAATATATACAAGATCACTACTTTACATGCATGAACAATGAGATCTTAACAAAAACACATCTAAACATTAGATCCATGTCTTGTGATGGCTTGACATTCTTGTTCATGTGTTTTCATGTCCCTATAGCATGAGCTCATTGGGATTAATGAGAAAACACACAAGATATGCTTGCCATTACAAGAACTAGGAAGAAACAAGGCTTAATCAACATACCAAAGGAGTCTTGAAGTGAAAAAGAGAAGGAACAAAGTTGGAAATGAAGGGAATGGGGAAGGGGAGTGCTCGGCAATGAGGAGGAGAGAAGAGAGGTTTTGATCTTTTTAAAAATTAAATGAAGAAATGAAGAGAGAGAGAGAACATTTAGTATATATATCAAATAATTAGGGTTTAGCTTTATAAATGGAAAAATAATTAAATGAGGGAAAAAGGGGGGGGCGCCGGCCATCATGTTGTGTGTGTGTGTGTTGAAAAAAAATGAATTTGTAATTTAGTAAATGAAAATGTAATAAATGTAATAATTATTTAGAGACAAAATTTCTTGGAAAAGAAAATTGAAATGAGTAGTTGTAAGGATGTAAGAATAGGGTATGGGTAGTGTGTAGTGTAGGTTGTACTTGTGAATAGTAGACAAGACATCTACTTTACCGGTTGTTCCGAAAACACGGGAAAAGCTATAACTGTAATTTTTATAGCTCGGAAAATTATGAAATTGATATTTTTGGAATCCTTATAAAATTACGGTTCTAATGAATATTCCGGAACATTTTTCTGAATCCGTGGCCCGGGCACGCTTTTCCGTAATTGGGCTCGGGAAGGCCCGGAATTGAAAAATTCCCGAATTTAAAACTTTCAAAGGTTTGAAATGTACTTTGGAACAACAATTCAAATTCATTTACCCCATAATATTTATTTTACTATGAAACCGAAGGAAAGCCGGATTTAGAGTTCCTAGGCTTCACTTACGAAACTCAATCTGATCGGATTAGGGTTTCGTTTCCAACTCCCGGGGTTTTCTAGCTACTGAGAATTACCGGGGTTTACATCTTGGAGCGTAACAGTTTATATAGGAAATGAAATTAGGGTTTGTGTGGATAAATAAAAGATGAAAAATAAAACAATTTAGAGAGAGTGTGTAAGAAGGGGGGGGGGGTGCCGGTTTTAGGGTTAAGGGGGGAGAGAGAGAGAGATGTTTTGTTTTGTTTATATAAATTTCAAATTTAAGTAATAAAAAGATATTGGAAAAGTAAATTGTAAGGGATATCATGTAAGATTGTAAGAATAGGTTGTAAGGACATAAGAATATGGTATGGGTGGTTGTACTTGGTGAATAGTGTGATAGAAATTGAAAAGTTGAGTAGACAATTAAATTACCGGTAGTAATGAAAATACGATAAAGGCTATAACTGTAATTTTTATAACCCAAAAAATTATTATAATTAGATTTTTGAATTCCTTATTAAATTTCGGTTCTAAAGAGTCCTATATATTATTTTTCTATTTCCGAGTCCCAGGGATCTGTTTTCGAGAACAGATCCCGATCGGGTCCGAAACGAATGAATTGCTCTGAAATATGATCTCTTTATGTTTTGATAAATTATTTTAGGGCTATATTCTGGAGTTAACTCATTTATATTGTTCTAGGGTTTTGCTCTTGGGATTGCCAGACTTAGGGTTTCCAGGTCTAGTTAGTCCTAGAGTATTATTTTAGGGTTTTGGTTCCCAGCTCCAATTTCCGAAACCGAATTCTGGTTGCTAAGAGAATGAGAGCTTACATTAAGACTAGAAGTTGACTAGTTTTATTTATTTACATGAAATAAATAAATAAGTAAGGAACTAAAAGCATAAATAAAATGTTAGATTAGTGAGCTTTAGGCTCTAAAAATATATATACATATACTTATACATAATAACACATAAGGAGTTATGTTAGAAGTATGAATAAATAAAATTTCAATATAGAGTTAAATAAGACATGGACATGATGTTGTTTCTATGATTTTATTCCCTAGCATAAGCTTATGGGGATTTATTGAAATCATAACGTACATGATGTTCATGTTATGTTTATATGAACTAAGGAGATTGTTTAGGTGTTTTACCTAAGATGGATGACAATGAGAGATGGTAGATAGAAGATGGATGGAGAGAAAAATTTGTGATAATCACTTTGGGATGGAGAGATGAAGCTCACAGCTTGAGGGGAAAAGAGAGAGGATTTGTGGAGAAAACTTGCAAGAGTCTTGTTAGTGTTTGAGAAGTGTGTGTAAAGTGTAAGCCCCTAGATTTTTCGATAATATAAGCAAACCCTAAGAACCGGAAGTTAAAACAAAACCCTAAAGTTAACCTAGTTATATGATTGGTCTAGTGAATCTAGATCCGACAATCCCGTGTTCTTAAACCACAGAAAACGAAATTGAAATAATTGTGGAATATGGTTCGTAATAATATAAGAAGGCTTAAAAATATCAGATCCGTAATTTTCTAGTGTCCTTTGGATCCAAACGGGATTAGTTTTGGAAATTGTGCCCTGGTGCACTAGAGAGCAAAAATATTCCGACAACACCAAAAGATTCATAAAAATATAAGGTTTTCAAAAATATCAGTTTTAGAATTTTTCGGTGACTAGAAATATCAGATATAGATAGTTTATGCGTATTTTCTTTACCACCGGTATTTTAATTGTCTAGTCTACTATTTATAGTACTTTTCTACTATTCATTACTATTCACCTATCTCTACGTTTTCTTATACTCTATTCTTACACTCTACCATATCTATTCCTTACAATTGACCTTCTCCATACAACTTTAATCACATCATACTTTACACATTACTTCTTTTATTACAAACAAATAAAATAAATTAATTCTCCCCCTACAACAAAGCAAACCGGTGCCCCTCTCTTCCCCATACATCTCATTTTATTTTCTTTTTCATTTTATTTAATTACATCTAATTTCCACTCCAAAAATCTATAAATACCCCCTTCCTCTTTCATTCTTTCACACAACACAATTCATACTAAAACTCTCCCAAAATCACTCCACAAAATCACTCTCCCAAAATCTCTCTCAAGTTTCTTCTTTTCTTTAGAAAACCAAGTCCACATAATACTACAACCCATTTCTTTCTTCTTCAACCAACACATAAACCTTAGGTAAAAGTTTCTTTTATACTCATCATGTTCATATAACTTAACATGAGTTTAGTGTATGTTTCTTAGACTCATTGAGTTAAAGAAGCAACAATTTATTCATATTTTGTTTTTGTTCATGTTCTATTCTTTTCTTTATTTTATGTTGATTATTGTTTTTTTATTTGTTCTAACCTAACTTATATAAAGTATTATATATATTATGCATATATATTTATTTAGAGATATAAGTTCATTTGTTATTTATTTACTTTCAAGTTATGCAATTTATTTAATTTCATGCAATTTAAGACTAGTCTCTCTAGTCTTAAACTTGTCATATCAAGTCAAAACAATTTTCTTTTTTTGCTTTTCTTTTCTTTTGAGGACTAGTCTATTCTTAGTCCCGGGATACCTTAATGAAGCTAAGGTTCCATACTTGACTTTGCTTTTATGCTCTTATTACACCTATCTTATTATGTTATTTTTATTATATTTCCCATAGTTATAATCTCATTCATGCATGAACATGTTGTTATTGTCTCAACCATAATGAAAATGAGTTTTCTTAATTAATAAAAATAAGAACTCTCTTTAAATAAATTTTGTCACATAAGAAATTATTTTTCCATAAAGACTTAAAGATTTATCTTAATAAATATTTTCTAAAAGTTAGATAAGTTTAGATCAAGTTTTGGTAATAATACTATATGGTATTTTATCAACAAAAATAAAGTTATCGCAAAAACTCTCTTAAACCAATAAAATAAGAAAGTCTCTTTAAAACTTGAATTCTTGATTTAATCAAAATTTTCTTAAACTCATTTATCAAAGTTATCTATCAATACTCTAGGATACTAAAGTCTAGACAAGTTTCCCAAAATTATTAAAGAATAACTTTTCTAAGGATAAGCCTTACCTAGGAAATAAAAATAATAATAATAAAGAACTTATAAGATCATTGATATTATTCTTTTAAAGTGGATCAAAACTTTAGAAAAGCTTTAGAACATATAACCATGAAATATTTAGAAAAACTATGTTTTCCAAAACCACTAGAAATAAAGTTATGGGAATCTTAAAAGATTAAGAATTCTTTTTGAAAATTTAAATTATTCTCAATAACTAAGAAATGGAGTTAAAGAAGGAAATACTCACTTATGATAATTTAAGAAATTTCTCAAAACAAAACTAATTTCTTTTCAAGACTTAAGCTTATCTCACTTTTAAGACACATTGTTATACAAGATCATTGTTGAGACAACACCACTAAATTCATGCATATGGTTTGAGTATATATATATATATGTATTCAAGAGATTTTTCAACCATGCAATATATCTATATTTTTGTACAAAAGTCCTTGAATGAAGAAAGTTTGAAAAACTCTATTTTGAGATTCGTATCAAATCTGTCCGTTACTATTCCGAGACCCAAATAACTTCTTTTGATAAAAATAACCTTAGAAATAGATAGATCTTTTTGAGTAGGTAGAAATCGGTATATAATATGCGAAATTCCGAGTTAAAATGAGCAAGTTATGGCCATTTTAAGTTGGAATCTCCATTCCATACGATTTTTATGAATTCAATAAGATAGAATTATAGAATTTGAATAGATTGTGGATGAAGTACTCATGTTGGGTATTTCTTTTGATTAGGTATCGAGGATCAAGATCTTGTCTTCCCCGATGATTACTTCGATTCCTAGATCGCCATGGACGAGTGAGTTTCCTTTACGCTTATGTATTCGTGCATGTGCTGGTAGAATAGAGCACTAGATGTTAGAAAAAGATAAAATTGATATGCATGTGGGATATCATGGGAACTATGTATGTGAATCGTTGTGTGCGATCAATGAACAATAAGAATATCGGAACCCGATTTGTGACTTATATAAATGTTCCATGTATGTATTGTTATGTGTGCAAAAATTGTTTGATCGCTTTAAATGATTTAATGTCATATTGAAATACCCATATAATAAATTGCTTATGCATATCACTAAGAATATCATTTCGAAGTTTTGCTACTGCTCCTCAGCGTGGGACCGGAAAGGTAAGCTGTTTAGCTACATCTTGAGGGTTAGGATGTTCGAGGAATACGACCTCAAGGTGTAGTCAAGCCGGATCATCACTTTGGGTATGGAAGGCCTGGGGACTAGTAGTACGATTCGTTGGAACCCCAAGACGCGCGTTAACTTTAAGGAGGTCGTTCAGGGCCCAGTTCAAAGCATTCCCTAACCACCGATGGAGGGGTAAATCCATCATATATACAAAACCGGATAGTCGTATGTAATGTTTGATCATATGGTTGTTACATTTCATATGCTTGAATTAATAAACTTGGTTGATTGCTTGTTTTGAGTACTTTGCGTAAGGAATATCTCACTAAGCAAGTTATGCTTATACTCCTATAGACTTTTGATATTGCAGGATTATCTTTTGCACCCAATGCTAGTGATGTGCCCTAGGCCATATGGATTATTTATCATTTGTATGTTTGTTATCAAGTCATTTTAATTATCAAAGTTATTTTTTGGCCTATTTCTTTGGTAATGTTATTCCTTGAATATTTAGTTATACCTTATGTCATTAAAGTATGTGACTTTAATAGTAGAACCATAAGCTGAATTATAACTTTATTCTAAATTATCCCTAGTCACTCATTATGTGGAATGATAATGAATTAAGACTAGTATGATTGATGTATGATGATCAAGTTTTACTGATCATGGATATGGGATATCAATTTAACACATAGATACAAACAGGAGTGTATTGTATTGGATTGACCAACTATAAGAATACTGTATGGATCAATGCAATAAGTATTCTTATTTACAATATTGTTTTAGTCCTTTGACCTAATGGCACCATGGATTCCTATATAGCAGTTTCCATGTTTTGATTCATCTCTTCATCATCTTTAATCGGATGATTGTAAGAATAAACTTGGGCATGCAATATGTTATATAGAGGAATGTGAGTGTTAGTGAAGGGATTTGTTCATCTCATTAATTTGAGAGAGATATCTATCAGGCCTCTTGATGAGTAAGACTGAGAAATGCATGGCCATGCTCGAATGAATTGATAAAGAGTTATCAATATCATTTGTTTAAGTCAGTCAAACTCTAGATTCAAGAAATAAGTAATTAGACAATATAAGAGTGTTTTGATCCACACCTTATGTTTGATTATAAGATATCGTGTAACAAAAGGACTGAATGACTAACTGTTAGTAGGTAAAGTCGGATCATCGATCTTCACTAAAATTGGGTAGACATAACGTCTTGCTAGAGACCAATTATGTCTTGTAGTCCTAAAAGAATGTTTAAGACCTACTACCAATTTTAAGTGAACCTACAGGGTCACACACAAAGAATGAAAAAAAATGGATTTTCGATAATCGTATTGGGAATTGATTAATTATTTATTTGTCGATTTTAATTAGATTAAAATTAACAAATAAATAAATTCGGATAATAAGGATATATATGTCTTTCTAAATAAACCCTAATTTGTTCAGGGTAATTTAAAGAGACATAACCCTTATATATATCAGGGTAATTTAAAGAGACATAACCCTCATATATATATATCACTATATATATTCTCCACTAGGTTAATTTTTCTATGATCTGACGCTGGCCGTCATTTAGAAAGAAATTTCGTAACCTAGAAAGAGAGTGTGAGGGATTCCCAAAGGTCGAAACTTTTCGACGTGCTAGCACACACGAAGATCCAATTCATTCGTGTGGATACCGGTAGAGGGAGTTGGTGTAATCTGCATCTCCTTTGATCCCATCATCAAGACAAAAAAGGTACAATTGATTACATCATCAAGACAAAAAGGTACAACATGATTCCCTTTTCTTTCTGATTTAATTGGAACGCTTGGATCCGATTGGGAATTAAAAAAAAAAACGATTTTCCGCTGCACGATTCAGATTTGGATCGAAAATTCCTAACACCCAAGACCCCCTTGATTCCTCGGGTAGAATCCTTATTTTGGGAAGCTTTTGGAGGAATTCTGTTTTGAAGTCTAAGAGTAGATTTCTTCTAAAATCTTCTAGCTTTAGTTATTTTATCTTTATTAGAGCCATGTTGTTATTATCAGGGGAATGCCCCTTAGAAGATGTAAGACTTTATATTTTTAATGCAATATATTAAGTGTTATTTTGTATGTTCCGCTGCCAATATCTTAAAATGCATTACTTCACTGGTCTCTCTTTGATGTGAATGTACGCCTTGTACCGATATAGAAACTTTTGAGTGACTGAGGTAGTCATTCTTAAGTTTTAATATTATGTACGTTGGGCTGTCACGTTTAGGGTATCTATTGGGGCGTGACATAAAGAATGGAAGAGGTAGGGGGTATTTATAGAGTTTTGAAAGTGGAAGTTAGATGTAATTAAAATAATTGAAAAAGAAATTAAATTGAGGGGAAGAAAGAGAGGGGATAGCCGGCACTAGAGAGAGAGAGAGGAGAGAAATGTGATAAAAAATTGATTTTTATAATAAAAAGTAAGTAAAGTATAAGAGAAGTTAAGTGAAAAGTAATATTAGAAAAGAAAAATGTAAGAAGTAGGTTTAGAGGTTGTAAGAAAAAGTAAAGATAGATGAATAGTAGTGAATAGTAATTGAATTGTAAACAAAAAAATAAATTACCAATAGTAAGAAAAATACGCATAAATAAGCTATATATGATATTTTTAGAAGCCAAAAACATTTGTAATTGATATTATACGATTCATTATCTTATTATGAGTCTAGATTGATTTTCGAAATATTTTTATCGTTTTGCGTGCATGGACCTTGATTTCTAAAATTGATCCCGTTCAGGTTCTAAATAAGCGAATTTCTAGCAAATCTGAATTTTTTAAGTTATATGACATTTTTTAGAGCTATAATCTATGGTTAACTCACGTTTATTGTTTTAGGGTTATCACGTCGTAGAAGATACTCTAAATGTGACATCCCGCCATACTCAATATTAAGACTTAAGTATGACAATCTTGTTCATCCTGAAAGTCTCGACATCGGATGTAAGACGTACATTCACGATCATAGAGAACCAAACTTTGGAACAAGCCGTTTAAGCAGTTATAATAGCAATTAAGAAGTTAAATTATAACAATATAACCAAGCTTAAAAAAATATATATATATCGTTTTACCAACTTAAGGGACATTCCCCCATCAAAATAACTAAGTCCAACAGAGTCCATTTTCAAAATAATTACATTTTTGAGTTTTACTTGAAAGTCTATATCTACTTTTAGCTCTTGACTTCTATTTAAAAGCTCTTGACTTCAAAAGGTATTACCTAGGTAAAATATCCCCTAGGCTCCAACCAAAGTCAACAATAATCAAGGCATACTATTAGTTTTAATTTTGGCAATCCGACGCTCGAAACCTAAGAACAATAGAAATAACTAATGATAGATTATAGTTCAGAATAGTATAAAGTAGCATAAAAAGATCAGATTCGTCTAAAAATCAATCGTTTCAAACCCAAATAAGATCACTTCTCGAAAAACATGTCCCAGTGGTCAGGATAGTAAAAATATTTCTAAAACATATTTAAACTCATAATTTAACAAGGATTCATAAAATATCAATTTCATAATTTTTTGGCTTTGAAAAATATTGAATATAGCCTTTTTACACGTATTTTCTTTAGTACTGATAATTTAATTATCTAGTCTACTATTCATTTTACTATCTCTACTATTCACTACTATCACCTATCTCTACTTTTTTTATTGCATATTCTTACAATTTATACGCCTATCTCTTACAACCAATCATCAAAACAAGTTAATTTAAACAACCAAATGAGATGCACAAGCACGTGATCATATAATACATATGATTTTCTGGGAATCATATGTTAAATGGAATTACCTCTCCATTTGGGGTTAGGTGTTCTAGGCCGTATAGATCGATTTTCACAAATATAATTCCTTTGTAGTTTTTCTTCATGCCACTACTCAGTTTCAAAAATAATTCATTTCTTTATAGTTTTTACTCAAGCCACTACCCAGCTGCAAAAATATAGTTTATTCAGGTGTTTATACACCTCAATTTAATTTAGGCGATCCTTTGCCGTTTTGTAGATCTTTCAGGCTCTACGGACCTCATTACTATGCCTTTGTCCCACCAAGGGTATAGTAATGAATACAATGAACTCACTTAATGGTATGCATGAATCAATTTAATTAAATACTCATGGCATGATTAAATATTTTACGGATGATCACAGAATTTGCAGACAAATCATTCTTATATTAGATCAAATATTTAGTATAAACAATTCCAGCATTGATATACTTAATCATAATTTCAACCATATATATAAAACACATGCACTTTTCCATTTCATCTTTTCCTAATTCTAATGCCACTAATTTACAAGCAAAAGCATAAGTACAAAAAGGTAAGAAATAAACTCACTCGGCCATTTGAGCAGAAGCTTCTAGTCAAAATAATCTTCGAGGTATGGGAACTTGGTCTCCACATCACCTATACAAGAGAAATAACCAAAATGAGTATTTCTTGGAAATTCTACTTAATCTTGCTAATTCTATTTCACTAAGTTCATAACAAATCGTACAGAATGAAATTCCAACTTAAAATAGCCATAACTTAATCATTTTAACTCGGAATTTCCCATATTATATGCCCATTTCTACCTATTCGAAAAGATCTATCTATTTCTAAGGTTAATTTTGTCATAAAAAGTCTTTTAGGTCATGAAATAGATCGATATAGATTCACCAAGAAAATCCCAGCCCTTGAAACACAATTTCCCAAATTTCTCTTTATCAAAAAATCTTTTAGCAAAAATATAGATATTTATATGGTTGAAAAATAATTTGATTATATATATACTCATACTGTATGCAAAATTTTAATGGTGTTGTCTCAGCCATTATTTTTCATAAACAACTTGTCTCTGAGTGGGTTTAAAACTAGTGAGTTGATTTTATTTTAACCTTGAAAACTAGTCTAGTTTTTGGTTTTTATTATGGAGTTGGTAAAAATCCTATAATTAAGCTTTTATGAAAAATTAGCATATCAAATAATTGTTAACACTAAATTTTATAAACTTCATGTTACTTATCATGAAAAGATAGTGTTTATTTCCTTATTTAGTTTCTTTGATGAAATTATCCTTATTGACATATAAGAAAATTCATGATGAGTTTTGTCTGAATTTTTTAAAAGAATTTATTAAAATAATTTTTCTATGATTTTGATGACACAATCTTTATTTAGTGATAAAGTTATATAATAAAAGAGTTTGGTTCCATTTTCCTTTATTAAAGAAAATTCCTCTTTATTTTTATTGAATCAATATCATTATGATGATGCATGCATATGATTATGTAGTTATGAAAAAGGACTAGAATATCACATAATAAAATAGAAAAGATATAAGAAGCTATAATAAGCAAATTAATAAAGTCAAGTATTGGAAGCCTTAGCTTCATCAAGGTATCCCGAGACTAAGAATAGACTAGTCCCAAAAGAAAAAGAAAGAAGAGTGTAAAGTATAAATAAATAATTCATAATGAATGGTAGAATTGTAATACAGTGATATATAAAAGGGTATTTTTGTCCTTGAACAGGCATAATTGGACATAAGGACGTCGTACAAGAAGAATTGGACGAAAACAACCAAAGCTGGTCTTAAAAGCCGTCGGCTTATATGCAAAGACGAAGGCCTAAAATCACCAGCTTTGGAGTTTTAGAATTGTTGAAGAAATTAGTTGAATGCCGGTTTAAAGGCCGCCGACGTAAATACAAAAGCCACTGGCATACATTGGAAGGTCGCCAGCTTTCAACTAGCCTATGTCCGCATTTTTCCTAAGTTAGGGTTGCGTTTTTCCAAAGGCAACTCTCTTTATAAATAGATCCTAGACTCCACGACCTTGTCACATCTTTTCCTTAGCAAAACCTTAGGTAAGTGGGTCTTCCTCTAGTGTTTTTCAATCATTCTCTTTAGTTTAATCTTTCTAATACAAGTTGTTCTACGGATTTGAAGGGGATCCAAGAGTTGTGCCGAAACCCTAGAGTGATTGGAGATCTGGGAGACTCTAATTCAAAGGAAAAAGGTAATATCTTTCTTAGGGTTTTATAATTTCTATGATTTGAGGATATAGGTTTGTGATTTCAGTTTATTATTGAAATTTAGAAGAATTGTGGATTAGGGTTCTTATTCCAACTTGAGATCTACAAGTTCTAGGTATGTGAGAATCCATTCAATATTGTTGTTCAAAGAATCCATCTATTGTTGTGTTTCGAATTGTTAATTGGGGACTTTACATATCTGTATTGAAGGAAGTTGTGGAGAGACTAGGAGAGTGTGGAGAAAGTTGTGTTGGACGGTTTCTTTGAATCGTAAACAAAAGAGACATGTGTGTTAATTACTTTTCGTAGATTTATATTTAGGATTATAGATTCTTTGAGCGAGATTATGAAATTAAGGATTAGGGTTTAATTGTGTATTGCAAGTTGAAATTGATTGAGACATATTGTTGATAAGAGATATATGAGAGATTAGGGTTCTTTTCTTTAAGAAGTGTAAACCCCTGAACTTTTCATAACTCTTAGAGAATGGTTTTGTAATATCGAATCTGTAACGCCCTAAAATAAGGCATTACAACCCGCCACGTATCCCCTCTTATATAGGATACGCAAAGGCTCTATTATCCACAAATTAATACAATCATCACTGTAAACACTCATAGGGTAACTCATAGGATACCAAACCTGTTCAACATAAAAACTCATACTCCATAAAACATAAACTCATGGTTCAAGCATAAAATCCAAGTTGACTTCACAGTCAAGAAATTTTGCAGAAACTAAATATTGTTTACATTAAAATCTTTTCATTTAAAACCAACTATGAATCCAACTATCTCAAATAATCAAAACATGTCTTCTCTCAGAAACTTGGTATATGAAGCCTAACTCTCGGCTGGGTAGTCGGGTCCACTATCGCCATTCCTATATCAAAAAGAATAATCATAACCGGATAGATTACACACTATATCTTCTTCACCTATACCTGAAATTTAAAAGAATGAGCGGCGACGCCCAGTACGATAACTCCAATCCAAAAACAAATGCATATGCACATACAAAAGGCATACAATTCATGCAACTTAAACTAATGCAAATAATCATAATATTATCTTTCTTAAGCTAACACAACAACACAGTCTAGTATTAGGCATACACTAATCTTGAACTCGGAGTTACTCAGACTCCATTAAAAATCGAACAACTTTTTGAAAATAATAATCATATACATATATGGATGAGTGGGTACTCCCTAAACACCCCGAATCCAGAATACCTAATTCTACCGGAATCATATCAAGGCACAAGTCCACTAGGGACAACCTCACACCAAGATCATTAGGGTACCTCACCAGTATCACTATCTGCCAGGTCTTTACTGGTCAAAGCCAAGCACAATCAATCATACAACTATTAACCCGAATAACAATTAAGTTTATTAAGAAATTCTGTTCCTACAAGCATTCAATCAATTCTAAACTTACAGGCAAAAACAGCAAGCAAGGATTGGTCGTACCTTTCTAAATTTCAGGAATATAAATCAAATCTTCAGAATCTGATACCAACAACAACAAAGTCAACCCGAACTCCGCAAACTCCTATATCCACACCAACAACAATTTCACAAACTCCAAATGTCCTGTTACAACATATATATATATATATATATATATACATCAACAGATATGATCGCATTATCAAAATACACTAACAAACATGAATTCTCCAAAAACTATAACCTGAAAAGAAATCTCCGTTATCTACACCGTCTATTCCGATCAAACTCCACAAACACCAATTATTTCATCCAAAACCCTAATATGCACACAATAAGAACGTATGAGGATTGTTTAACCCGTATTTTGTTTGAATCCATCATAGAGGAGATAAACTTACTATTTTGAATCGCTAAAACCCACTTGCATTCACCAATTCATAGATCTCACACGTGCTAGGGTTTCCTCACAAGAACCTTCATGCAAAAAATCCAACCAAACCCTAAGAAAACTTATACAATTTCATATTTAATCCATAAGAAATGTTAAAATCACTTACTTTGATCAAAACACCTTCCGGATGATTCTCCAAGCTAGATCTCCAAGAACACTCCAAAACTCTCTTATACGAAGGAAAAATGATAAAAAATCTGTCGAAACTGTTTTTCACGTCTCGTATTTATAAATTTGGTCATACGCCGGCCCTAGCCGGTGGCGTACATGTAGATCTTGTGGCGTACACCCTACGCTGGCAAGATTTACACGAGGCTGGCAGCATTCATCGGGCTTTGAATTCCAGAACTTCGATTCCTACTACATACGCGGCAAATCCATGCCCTACGCGGCGGTGTTCATGCGGTGTTGAGAGAAACCCTAGTGAACACCGGCAGTTCCTCCCAGTTAAGAAAAACGCTACTGTTCCCATCCTACGCGGGCAGCGTAGATTCTCCAGGAGGCGGCGTACAATCTGTCAAAAATTGAGAAATCCGAACTTTAATATTTTTCCTACAACCAAACTTAAACTTTTACAATTTACTTGTTTTGACCTTAAACTCATCCTATATCATCATCATGATTCATAATTCATTATATTTTCATCTTTATTTCTGTATTTTACATCTCTCCTCTCCTAAAAAGAACTTTCGTCCTCGAAAGTTACCTGGATTAATGAAACAACTCTGGATATTTTGTCCTCATATCTTCTTCTAGCTCCCAGGTAGCTTCACGTTCAGTTTGATTAGTCCATTGCTCTCACATATTTGATCACCTTGCTTCTCAGAATCTTCTCCTTAGAATCCACAATTCTGATCGGTTTTCAATTGTCGTAAGGTTCGGCTGCACTTCCAACGGTTCAAGAGCTACTATTTCTTCCGGATCTCTGACATACTTTCTGAGCATGGATACATGGAACACATTATGCACTCCTCCAAATCAGGCGGTAAAGCTAATCTATAAGCCATGTCGCCTATCCTTTCAAGAATCTCATATGGTCCCACATATCGAGGATTCAACTTTCCTCTTAAGCCAAACTGACAACTCCTTTTGTTGGTGAAATCTTTAGCAAAACGTGTTCGCCTACCTGAAATTCCAATGGTCTTCTTCGTTTATCCGCATAACTCTTTTCTGTCTACTCTGAGAGCTTGTAATCTTTGCCTGATCAAACTGACCTTGTCAACTGCATCTTGGACTAACTCTGGTCCCAACAATTGTCTTTCACCCACTTCATCCCAATGAATAGGTGATCTACACTTTCTACCATAAAGCGCTTCGTATGGAGGCATGCCAATCGACGCTTGATAACTGTTGTTGTAGGCAAATTCCACTAGTGGCAAATGCTCATCCCAACTTCCTTTGAAATCCAAAACGCATGCTCTCAACATATCTTCTAAAGTCTGTATAGTCCTTTCAGATTGCCCATCAGTCTAGGATGATAAGCAGTACTGAACACAACCTTGGTTCCCAAAGCTTGATGCAGACTTTTCCAGAATCTCCCAACAATCTAGTATCCCTATCTGACACGATTCACTGGTATTCCGTGCAATCTCACAATCTCTTTGATATACAACTGTGCCAAACGCTCTAACTTATAACCAGTCTTAATAGGTATAAAGTGAGCTACTTTTGTGAGACGATCCACAATGACCCAAATTGAATCAAACTTATCTCTTGTCTTGGTAAAGCAGAAACAAAATCCATGGTGATATGTTCCCACTTCCACTGTGGTATTGGCAAAGGCTTCAACTCACCTGCCGGTTTTCTGTGCTCAATATTAATCATCTGACACGTATGGCACTTAGATACATATTCAGCTATCTCCTTCTTCATATTGTTCCACCAGTATAGCTTTTTCAAATCTTGATACATCTTGTTCCCTCCAGGATGAATGGAATAACTGGAGTAATACGCTTCCTTCAACAATTCCTTCTTAAGTTCTCCTTGCACTGGCACACACAATCTCCCTTTGTACCTAAGGATACCTTCATCATCTACAAAATTATGGTGATCGACCCATCTCCATTTTCCTCTTTATATCCAAGATACTGATCATCTATCTGAGCTGTCTTGATTCTATCCACAAGAGTAGGTTGAATTTCATATTAGCCAATCTTTCACCTACCTGTCTTGTGAGTATTTCTAGTTCAAGCTTCCTCATATCATCAATGAGATGACGTTCCGTCGTGATCAAAGCTGCAAGATTCTCTATTCTCTTTCTACTCAAGGCGTCAGCTACTACATTTGCCTTTCCGGGATGATACTGAATATCAATATCAAAATCCTTTATCAGTTCCAACCATCTTCTTTGTCTCATATTCAATTCTTTCGGCAAAGATGTACTTTAAACTTTTATGATCCGTATACACTTTATCTTTCCCCATATAGGTAATGTCTCACAGCTTCAAAGCATTACAACTGCTGCTAGTTCCAGATCATGAGTAGGATAATTCCTCTCATAGGGCTTTAACTGTCTTGAAGCATATGCTATAACCCTGCCTTTCTACATCAACACACATCCTAAACCTTGTTTAGAGGCGTCATTAGATATAGCATACTCCTCACCACTCACAGGTAAGGCTAGCACTGGAGCAGATACTAACTTATTCTTCAACAGCTAAAAGCTAGCTTCACAGTTCTCATTCCATTCATACTTCACTCACTTCTGTGTCAATCGGGTCAAAGGACTGGCAATCTTGGAAAATCTTCCACAAATCTTCTATAATATCCTGCCATTCCTAGAAAACTTCTAATTTCCGTCACAGTCTTAGGTCTTGGCCATTCAACAACTGCTTTGACTTTCTCAGGATCCACTGATATCCATTACCATCAACAATATGTCCTAAGAAAGATACCTGTTCTAACAGAACTCACATTTTGAAAACTTCGCATACAACTTCTCTTCCTTCAACCTAGTTAGAACTAATCTCAAATGTTCTTTGTGCTCCTCTTTAGTCCTTGAATACACGAAAACGTCATCAATAAAGATTACCACAAATATATCAAGATACTCCCTGAAGACTCTGTTCATTAAATCCATAAATACTGCTGGTGCATTGGTGAGTCCAAAAGGCATGACAACAAATTCATAATGTCCATACCTTATCTTGAAAGCTATCTTCTGAATATCTTTGGCTTTCACTCTCAACTGATGATATCCAGATCTTAAGTCTATCTTTGAGAATACTGAAGCTCCTGCCAACTGATCAAACTGATCATCAATTCGTGGCAAAGGATACTTGTTCTTCACTGTCACCTGGTTCAATTCTCTGTAATCAATGCATAGTCTCATACTACCATCCTTCTTCTTGACAAATAGAACTGGAGCTCCCCAAGGTGAAACACTTAGTCTAATGAACTTCTTCTTTAACAATTCATCTAACTGCACTTTAAGCTTAGCAAGTTCTGTAGGAGCCATTCGATAAGGAGCTTTTGATTTCGGTACAATACCGGGTACCAAGTCAATATTAAACTCCACTTCCCTCTCTGGTGGTAATCTAGGCAGATCTTCTGGAAAAACTTCTGGATACTCACATACAATTGGAACATTCGACAATACTATCTCCTTTTTATCTTCTTTCACCATAGCAGCCAAAACTGATCCTCCCCACAATTCATAAGTAGGTAAAACTGGAGGTCTTTGCACTACTAACTTATGAATAAATTGATTACCATTGGGCAACTGAACTCTACTACCAGATTATAGCAATCAATCACCACATGGTACTTTGCCAACCAGTCTACACCCAAAATCACATCAAAATCCAACATATCCAGCACCACCAAATCTGCAGGTAGATGCCTACCTTCTATCTCAATATCCACATTCTTACAGATTCTATTCAATACAGACTCACTTCCCAAAGGAGTACTAACAGATACACATCTAGGCATAAACTCAGCAGATATACCACAAACAGACATAAAAGATTCAGAAACGCAAGAGAAACTGACACCAGTATCAAACAACACATATGCACTATGTAGGAGTATAGGAAACATACCCGTGATAGTGTCAACACTAGAAGTTTCACTACGTTGTAAAGCGTAAACCTTTGCTGGTGCTCACTGTCCTTGGCCAGAATAAACTCTGCCATACTGCCCTCCTTTACAATCCACAGCTCTGTGTCCTCTCTGCCCACACTTGAAGCAGAAAACCTGTGGAATAACTTTGTCTGTGCAAGTATTACTCTTGTGTCCCAGCTTTCCACAAGAAAAGCAAGCATTCTCTACCCATTTGCAATCCTTCACATCATGTGGTCCAAGGCATCTGTGTCTTCTATTCTATATATTCTGCATTGCTGACTTGAAATTTTGAGTAATAGGCCTCTTGCCTCTATCTTGTGTAAGTACACCAGCTGCTGGCCTCTTGCCTAAAAATATCTGATTCCTTTGGGCTCACGGCTTCTAATCTGCTCAAACCTTGCTCCACTGTCTTGGCTTTGTTCACTACAGCTAAGTAGTTGCTCAAATCCATCAAATTCACCTGATACTGGATCTTAGGTTCTAGTCCAGTGATGAATCTGCTAACCTTGGCCTCTTCACTCTCTTTCAGAGCGTCAGGTAGAAATCTCATCAACTGTGCAATTCTGACTCATATTCTTCTACTGTCATTTTTCCTTGCTGCAGAGTGTAATACTCTTGAGGCATTTGCCTTAATACTGTCAGGAAAGAATTCTCTGTAGAAGGCCTATTAAAACATTTGCATGTAATTATATAATCATGTGTCTTCTAGTGCTCAACCACCAGTTGTTGGCTCTCCAGTCAGCAAATAGGAGGCATATTCACTTTCTTGTTCTTTGGGATATCCTGAGCAGCAAATGTCTTCTTAACCTCTTCTATCCACAATTGTGCTTCGAGAGGCTTACTTGGTACTGGCTCAAACTTATGCACTAGATCCACAAATTTGTTCAGACTAATTTGCTGACTGTAAACGCATATCCCCTATTATATAGGACCCTCAATTTTGTTTTATTTTTCTTTTATTTAAATCACTCAAAAATCACTCTACATTTTCCTATAAATACCCCTTTCCTCTTTCACTTCTTTCACACATTTACTACCCACAAATTCTCTACAAAAACTCTCTCAAATTCTCCTCTCAAAACTCTCTCCAAATATCCTCCCAAAACTCTCTCCAAATAATTCTAAAACTACTTTCTACCTACAACAAAACCCATACCACATAACACTACCAAAGTCTTCTTTAGGTAACCATTTCTTATTATTTTTCTTCTTCTCATGTCATGTAACTTTACATGACCATAGTGTGAGTTTCCAAAGACTAAATGTTATGGAAGCTACACTATGTTCATGTATTGTTCTTGTTCATGAAAGTCTACTTATGTTTATATTGTTATTTTGTTCATATTATTGTTATTATATCTAAATATTATTATATATACATATTCTTTAGAGCATATAAGCTCACTTGCAATTTATTTATTTTTAAGCAATTTATTTATTTATTTATTTTATCGCAATTTATTTATTCCTTATTATTTTAAGACTAGTCTCTAGTCTTAGACTTGTCCTCATCAAGTCAAAACAAATTTTCCTTTTTTTAATTTTATTTTGGGACTAGTCTCCTTTTTAGTCCAGGGAGCCTTGAAGAAGCTAAGACTCCCAATATTTGACCTTATTATTTATGTTATTTTTGTTTGCTATTATTTCTCATAAAACATGTTCATTTAGATTGTTGTCTAAATTTTTCAAGTTCTAAAAATAATTGACAAAAAGAAAGTTTTATCACTTAGGAATAAGTTTATATGAAATATAAAATCTATGGTTTAACAAAAATAAATTCATTCCTTTCAAAGTTACTAAAAGAACCCATTACAATTTTAGAAACTACTTTTGTTATGAAAAGCTTTTTAAATCATTTATTATCCCACTTTTTTTTTTTTCAAGAAAATGATTTTTGATACAAAATGATTGCTATGAAACATAACATAACAAAAACCTTAAGAGCAAGAAGTGAGGATTTTCAAGTTTAGATCTTTTCAATAGTCAAAGAAAGATTGTGTACAACATACATAGGACTAACATAAGAATTTAGAAAAAAGGAAAAAAAAAATATTTTTCAGAAGTCATCTAGAAAAATAATAAATAAATAAATTAATTCTTTGAAAACAAAAGAACCAAAGTATTCATTCCAAGACAAATTACAAAATGAATTTCTTATAAACTATAGTTTCCTAAACCTTTAATTAATATTGTTTTACTCAAGAAACATGAATGGACTACAAGCACTTGAGCATGAATAAATATGAGCTATGTAGCTATAAAAAGAGGATTTTTCAATATAGATAACTAAGTATTTATTAAGCAAATTTTGAATGATTGAATCAAAGTTGTTTTTAAGTTAGAAATTCGTGGTGAATTTTATCGCCACTTTTTCAGGGTATAAATGGTTTAGTTTGATAAAAATAGTTTTAGAAATAAATAGATCTTTTCGAGTAGGTAGAAATCGATATATTATATGTGCGATTCAGAGTTAAAATGATCAAGTTATGGCCATTTTAAATTGGAACTTTTCTTTATACGAACTTTAACGTTCTCATGACATTGTTTTTTCAAAATTCAAGAAAAACATCAAGAAATGCTCTTTATGGGTATTTTCTTTGGCTAGGTGATTCCGATGAAGAATACCTATATCCCGAAGACTATTTCGATTGAGTGGAGTGTGTGAACAACTCATCCGTATAAGAAGAATAGTCGACATGGCATCGTGAGTTTATTTCCTTTAAATGCTATACTTATTGTGCTTGTAATTTAGTTGCATTAGAGCTAGGAAAAGAAAAATGGATATGTATGTAAAATAATTCTTTGAATGAATCTTAAAAATATTGAGGCCGGAATTGGTTTAAATGTTTGTTTTAGTATAACACTTGATTTGTATGAGATTCTTTGATCGCCCTAAATTTGATAATAATAACGTTATGATATCACAAATAAATGGATTCATACATACCATGAAGTCAGTCACATTGCATTGGGTTATTATCCTTGGGTGAGAAGGATAGTAAGCTCAGGTCGAAAGCAACACTTGGCGGAGTGTCCGAAAGCGATTGCTTGGCAGTGTTAAGGAAATGCTTGGCGGAAGATCCGAAAGCAAGGCTCAATTCAAGTAGACTTCACATGCTTGGTGACATTGGTTGAAAGCATAAATCTTTTTAACTAAAACTACTTGTTTTGAGGTTACGTATCACCAAACCCCAAATGGAGGGCGCAAATCCATTCAACATATAGTTCCTGGAAAACTATATGCCTTGTTTGCCCACATGTATGTTGCATCTCATCTGATTGCTTAAACAACTTGTTTGAAATCTTGTTACAAGAAGTTATTTATGGAAATAGTTCTCACTAAGCCTATTAGCTTATACCCTTATAGATATCTTTTGCAGTTCCCTTACTTATAGTTGAGGCCATGAGGACCATGCAGTCAAGTATTTTCCCTTTGAACAAAAAATTTCTAGATGAAGTTTAGTGTTGGATAAGATGTACAAATATTCCTGTATTAGATTTGTGAATAGGGGAAATGTCCCTAAGTTTGTAAGATCATTGTTATAAGTAAATAAATATTATGAATCCTCTTTTCTTAATATGTTATTATATCTTCTTAAGCTTCATAATTCCATGTATGGTCCTCTAAATTTGTGACAGCATGCCTTACACTTAATATCAAAGCTTTTGGGAGTGGCTAAGGTTGTCATACTTAAGCTTTAATATTGAGTGTGGCAGACTGTTACGTTTAGGGTATCTCTTGGGGGTGACAACTTGAGCATGGATAAAATATGAGCTAAGTGTCTATGAAAAGGAATTTTTCAACTATATAGATAACTAAGTATTTATTAAACAAATTTGAATGATTTAAAGTTTGGAACAATTGTTTTTGGGATAGAAAAAAATTAGTAGTGAATCTGACCGCCACTATTTCGGGGCCTAAATGATCTAGTTTGATAAAAATAGTTTAGAAATGGATAGATCTTTTCGAGTATGTAGAAATTGGTACATTATATGCGTAATTCTGAATTAAAATGACCAAGTTAAGGCCATTTAAATTGGAGTCTTCCTTTATACGAACTTTGACGTTCTCAAACCTTGTTTGTCAAAATTCAAGAAAGTCATCAAGAAATACTCATTTTTTTATTTTTCCTTGACTAGTGTGATCCCGAGGAAGGATACCCATACCCCGAGGACTATTTTGATTAAGTGGATTGTGTGAATGACACATCTATTTAGAGAAGTGTCGATATGGCATCGTGAGTTATATTTTCCTTAAAATGCTTTACCCTGATTGTGCTTGTAGTCTATTTGCATTAGAATTAAAGAAAACAAATGGATTTGTATGAGAAAATTTGTTGAAAGGATCCTAAGAATATCGAGCCTGGGATTGATTAAATAATTTTTTTTAGTAAGCACTTGATTTTGAAAGAAATCTATGATCACCTCAAATTTGGTAATAATAATAATGCTATGATATCATAAATAAATTGATCCATACATACCACGAAGTGAGTCACATTGCATTAGGTTATTGTCCTTGGTGAGAAGGATGGTAGCTCTGGTCGGAAGCAACACTTGGCGGATTGACCGAAAGCGATTGCTTGGCGACATGGAGTTAAATGCTTGGTTGAAAGTCCGAAAGCATGGCTCAATTCAAGTAGACATAATATGCTTGGCGGTATTGATCGAAAGCATAACTTTTTAACTAAAACTACTTGTTTTGAGATTACGTATCACCAAACCTCGAATGGAGGGCTTAAATCTATTCAACATATAGTTCTTGAAAAACTATATGCTTTATTTGCCCACGTGTATGTTGCATTTCATTTATCTGCTTAAATAACTTGTTTGAATTCCATTACACAAGAAGTTATTTATGGAAATAGTTCTCACTAAGCCTATTAGCTTATACCTTTATAGATATCTTTTGCAGTTTACCTATTTGTGGTTGAGGCCACGTGGACCCTGCAGCCAGGTACTTTCCTTTTGGTTAAGGAATTTCTAGATAAAGTTTAGTATTGGATAAGATATAGACTTCATTGAAATATTCTTATAATAGATTAAAATTATTTGTGATTGGGGAATGCCCTAAGATTTGTAAAACTGTTGTTTTAAACAAGTGAATATGAATCCTTTTTTCTTAAATTGTTATTATATCTTCTTAAGCTTCATAATTCCATTTTTAGGTCCTCTAAAATTGTGAGAGCAGACTTTACACTTAATATCAAAGCTCCTGGGAATGACTAAGATTGTCATACTTAAGCTTAATATTGTGGCAGACTGTTATGTTTAGAGTACCCTTTAGGGCGTGACAGGTCTACTCGGGTTGAGCCATGCTTTCGGACTTTCAGCAAAGCATTGGTTTGATTCCATGTCGCCAAGCTATCGTTTTCAATTACAACCGCCAAGTATTGCTTTCGACCGTGCTACTATCCTTTTCACCCATGGATAATAACCCTATGTAATGTAACTCACTTCGTGGTATGCATGAATTAATTTATTTAAGATATCATAGCATCATTATTATCAAATTTAAGTGATCATTGTCACGCCTTATAGGGTACCCTAAACGTAACAGTCCGCTACATACCATATAAGATTTTCGAATTACCGCTTTAGTCTTTCGAGAGCCTCATATAGATGTAAGGCGTACTTTTACAACAATAGAGTACAAGTCCAAATGGAGATAAAAGCTTAATTTGGCATGCATTAGCAATATGATATAATTCATGAAACATAATAAATAATACAAATTCTAAGGGGCATTCCCCCGCAAAAGAATAATTAACGGTCTTATACAGTCATCCAAGTCTTAGAAGTTTCCTATGGAAGTCTAAAACATAAATTCCAACTTCTAGGGGAAACTCTTAGCTTCTGTACCTGTTCCGGCCGGGTCACGTCGCCTAAGCCACAAATGAGATAGCTGCAAAAGGAATGGACTGTAGGGACGTAAGCTAACTAGCTTAGTGAGTGTAATCTTCCACAATAACATTCATGTCACAACAATTCAAGCAAGTTATTAATCAAGCAAGTTCTTATAACAAGTGAGTTTACTACACTTGGTCACACCTACATATTACAAGGATTTTCTTCAGGAAAACTCCACTTTGTTTAAAGAAATTTTGACCCTTATATTAGTTATATCCTAAGGCCTTTATTTCTTTAATAAAATCCTCATTTATAAACTTTTAAGTGGGTCTTTTACTAGGGTGGTTCCAAAAATCCGAATTTAGAAAGTTTCATTTTCAAGTTGATTCCTTCAAGAAAAATGTATTTTATACTTAGAACTTTAAGTATTTATTATACCTATACCCTAAGGACTTCATTTATTTAATAAAATACCATTTTTGAGGTTGGAAAAATAGTGTTTTCTAACCATACATCCATTATTACGAATTTTGTCCATATGACTTTTAGCTCAAAACTTCTATGGGACTTCATTTCTTGTTTCCAACATTCTCTTTAGTAAAACTCATTTAGACTCATGAAAAATACTACCAAACATTATCTATTACCTATAGGCTCCATTTCTCTTGTAAAATATATGTTTAGAAGTTGATAAAAGTGTTTTTGACCTAGGTTTCCAAAGTCATCTGAATTTACACAAGTTCATTTCTTGAAAAGTGTTTTCCTTTTTGACTTTATTAACTTATCTAACCATAGATCTATATACTAAGAAGGTTATTTACTAAAGACAAAAGTATTAAAGACTATTAATGCACATAAACACAAAATAATAATGAAACCTTAAATGCCTACATGATTATGAGTAGTAAAATGATAGATCTATTATTTCATATGCTTAAATGAGTTTTGAAAACATAAAAACTATATTTTTATAAAAGATCTTTTGTTTAAAATACTTTTTGATGGATAAACACAAAGCTTTTGGCATGAAAGCTCCTTTAAATGTTAAATCTTCTTTGTGATGGTTCGGTATTCTTGCTTTGATATTTCCTTGTCCCTAGCAAAAGCTCATGGGGTCCTTTTGTTGGAAATATCCAAGAATCACTTAGCCATAACAAGATCTATGAGTGGAAGGAGTGAAAGTTCACTTACTTGGAGTGATTTAAGAGATGAAAAGAAGAAATGGAAGTTGTGTGTGTGTGTGTGTGTGTGGGGGGGGGGGGGAGGGGACCAATTCTCACGGCAAGGAGGGGAAAATGGGGGAGGTTTTGAGAGCTTTCCACTTTTGTAAAGTTTGTAGAATGAGTGAATGAAGAAAGAGAGAGAAATTTAGCTTATATATGAAGTGGTATTAGGTTAAAAGAAGTAAAAAAAATTGCAATTGGAGCATGGAGGGGGGCCATTCACACCGACTTTGGGAGCTTGTGGGGGAAGGGAAATTTGATCTTTTTCATTTGATTTGCCTTTGATTTGAATTTGTACCACTTGTCATGATTTGTCTTAATTTTTAAGGGACAAAAAGCATGGAGAAAAGGGATTGATTTGAGTGATGGTAAGAGTTGAATTTGTAGAGTGTGCTAATAGGTAGAATAGGTGGTACTTGTGAATAGTGAGGAAAAGTAGATAAGACAATTTAATTTCCGGTAGTAATGAAATACGAATAAAAAGGCTATAACTGTATTTTTCATAAGCCGGAAAATTATGAAAAATATATTTTTGAAATCCTTAGTTTATTTTGGTTCAAATGAGTACTCATAAGTAAATTTTTGAAATTCTAGTTCCGGGGCACGTTTTTCTATAATGGGTCTCGGGATGACCCGGAATTGAAATTTTCTTAAAATTTGATATTTTCTTGGTTTGAAATCTAATCAAGAACTATATTAAATTAAATTTTCTTAGAAAAGTTTCTTAATTGGAAACCGAGGAAAAGCCGGAATTAGGGTTCCTATCTCTCACTCTAGACTTGAGCTATTCCGGTTTAGGGTTTTGGTTTTCGGTTCTAGGGTTATCTTGGCTACTTGAAATACCGGGGTTTACAATCATGGAATTCATATATATCAAGTACTATAAACCCCGGTATTCTTAGTAGTCAAGTAAACTCCGGGCATTGAAAAGCAAAACCCTAATCCAGTTCAGTTCAAGCTTGGTGAGAGAAGCTTAGAAACCTTAAATCCGGTTTTCCTTCGGTTTCATAACAAAAGAAGTTTTATAAAGTAAATGAATATGAAATATTGTTTTAAAGTATATTTAAACCTTAGGAAGTTTTAAATTCGGAAAATTTTCTATTTCGGACCTTCTTGAGCTCAATTACGGAAAAACGTGTCCCGGGACCAGAAACTCAGAAAAATATTCTGAAATATTTATTAGAACCGAAATTTTATAAGGATTTCAAAAATATAAATTTTATAATTTTCCAGGCTATAAAAATTACAGTTATAGCCTTTTTCCCGTATTTTCTTACTACCGATAAAGTAGATGTCTTGTCTACTATTTACCACTATTCACAAGTACAACCTACACTACACACTACCCATACCCTATTCTTACATCCTTACAACCACTCATCACATTTTCTTTTCCAAGAAATTTTGTTTCCTAATTAATTATTTCATTTATTACATTTTATTACTTAAATTACAAATTTTATCAAAAATTCAAATCTCTCTCTCTCTCCTACACCTATGGCCGGCGCACCCCCTCCCCAATTTCCCTCTTATTTGTTTTATTTTTACTTCTTTTATTCAATTAAACCTAATTCTTCTAATATATAAGCTTATTTTCTCTCTCTCTCCACATTTTTACTCATTCAAAATTTGTAAAAGAAGCAAAACCCTCTCTACTCCTCCTCCTTCTTGCCATGACCTACACACACACACACACACACACACACTCACTCACAAGCTTATTTCCTCTTCTTTTCTACTCCAAATCCTCAATTAGGTGATGATTCCAAGCTTTGTTCTTACATTATCTTGTAATGGCAAGACCATTCTTGTGTGTTTTCCACCTTAAATCCCAATGAGCAAATTCTAGGGATAGGAAAACACTAATACAAGAATATCAAGCCATCACAAGAAGTAGATCTTGTGTTTAATGAAATTTTGTTGAAATATTATCTTGTTCATGCATGTAAAGTAGATATCTTGCATGGAAAGTTTATGTTCATGTTATTGAACTCATGTTCATGCACTATAAGTTGTAGATCTAGTGTTTAGACATTTATATCTATCTTGACATTTATGTTCATATGAATATTTTGAGCTTTCATGCATTAATGATCATAAAAGCTTAGCCTTGCATGTATATAGATGTGTTAGATGATAGATCTTTATGGATATAGGACAAGGAACTTGAAAAAGAAAAGATTTTGTTAGAAATGTTTAGTGGAAAATTCGGATGATTTTGAAACCTATTTTAAAAACCCTTAAAAACCACTTTGAAACTCATATTTTCATGAAAAATGAAAGGTATATGTGATAGGTATCTCTAAGGAATGATTTTCACAAGTTAAAATGAGTTTAGGCATGAGTAATGTGTAAAACAAGTAATGGAATTAAAATGGAAAATTTTGAGTTAGTAATCAAATTGTCAAATTCGTAATTTGAGATGATGCATATGTAATCACCTAGTATTTGAGCTCAAATTGCAAGTTTTATGTGTTAAATGAAGTCCTTAGACAATACATATAGTAAAGCTTCAAATTTTGATGCATTAAACAAGTTTTCTCATAAGAAATATGCAAGAAATGAAAATTTCCAAAATTCGGATTTTTGTGAAAAGCTTGTTTAAAAACATATTTGCAAGGTGAAAAATGTGAATTTCTATGTATAAATGAAGGTCTTGGATAGTATAGATGATGAAGACTCATTTTTAGTCAGATAGCCAGTAAATTCTAAGAATAAAATCCTAAAACCCTAGGAAATGCAAAATTTGAAAGAATAGATTTTTAAGAAGTGACTATTGTGGAGTCTTGTAATAATTAGGAGTTCTTAAAAGTTCATTATCAAAAATCATCAAGATCATGCATATATTGAACTCATTACATGACATTCATACTAGGAATTCATTCATATTCCATCTACACGTGAATCATCAACTAGACACATTTTACCAAATGCAAAACAATTTTTCAGAAATGGAAAAGTTATAGAACAGATATGATCCCTCTGTTCCATGACCTTAATGTTTTCAAAACTTAAAAATAATATTAGAAATAGATATATCTTTCGAAGTAGATAGAAATCGATATAAAATTTACGAAATTCAGAGTTAAAATGACCAAGTTATGGCCGTTTTAGGTTGGAACTTCCGGAAATAGCGAGAATCACGATTTTGTTTAAAGTCTAGATATATAGTTGAATTAGTTAAGTGATGAGATCTTATTAGGTTTATTCTTATTTGGTAGGCGATCCTGAGCACGACGATACCTACCACCTAACTACTACCATTAGGAGATTGGCATACCATGGCCGAGTGAGTATTACTTTCGATTTCAATTATTACTTGTGATTGTAATGATAGTTGCATTAGTTGCTTAGGCAAAGATAAATGAAAATATGCATGATGGGGTATTTGGGAATTATATTTGATGCTGTTGATATGTGAAGTTGGAATTAAAGAATATCGAAGACGGGTGATAATTTATTGTTTGTATAGAGAGGAGCTATAATTGATTGTCTGTGAAGATTGTCTTGTCACCTAAAAGAATCAGATTAATTGATTATTGGGCATTAAATGAAATTTTGAACTCATTCATATCACGATGGGGATGGAGCATTAGCATTTGTTGGTTTTTCGTGATCCATAAAACGATTATGTTGGTTAAACGAATATGTTGGTTAATCGTGATCCATAAAACGAAATATTGTTCAATTG
Source organism: Combretum micranthum (assembly GCA_024138025.1). Lineage (NCBI taxonomy): Eukaryota > Viridiplantae > Streptophyta > Magnoliopsida > Myrtales > Combretaceae > Combretum > Combretum micranthum. The sequence continues at coordinate 210,447 of JAMXBD010000982.1, read as the reverse complement.
ACCGTGAGCTTAAACGGCGTCGTACTGCAGGATTTGTTAATCTGCTAACCCGGGATGGAGGGCGCAAGTCCATCCACATATGATTTCCGGCTGGTCATATGTTTGTTAAATCCACTTGTGTGATGCATTTCACTTGATTGATTAATCACTTGCTTGAATGATTTGTCTTAATTGTGATATGGAAGTTTTCACTCACTAAGCCAGTTAACTTATGCCCCTATAGTTTTTACTTGTTGCAGCATGAATTCATTTGGCTTTAGCCAAGGTAGGCTACAGCTCAGGTACTGAAGCTAGGAGTTTCCCTTAGAAGCTTACTTTGATTTTGTTTAGACTTCTGTTGGAAACCAAAGGACTCTGGATGATTGTAATGGACTTAATATTATTTTGTGGGGGAATGCCCCTTAAACTTTGTAATTTATATATGTGTTTTGGTATATTATCTATGACTAATGAATGCCACATTAAACTTCTTAACTCCATTGATTAGAGTATTCTATTGTCGTAAAGGGATGCTTTACATCTATACAAGACTCCCGAAGAGCTCGGATAGAAATTCGAGAGTCTTATATATTATGTGGCGGACTGTTACATTTAGGATACCCCTATGGGGCGTGACAAGTACTATATTAAAACAAACATTTACTTACAATCAATTCCGGCCTCGATATTCTTAGAATCCTTTCAACAATTTTTTGCATACATATCAATTTGTCTTTTCTTAATTCTAATGTGACTAAACTACAAGCACAGTCAAGTAAAGCTTTTTAAGGAAATAAACTCACGATGCCATATCGACACTTTTTCTAAATGGATGAGTCGCTCAGACAATCCACTTAGTTGAAATAATCCTCAGGGTATGAGTATTCTTCCTCGAATCACCTAGTCAAGGGAAATACCCAAACTGAGTATTTCTTTATAATTATCTTAAGACTTGTCTAAACTATGTCATAAGAACATCAAAGTTCGCATAAAAGATGATTCCAATTTAAAATGGCCATAACTTGGTCATTTTGTCTCGAAATTACGCATTAATATACCGATTTCTGCTACACTCGAAAAGATCAATCTAATTTTTAAAACTATTGTCATCAAACTAGATCATTAGACTTTCAAACAGTGGCGATCAAATTCACACGAATTTTCCTATCCCAAAAGTAATTTGTTTCAAACATTAAACCATCCAAAATTTGTATTGATAATACTTAGTTATCTATACATTTGAAAATTTTCTTTTTCATAGATATATAGCTCATATTTTATCTATGCTCAAGTGTTTGTTGCCCATTTTAATTTCTTAAGTAAAAAAATGTTAATTAAAAGTTTATAAAACCGTAATTTACAAGAAATCCATTTTTGTAATCTTTTAAAATGAATATTTTGATTCTTTTGTTTTCAAAGGATTATTTCATGTTTATCTTACTATTCTTCTTAAATGATTTTGTTAAGAATAATTTTCTCTTTCGAAATTTTCAATATTAGGGTAATTTTTTCTATTTGTTCTCTATACAATCTTTCTTAGACCATTTATTTGAAAGATTTTAATTTGAAAACTCTCATTCCCTTTTATGGGGTTTCTTTATATTATGTTATTATAGAAATCATTTTAGTATCAAAATCATCAAAACAAAATATCTTTAAAATTATAGTGAGTTCTTCCTAAAACGTGGAAAAGAATAAATTACTTTTAAACCATAGATTTTACATTTCATATAAACCATTCTTAAGTGAAAAAATCTCCTTTTTGTCAAAATATTATTGGAGCTTTAAAGATTTGGACAACCATCTTAATGGACATGATTATGAGAAATAATAACAAGCAAATATAACATAACTAATAATAAAGTCAATATTGGGAGTCTTAACTTCTTCAAGTCTCTCAGGACTAAGAAGCAGACTAGTGTCACAAAGAAAGAAAAAATAATAAAAGAAAGAAAATTGTTTTGACTTGATGAGGACAAGTATAAATCTAGAGACTAGTCTTAAAACAAATGAAATAAATAAATTATGAAGAAAGAAATAATAAATTACTTTGCATGAGTAAATAAATTGCAAATGAGCTTATATGCTCTAAAGAATATATATATATATATATATATATATGTAGATACATAATACTTAATTAGATATAACAATAATAATAATTAATAATAATAATAATAATAATAATATGAACAAATTAAAGTAACAACATAAATAAATAAATAGATATTCATGAACAAGAACAATACATGAACATAGTGTAGCCTCCATAACATTTAGTTTCTAGAAACTCACACCATGTTCATGTAAAGTTATATGACATGGGAATAAGAAATTTGTAAAGAAAGTTTTTGGAGTTTATATGTGAATGGGTTTTGTGTATGTGGAAGATGGTTTGGGAGTGTTTTTGAGAGAGTTTTGAGAGTATAGATGGGAGAGTGTTGAGAGAAAAATTTTGGAGAGTTTTGGTAGAGAATTTGTGGGTAAATAAAATAAACCTATTTCTATTTAAAGAGATTTATATATTTAAAAGATTATCTAGCCTAGGTTTCATTACAACTCAATTCTCAGATTGATCATAGACTCAAATATTATTATTCCTACTTTGAATAGGTTAGTTATAAATTCCAATAAGCATTGAAATTCAATTTCTCCTTAGATATTAAATAATCAAGATAAGATCTTTGATTATTCCTAATCGAATAGATAACCCTAAATAGCTCTTAAGGTTTAATCCATCAATTGCATTAAGAAAAGAGAAACCTAACCCTAATCAACAATCTCATAGAGCATGGATCATTTAAATTAGATTATATTTCATCACAACATCAAATAACCATCTATTTTATGACTATCGTGTTGTTTCATCACCTATATTAGATTACTCATACAATTACGGATATGAGTTCTAATTGATTGATTATTGTTCAATCATCCTACAACCGGATCCAAAGTTATAAGAGATAATCAAGCAATAATAACAATAGAATCAGATGAAATACAAATATGCAAAGATGAGAATAATAGAAATCAAACCCAATTAGGTCTCACAATCCATCTTGAATTGAGTTGCAATAATCCCTTGGCTAGAAAGAGATTAGTTGTTCATGATTCAAGAAAAGCAATCTTTAGGGTTCTTGAAAGTATAAAGAATGAATAATAATGAATAATGAATGAATCCTTTTCTCTCTCCTTCTTTATATATATGAGATAAACATCAGATATAAAGAGTGTTTTTCGCATGAAAGATGGCTGGAGGCATGTCGCAACAAGGCTGGCAGCTATTATTCGCGAAACAAATGGTGCAGTCTTGATGGCCGGCTCCATGGCCGGCTCCATGGCCGGCGGCCATGACTCTTCTGGCCGATTTTCTTCATTTCACAGAGGCTCCATGGCTGGCGGCCATCTTCTCATGGCTGGCGGCCATCAGGCTTCTGGTCATTTTCTCCATGCTTTATTCATCTAAATCTTTCCTTTAGCTTTATAAACCTGAAACACAACATTAACTTGATTAAGTATCAATTCCTCATGATTTCTATAAGATTAATAACAAGTTTATCAAGTTTTATCCATTATAGATTGAGTAAATTATATCTCAACAAATTCCCCCACACTTAAACCATTGCTTGTCCTCAAGCAATACTTAGAACCACAATTGAAATCTATCATAGAGAGTGCTAACTTCACTTTTTGAATTCCAAGCATCTTTCTTTGATTGTTCTTATGACATGCAATTTTAGTGCCTACCACTCTGACCAAATTGATCACATGTAATTAAAATACTTCAATCAAAATTCAAAAGCTAATCTAAACAGAACAAACTTTAATCCAAATGTTTAGCAAGAGATTCTTCTATTCAAAAGTAAATTCTCAGTTCAGTAAAGAAAAACACCCATTTGGACTTCATTGGATATTTAACAGATATATACTCCTCACAACATAAAGTAAAAGCATATGATATCAACTCTTTCCTTAGATTTTCTCCATATTTATTATAAGTCTTATTTCAGTGGTACTTTAGCATTCATATTCCTTTTGATTTATTCAAGCATATATTGAGCCTTCAGAGTGTGTTCTCTGGACGGGTTTTTGCCCGCTTCTTTTCAGCTCTTATTATATATATTTTTTTTTCTTTCAAAGCTCATATAGTGAACTTTCGCCTTTCCTCCCTTATCGTTATAGTGAGTTCATTGAGTCGGTACATCCCGGGCTCATCACCCAAGTAACCAGGTTTAAAAGGGACCCCTAAGAACTCTCTCTCACTCTAACATTCAAGTTTGGATACTCATAACTCAATTGCTTAAGTTAGCGGAGTAGTGGCTATGCTTGTTTCTTTACTTTGAATGCAATACACATAAAAGACTTTTTTATCATGGTTCACTAAGTAAAAAGTGTCATTTATCTCTTTTACTAGATGTTGAAAAATTCTTTTAAAAAGAATTCAAGAGGAGTATATACATGTTAACTTATTCCTAGAAGTAAACCTGTTTATTTTTCACTTAAGAACTCGACCTACTCTTAAACTTCCAATTCTAAGGCTAAATACAAGATAAATTTGTTCCTCAAAGATTTTGCTACTCAATTTTGACCAAGTATTATAATCACAACAATGGATGAGTAAGACACTTTAGCAAGTCCATTTCCATATTTATGTAGATGCTATATAAATCATTTAGCACAATCTCCAGATTTCATAAAATTTTTGAAAAATTTTGGCAAAAAATTTGGCCTAAAATGCCATTAGGCATATAGTACTCAAGAACAAACAATTTAACAATTCAAGTGTGGGTACACAAATCAGATCAGATATCTCAAATATGCAAATATATTCAAATATTCCGACATCAACAGACAATAATACTCAAATCTCCTTATCATCTTATCCCTTCCCCCACACTTATTTTGAACAGTGTCCTCACTGTTCCTAATTCAGCCCATAATAGGTAAGGAAATAAAGATGAAGGATAAAGGAATAACGATACTTCCCCGGTTTAGTACTTGAAGCTCTTTTGAAGTTCTTGTCCTTTAAAGCTCTTGAGAGAATGTTTCCTTCAAAACCAAACTAACTGCAAAACAAAAACAAAAAGAAAAACAAAAGCACACAAAAGCAAAAACATTAGTAACTAATAAAACCATGGGTTGCCTCCCATGAAGCGCTTCTTTATAGTCCTTAGCTGGACTATTCCAACTCATCTCATGGAGGCTCAAAGATAAAAGTCTCCCCGTTTTCAGCCATGGGGAAAATCTCCAATAAACTCCTCTCTTGATTCACCCTAGTGATCTCTCCATCTAAAGCCCTCAACAATTGATCATAAAATTGATCACTAGTGTGCTTTTTAAGCTCATCCTCCTTCTTGAGATTCAACTCATCATCTCTTCTTTTCTCCTCAAATTGTCCAGTGTCAACACTAATCTCTCCAAGCCCATCCTTCTTAGATTCATCAACTAGGCTCTTATCTTCCAAATCTTCCACAACCTGTTTTTCATCTTTATGAATAGCAAAAATTTGAGAAATATTTGAAGTGATTTTCTTTTCACTATCCACAGAGAATCTAATGATTTCCCCATCAAACTCCATTGTCATGACTCCTTCATTCACATCAATTTTGGTGTTAGATGTTTTCATAAATGGTCTCCCAAGCAAAAGTGTAGGTGATTGTGAATATATCTCCTCACCCATATCAATTACATAAAAGTCAGCGGGAAACACTAATCCATTGACTTGTACCAAAACATCTTCCAAAATACCTGATGGATATATATTGGATCTATCTGCAAGTTGCAAGATTACTCTTGTTTCTTTCAAAGATCCAATATTCAGTTTCTTATAGATTGAAAGAGGCATAATGTTAACTGAAGCCCCTAGGTCACACATGCAATTTTCAATTCTAACATGACCTACTATACAAGGAATAGAAAACGTACCAGGGTCCTTGCACTTTGGTGGTAGCTTCTTTTGAAGGACAGCAGATATATTCTCACCCATAAAAGCTGTCTCACTCCCTTTAAGCTTCTTCTTATTTGTACAAAGATCTTTCAGAAACTTCGCATATCGAGGTATTTGCTTAATCACATCCAATAATGGAATGTTTACCTCGACTTTTCTAAAAGTCTCCAAAATTTCCTTCTCATCATCCAATATCTTGGACTTATTCAACCTAGAAGGGAATGGGGGAACAGGCTTATAGAACGGGGGTGAAAATTTTTCTACTTGTTTTTCCTCCATGTGGGGGTTCTCTTTTTCAAAATCTTTGGAGGTGGTCTCAATTACCTTCCTACTAGAGTTTTGCAATTCCTTTCCAGATCTCAAGGAAATTGCACTCACATTTTCTTTATGATTAACAGTATTAGAAGGTAACTTACCTTGTTGCTCCAACTTACCTACAGAGGTGGCAAGGTGACTCATTTGACTCTCCAAATTGTGAATACTTTTTCTTGTCTCATCCTGAAATTGCTTCGTGTTAATTGCAAGAGACTTGACAATATCTTCAAGTGATGAACTTGAAGACGAAGCTTGTTGTGGTGGTGGTTGAGGCCTTGGTTGATAGCTGAAGTTTGGATGGTCCCTCCAACCAGGATTGTATGTGTTGGAATAGGGATCATATCTTCTTTGAGGGGGATGTGTTTGTCCTGGAAATCCACCAATTGCATTTGCATGCGCATATGAGTCATCTTGAAGGGTTGGACACATGTCTGTGGGGTGATTTGAAGCACAAATACCACAAGCTTTCGCTTGTTGGGTATTTCCAAGGATAACCTGCTGGACAAGAGAAGTCAAGTTAGATAATTGAGATTCTAAGTGTGAGACACTTACCTCGTTGACTCGTCTTGTTGAAGGATCTTGTCTGAAACCGAATTGTTGGGAATTTGCAGCCGTGAGTGAGATCAAATCCCTAGCCTGAGCAGGGGTTTTATCTACTATCGCTCCTCCACTCGCTGCATCCATCATCTTCCTCTCCAAAGGAAGCAATCCTTCATAGAAATATTGTATCAGGAGTTGTTCTGATATGCCATGTTGAGGACAACTGGCAACTAATTGTTTGAACCTTTCCCAATACTCATGCAGATTCTCAATTTCTCTTTGTTTAATCCCACAAATTTCCCTCCTTATGTTTGCGGCTCTAGTAGCAGGGAAAAATTTGTCCAAAAATGACTTCACCATGTCGGTCCAAGTGGTGATTGATCCAGGGGGTAGATAGAATAACCAATCTTTGGCTCTATCCTTTAATGAAAATGGGAAAGCCCTCAATTTAATTTGATCTTCAGATATCCCATGAGGTTTCATACCTGAACAGACAACGTGGAACTCCTTCAAATGTTTATGAGGGTCCTCGTTTTCCAAGCCATGAAAAGGGCAACAAATGAATCAACCCGGATTTCAACTCAAAATCCACATTCAATTCAGGGTATTGAATGCAGAGTGGTTGTTGAGTCACATCCGGAGTGGCTAGTTGTCTCAAAGTGCGATCTTGATTTGCCATCTCTTCTCTTCTTTTTGTTCAATTCCAAACTTTCAGTTTCCTCTTTTCAGTCACTGGATGATTCGGTTAATTCCAATGCTTGAGTTAATCCAGGAGATGAAGTTGAAGTTGCGTCTAGAATACGCTGTTTTGATTGTCGGCGCAATTCCCGTTCCGTCTTCTCTATATCTGAATCAAATTCTAAAGTACCTTTGTGAGAAGCACGGGTCATAAACAAAAGAAAAAAAATAAAAATAAAAAGAAATAGAAACAGGAACTTTTTGGACACCAGTCCCCGGCAACGGCGCCAAAATTTGGTGGGTGTCGAATCCAACAAAAATAAATAACCTACTCTAAGATTTGTAAACAGTGGTGAGCAGGATCGTCTCCACAGGGACTGGTAAAAATTCCTAAGTTTCTATCGGGGTTGAGAAGAGAAAAAGAAAATAAAATTGGGGGTTTTGAAATCAAGCAAATAAAATAAACCTATTTCTATTTAAAGAGATTTATATATTCAAAAGATTATCTAGCCTAGGTTTCATTACAACTCAATTCTCAGATTGATCATAGACTCAAATATTATTATTCCTACTTTGAATAGGTTAGTTATAAATTCCAATAAGCATTGAAATTCAATTTCTCCTTAGATATTAAATAACCAAGATAAGATCTTTAATTATTCCTAATCAAATAGATAACCCTAAATAGCTCTTAAGGTTTAATCCATCAATTGCATTAAGAAAAGAGAAACCTAACCCTAATCAACAATCTCATAGAGCATGGATCATTTAAATTAGATTATATTTCATCACAACATCAAATAACCATCTATTTTATGACTATCGTGTTGTTTCATCACCTATATTAGATTACTCATACAATTACGGATATGAGTTCTAATTGATTGATTATTGTTCAATCATCCTACAACCGGATCCAAAGTTATAAGAGATAATCAAGCAATAATAACAATAGAATCAGATGAAATACAAATATGCAAAGATGAGAATAATAGAAATCAAACCCAATTAGGTCTCACAATCCATCTTGAATTGATTTGCAATAATCCCTTGGCTAGAACAGAAATTAGTTGTTCATGATTCAAGAAAAACAATCTTTAGGGTTCTTGAAAGTATAAAGAATGAATAATCAATGAATAATGAATGAATCCTCTCTTCTCTCTCCTCCTTCTTTATATATATGAGATAAACATCAGATATAAAGAGTGTTTTTCGCATGAAAGATGGCTGGAGGCATGTCGCAACAAGGCTGGCAGCTATTATTCGCGAAACAAATGGTGCAGTCTTGATGGCCGGCTCCATGGCCGGCTCCATGGCCGGCGGCCATGACTCTTCTGGCCGATTTTCTTCATTTCACAGAGGCTCCATGGCTGGCGGCCATCTTCTCATAGCTGGCGGCCATCAGGCTTCTGGTCATTTTCTCCATGCTTTATTCATCTAAGTCTTTCCTTTAGCTTTATAAACCTGAAACACAACATTAACTTGATTAAGTATCAATTCCTCATGATTTCTATAAGATTAATAACAAGTTTATCAAGTTTTATCCATTATAGATTGAGTAAATTATATCTCAACAGTAGTATTTGTGTGAAAGAAGTGAAAGAGGAGAGGGGGGGGGGGGGGGGGGGGGGGGGGTGTGTGGTAGTATTTATAGGAAATGAGGAGTGAATTTTTGTGTGATTCAACTAAAGAAGAATTGAAACAAAATTGAGGGAGAGAGGCAATTTAAGGGGGGGGGGAGGGATTGGTGTGCCTGCCATGAATAGAGAGAGGTGAGAGAGTTTTTTTATTTTGTATTTTTGTTGGTTAAATGTAATAATAAGTAAGGTATGTAAACCCCCAAATTTTTCGAGAATGGTTTTGGAATACCGAATCGAAACCCTAAAATCTAACCCAAGTTGAAACCAAACCTTAAACAATTTCGATCACAGGGTTTCGTAAGAGAATCTTCGAAAACAAAAAACAGAAAATTCAATAATCGTTCGATTAAAAAATCCAAGCATGAGAAGATCCATCTATCCGATCCCTAATGTAAATGTAAACCCCCGAAAATTTTCATAATTCATAGAAAATAATCCTAGAAGTTTAATATTAAAACTTAAATCCCAAAAATCAACTCAAGTTAAAACCAAATTCTAAATCAAGTCGGACACGAAAATTCTTAGTCTTGAGAAAACAAGAACCTTTGAAACAAAATATAAAATCCAACTATCGATTGAATCAATATTCGTACATCAATCAAATCACTTATCCGATTCCTAAAACACAAATCCAAAACCATATATTCAAATAAACGCTCAAACAACGAAATGATAAGGTCTTAAAACCCTCGGTGAATTTTAGAATTAGAAACTTCAATTTTCACCAAAAGTCAAACTGAGTCAACTCATAACCCTAGACTCGGTTAAACGATCCCGAGAACTAAAAACTATTAAATAATCACAAATAAAATAAGATAAACCATAAATATCGAGATAAAAATATAAAACGGTCAAAACTCGAAAAATTATATGATCTTACGAATAACTCGACAAAACCGGAAGTCAAACCGGAACCCTAAAAGTCAACAAAGCCTATAACAAACCTTAGTGTTTAAGATCCGGTAATCCCGCATTCTCAAACCCTAGAAAATGAAATTAAGTTAATAGCTTCAAATAGTTTGTAATAATATAGGGTAATATAAAATATCAGATTCGCGAATTTTGAGTGTCCTTCGGACTCAAACAGGATCAGTTCTCGAAAAGCGTGTTCCAGAGCTCGGAATATTAAAAATATTTCTTTAACACCAAAAGACTCGTAATTAAATAAGGTTTTCAAAAATATCAGTTTTAGAATTTTTCGATAGCTAAAAATAACAGATATAGCTCGATTACGAGTATTTTTATTACTACCGGTATTTTATATGTCTAGTCTACTATTCATAATACTATTGCTACTATTCATAATACTATTTCACTATTTTTACTTTTTCTTATACCTATTTCTTACTACGTACATACCTATTTTCTTACTTTTTATATTTCCAATACATCTTATATCAAATTATACCTTACATATTAATTATTTTCTTACAAAATACAAACAAAAATCAACTCTCTCTCCCTCTACACCCCTATGGCCGGCGCAAATTTCCCCCATTTCCTCTCAATTATTTTTCTTTTTCAATTTATTTTATTACATCTAAAATTTACTCCAAAAATTCTATAAATACCCCCTTCCTTTTTCATTCTTTCACACAATTCATTCAACTACCAAAACTCTCTCAAAATCTCTCCACAAATCTTCTCTTCAAGAATTCCCTCTACCAAAACTCTCTTAAACCAATTCCTCACAAAAATCATTCCTTATACATAAACTATCTACCATATCATTACTCACATAATACCCCTTTCATCTACCATCTTCATATCACATAAACACCTTAGGTAAACTTCTTCCACTCATTTATTTACCCATGTCAGTAACTTAGCATCACTATGGTGTTGTTTTGAAACTCATGTGAGTAGTAAAAGCAACAACATGTTCATGTTTTGTTCTTGCACATGAACTCCTATTTTATTATGTTGTTATGTTGACTTTATTATTCATATCTAACTAAATATATTTATGTATTTATATATAATCTTTAGAGCATATAAGCTCACTCATTATTTATTTATTTCATGCTTTGCAGGTTATATATTTCATGTTATTTCCTTTAGACTAGTCTTTCTAGTCTTAGACTTGTTCATATCAAGTCAAAACAATCTTTTATTTATTTTCTTTAATCTTTCGGGACTAGTCCATTCTTAGTCCCGAGATGTCTTGATGAAGCTAAGGCTCCAATAATTGACCGGGATACCTTGATGAAGCTAAGGTTCCCAATACTTGATAATTTACTTTCTTGCTTATTATTTGTTTCAAGTACTTTCTTATGTTTTTATTATTTTACATGCTCATAATACTTACATCTGCATAATGATATTGTCTCAACTAATTTGAAATTAGAATTTTACTTTACTAAAGGAACTTAAAACCAATTTTCTATTATGTGATTTGTCACAAAATAATGAAGTTATTATCAACAACATAAAAATAAAGTAATACAAGTTTTCTCAAGTTTTTCTCAAATAACAAAGATAATTTTACCAAAGAAACATAATGAATAAATATTTTCTTTGTATATTATGGTAACCTAAGTTTTAGTAAAATAATTTATTAATATTCAAAGTTTTACAAAAAGCTTAAGATTTAAACTCATTTTCACTCCATAAGAAAGCTAAGAAACAAACTAATTTTCAAAGTTAAGATGAATTCAACCCGTAAAGTTATAAACCCACTTAGGAAAAATAATGATTTTCAAATTTCTAAAGAAATTACTTGTTTTCAAATAATATAAACAAGATAAGATTAAAAACAAAGGGTTTTATCAATAAAGAAAATTCTTTTCAAAGGAAATAAAAGAACAAGTTTTAGAAAACAAAAACTCATATTTTAAAATAATAAATATAAGAAGACAAGACTCATTTTCTAAAACCATTATAAATACAAAAATGTTTTCAACAACTTAATACACTTTTGATAAATTTGATCTTTTATCACTAGAAGTAAAACTTATGAAAGACTAAGGTTAAAAGAAAATTTACTTGTTTTTGGAAAAAGAATGAAGAAAATAAAATAAGAGTATACTCATTTATAACAACCGAGGAAAATATAAAGTTTCTTCAAATACTTGAAAAGAAATTATCAAAAGTTAAAGTTTTAACAAATGAATTATTTTATGCAATAAATTGTTGAGATACTACCATTAGAATTTTTGCATATAAAGTGAGCTTACCTATATACACAAAGTATTTATCAAATATATGTTTATATTTATATATTATTGTTACAAAAGGATTTTCTTTAAAATGAAGTTGAGATAGAAAATGGATTTGCAAAAGTTTAGAAAATATTCATTTTAAATCTGTACCTAATGTTTTCGGAACCCAAATGACCTTTTATGACAAAGATAACCTTAGAAATGGATAGATATTTTCGAATAGGTAGAAAACGGTATATTATATGCAAAATTCCGAGTTAAAATGAGTAAGTTATGGCCATTTTAAATTGGAATTTCATTCTATACGATTTTGACGGACATAGTGAAATAGAATTAGAAAGTTCAAGTAGAATTTCTATGAAATACTTATCTCGGGTATTTCTTTTGTCTAGGGGACGAAAGATACGAGATTACCCTACCCAAGGATTACTACGACTAAGAAGATCGTGAAATGGATGAGTGAGTTATCCCTCTTAATTTCGTTACCTTGCTTGTGCTTGTAAAGTAGTAGCATTAGTATACTAAGAAAAGATAAAAATGGATATATATTTGGGGAATTTGGGATTATGTGTATATATGTGATTCTATGCTTATGCATGAAAGGAGAATTAAGAATATCGCAACTGCAAATTGCTTGCTTAAATAATTTTGTTTACTTACTTATATGATTGCTTATTAATTGCTAAATTGATTGATTGCCTCCTAATAAAACTTAATAAGGTTTGGCTTAAGAAAAATAAAACGCTCACGCATAGCATCAATCGAGTCACATCTTTTTTGGAAGGCTGCTACTCCTACGCGTAGAGTTGGATTGGCTGTGATCGTGCGGTGCCACGGGCCATGTTCCTTCATGGAGAATCTAAATTGCTCAGGGAAAGCGACTTTAGGTTTGGAGCCGAGCCAACCGAACGCTGTGGGTGAGGACCTAGGGATTAGTAGTAGAAGATCGAGGCTCTTCAACCCCGATTCCCTAACTTTGATACGGAGGGGTAAATCTGTTCTATATATGGTTTCCGGATAACTATATATATTTGTGTAATCATGTGATTGTTGCATTGTATGCACCGCATATGTGTGAAAATCTAAATGAACTTGTTTGAATTTATGGTGCGAATGAAAAGGAATATCTCACTAAGCTAGTGTAGCTTATACCCCTATAGATTTTGTTGAAATAGGTATACCCGTAGCTTAAATTGAGGATCATGACATTAAGAAAGTCTCGGAGGGATGTTAAGCTTCTATGAAGGAAATGAAATCATAAGATGAAGTAATTTTGCAAGGTTCTTTATATGTAATGACTTATATGATTAGTGATGTATATTTATTTGAAGATAATAAAGGGATATGCCCCTAAGAATTGAAATGTAATATGTGTATGTTTTTTGATAAGTATTCTCTTTACCTTGTTACTTATTTATTATCAATATAAATTGCGCTACTCCGATGCGTTCCCTTGGTTGTGATGTACGCCTTGCACATGATATGGAAGCCTTTCCATGACTAAGGTAGTCATTCCTAGGCTTTAGTATTGTGTACGGCGGATTGCCACGTTTAGGGTACCCCTCGGGGCGTGCCAGTAAACGCCTCAATTTCTAGGGTAAAGTTGGATTAAACCCTAACTCTAGTCAAACCGGAGTTTTAAAAGTCAACAAAGATTAAGATAATCTAATAGTTTCAACTGTAAGCCTCGGAAAATTTCAATAATAATTTTAAGATCTTCGAAAATAAACCCTAAAAATCACTCCAAATTAAAACCAAATTTCAACTAGTCCAAAAATACGAACGAATTCATAAACTTCTTAATCTTGAGAAAATGAAAATCTTTAAAATAAAATAAGAACACAGTGGTCTTCAAATTCAAAACCACAACGTACGAAAAATTCATTTAACTCCGACTTATAAAATCGGGTAATATAAACCCAAAAACAAACTATTAAAAAGTAAATAATGATTGACCTTCGAAAATAAAACTCAATTAAGAATTCCGAAAATATTAAGAGATATTAAATACTTACAAAAATAAAATTTAAAAATAAATTTCTCAAATTAAATATGTTGTATAAACATAAATATCAGTTTCCAAATTGGCAAAGGTCTAAACGGAAAATCACCCGAAAACCCTAACCGGAATACAATAGCCTAAGTCCGGCAACTTAGTGCCCCTAACCCTAGAGGCCGAGGCGTAGTTAAATATGTAGAATAAGCTCATAGTAATATGAGTTTGTTTAAAAATTCAGATTGGTAAATTTTTGATCTATTTCGAACCCGTTCGGATACAGACTTCGAAAAGCGTGTCCCGAGGCTCGAGATATAAAAAATATACCAATAGTACCGTTAGACTCGTAATTTCATAAGATTTCTAAATATATCAGTTTATTATTTTCGGGTTATAAAAGTTACGGTTATAACCTTTTTATCGTATTTCCATTATTGCCGGTAATTGATTAGTCTCTTGCACTATTCATTTTTATTTTATTACAAAATTTTATTATTCTTATAAAGTCTTATATTTTTAGATAAATATTTTATATGTTATAGAAAATTTTGTTTTTCTAAAATTTAGTTCGTTTCGGGTCTTTACAGGATCAGATTCTGTTTAAGACCCGTACTAAAAATAAAATAAATTAATTTAATAATTGGAAAATATTTTAAAAATATTTTTATTCATAAAATATTTTTCTAGAATTTTTCGGGTTATAAAAATATTATTTATAGACCATATTCGCGTATTTTGATCGTACCGGTAACGTATTTGTTAAAATACTAAAATAATTCAAATAATTATTTAATTTTTATTATGAAATTCTGCTACAATTATTTGGAATAAATTTTCCAATTTTATTTTATTTTAATTTATTTTATTAATAAAGTATTTTTACAACCCATACCTTCAAGTACACCTTACACATATCACTTCCGTTTCACTTCAATCTTTCTACACATTATCCCACAATTGATGGCAGATTTTTGACCCTATTTATGGCTGCCATTGTCCTTTATCCACTCATATTTTGACTAAAATTAATTATATTTCAATCCTTTTTCAAAAAGTTACATTACACATTAATTACACAATTTAATTCAAGTCAAATTTCAAACAATTCCTCTCTCTTCCTCTCCATTTCAACGTGCAGCAGCCCCTCCCCCTTGGCTGCCCATGTTTTATTTTTTTTCTCTCATTTATTACAATTAAAACACTCATTTCTCTCACTCCTTCATTTATTCACTTTTCCTCTTTCATTCTTTAATCTTTTCTCTCTCTATTTCCTCTCTTTTCTTCTTCTTCTTGTTCATGTTTCTCCAATAAACAAAGCTGCCCCCTTCTTCTTCCATGGCTTCCACACTTATTTTTAAAGATTTTCTAAGCAAATCTTCATCCCAAAGCTCCATAGGTGATATAGGTAAAGTATAATGAAGGTTTCATGCATCAAATGAACTTCCATAAGCTTAAAAGCTTAGGATGATGATGCCAAAAATGAAATCTTTCTCTTCTCCACTTTTATTACCTTGTATTATAATTATTTTCTTGTTTAAAGTTATTATATTTTGTAGATCTAACTTTTTATGGCTTTGATTTTTGTTTATGCCATAGATCTTGTTATTTAAGTTGTTATTTTTGTTATTCCTTATGATTTATGCATAGATCTAGCATTCACATGTCTATCTTAGTGATTCATGCATGTAAAACTAGTTTAGAATACTAGATCTAAAGTTTTGAGTTCATAGATGCATTAGATCTTTGTTTATGTTCATGAACAACTTGCTATAATATGATGATGGTAGGAAAGTTATAGGAAACTCAAGATCTATTTTATTTTCAAGCAAAATGATTTTTGAAAATTCGGATGAAAATGGAACCATAGTTAGAAAAGTGGTTTTTCAACTTCAAAATGTGTATTTTTCATTTAAAATGAAGGGCTTAGGGTATAGATAACATAAATGAGAAATTTTGATGAGCAAAGTTTAGATCTATGAGTTTAAAGTTTGTTTTCATGGGTTTCATCTAGGTGTATGTTCATATTATGTGTAGACTTTAAATTTGAACTTGAACAAAATTGGTGAAATTCGTATTTTGGCAAGACCAATATTTAAAAACCACTTCCAAGTGTCAAAATATAATTTTTACTTAAGAAAATGAAGGCTTAACATATGTATATCATCAAGACTTCTTTTTACAAGAATCAAAAGTGATTTTCAAAAGTTATTTTCAAATAAAAATTCTATTTCGGATTTTGGCCAAGGCCTATTTTAAAAACATGTTTTCCAACTCAAAAATGAAGTTTTTATTTAAGAAATGAAAGGCTCTTAGGATAGGATATGTAAGGAATGGATTTTCATGAGCTTAGATAGATTTTATCAAAAGATATAACCAAAAATGAATTTTGTAAATTCGGATCCAACCAAGACTAATTTTTAGAACCCATGTATCAACTCCAAAACTCATGTTTTATGTGAAAAATGAAGTATATAGGTAATAGATATCTTTGAGCAATGATTTTTACAAGTTAAAATGAGTTTAGGCATGAGTAATGTGTAAAACCAGTAATGGAATTAAAATGGAAAATTTTAATTTAGTAGTCAATTTGTGAAATTCGTAATTTTGAATGAAGGCCATAAGAACACCTAGTATTCAAGCTCAAAATGGATGTTTTATGTGTTAAAAGAAGTCCTTAAGTAATTGATATAGTGAAGCCTTAAATTTTAATGCATTAAACAAGTTTTTCCCAAAGAAATCATGCAAAAAGTGGATTTCCAAAAATTCGGATTTTTGAGTAGATCATATTGGAAAACATATTTACAAAGCGTAAAATGTAAATTTTTGTGTAAGAATGAAGCCCTTAGTAGTTATATGCGGTTGAGCCTTAAATTTCTAAGTATCAAATGATTTTTTTTTTTTTAAAAGGAATCACTCAAAAACTAATTTTTGTAAAATTCGGATTTTGGAATCAACCCCACTTGAAAACATGTTTACAAAGTGCAAAATGGAAATTTTTATGAAGAAATGAAAGTCATAAGTAATAGATATAATGAAGACTCAATTTTAACAAAAATAATTGTATTTTCTTAAGTAATAAATGCAAAACAAACGGAAATAATCAAAGTTAGAAAACTAGATTTTTTATAAGTAGTTGTTATTATGGTCTTGCAAGATAAAAAGTTATAAAATTTCCTTTTAGCAAAAATCATCAAGACCATGCATACATTAAACTCATCTCATGTCATTCATGTTAGGAAATCATTCATATTGCATGTATAGCTAATCTACATAGTAGAAACATTACAAACATTTACAAAACTATTTTTCGGAATCGGAAACCGTTACTGATCAGATTTGATCCCTCTGTTCCGAGACCTAAATGTTTTCAAAAAAAAAAATATTAGAAATAGATAGATCTTTCGAAGTAGATATAAATCGATATATAATTTGCGAGATTCCGAGTTAAAATGACCAAGTTATGGCCGTTTTAAGTTGGAATTCCCGCTTAGGACGAGAATTACGAATTTGATAGATTGTGTGAGATAGCTTGGACTAGTTAAGTGATGAAATACTTATTAGGGTATTTCTTCCTTTTTAGGTGACCCCGATATCGACGATTCCCTACCACCGGATTACTTATACTAAGAGACCGGTGATCCAATGGCCGAGTGAGTATTACTTCCGATTTCATTTATTGTATGTGATTGTAATAATAGTTGCACTAGATATTTGATAAAGATAAAATGGATATGCATGATGGGGATGAACGGGAACTATGTATGTTTGTTGTTGATATGAGAAATGGAATGTAAGAATATCGAAGCCGAGTGATTAACTATTGCTTGTATAGATGAATTAGAATTGATTGTCTGCGATTATTGACTGATCACTTAAAAGAATTGGTATAATTGATATTCGGAATTGAAGATGAAATTGAACTCATTCATACACGATGGGGATGGAACATTAGCATTGTTGGTTTATCGTTGTACCTTAAACGATTTTATAGTTTTATAGTTGTCCGTAAGCTGAAACGGTCTCGGTCGTACCGCAGGATTCGTTAATCTACTAACCCGGGATGGAGGGCGCAAGTCCATCCACATATGATTCCGGCATATCATATGTTTGTTGAATTCACGAGTTTGATGCATATCACTTGTCTGACTAATCACTTGATTGTATGACGTGTTATAAATGTAATCTTGGAAGTTTTCACTCACTAAGCTAGTGTAGCTTATACCCCAATAGTTGTATAAATGAACAGGTTATCTCAGGATGCTAAGTGGAACTGAGATGATCGAAATCGAGAATGACTTCAGGTTTCCGGCAAGACTATGAATGTTTGAAGTTATTAGCTAGGTTTTATTATTTGCTTGTAATAGTTTCTATGTAAGAATCTTTGATGATTTGTAATTGAAGTTTAATGAGTTGTATTTTGAAGAATAGTGAATTGAATTTCCTTTACATTGTTACTCAAGTTATATCAACATGAAATGTATCATTCCAATGTGTTCTCCTCTATGTGTTAGACGCCTTGTACATAGTATGGAAGCCTTCGCATGACTGAGGTGGTCAATCTTGGGCTTTAATATTGTGTACGGCGGACTGCCACGTTTTGGGTACCCTTCGGGGCGTGACATCAACTCTAGCAAACCCATGCTCTCAAACCCTAGAAAACGAATTGAGTTAATGGCTTATAAGAGTTCGTAATAATATAGGAAAGTATAAAAATATTATTCGTAATTTTCTAGTGTCTTTCGGATCTGAACGGGATCAGTTTTCGAAAATCATGCCTCGGTGCACTGGATAGTGAAAATATTTCGACAATACCACTAGACTCTTAAAAATACAAGGATTTCAAAAATATCAGTTTCACAATTTTTTGGTAACTAAAATATGAGATATAGCTCATTTACGCGTGTCACGCCCCGAGGGGTACCCTAAACGTGGCAGTCCGCAGTACACAATACTAAAGCCTAGGAATGACTACCTTAGTCACGCAAATGCTTCCATATCATGCACAAGGCGTACATCACAACTAAGGGAACGCATCGGAGTAGCGCAATTTATATCGATAATAAATAAGTAACAAGGCAAAGAGAATATATAACATAAACATATCACATTTCAATTCTTAAGGGCATATTCTTCTATTGTCTTTAAATAAAAGTACCTCACTAATCAAAAGGTTAGCACATATAAAGAACCTTACAACTTTCTTCATCGTATGATTCCACATCCTTAATCGTCCGTCCATGACTTCCTTAATGTCATGATCCTCAATTTTAATCCACGAATATACCTGTTTCAATCAAATCTATAGGGGTATAAGCTACAACTAGCTTTGTGAGATATTCCTTTTCATTCGCACCACATTTTCAAACAAGTTTCTTTATTTAATCACACATATGCCATGAACTCAATGCAACAATCACATGATTACACGAATATATATAGTCGTCCGGAAACCATATATAGAACGGATTTACCTCCGTATCAAAGGTTAGGGAATCGGGGTTGAAGGTCCCGACCTTCTACTGCTAGTCCCCAGGTCCTCACCCACAGCGTTCGGTTGGCTCGGCTCCGAACTTAGAGTTGCTTTCCCCGAGCGATTTGGATTCTCCAGGAAGGAACATGGCCCGTGGCACCGCACGATCACAGCCAATCCAACTCTACGCGTAGGAGTAGCAGCCTTCAGAAATAGATGTGACTCGATGGATGCTATGCGTGAACGTTTTATTGTTCTCAGGTCAACCTTATTAGGGTTTATAGAGGCGATCAATCCATTTAGCAACAATAAACAATCATACAAGTAGTAAACAAAATTATTTAAACAAGCAGATCGAAGTTGCGATATTAATTCTCATTTCACGCATAAACAAGAAGCATATATAAAATCCCAAATTCCCCAAATATATAGCCATTTTATCTTTTTCCTTATACTAATGCTACTACTTTTCAAGCATAGGCAAAGTAATGAATTTAGGAGGAATAACTCACTCGTCCATTTCGCTATCTTCTTAGTCGTAGTAATCCTTGGGTAGGGTATTCTCGTATCCTTCGTCACCTAGACAAAAGAAATACCCGGGATAAGTCTTCCATGAATTTCTATTCTTGGAGATTCTAATATTTACTTAAAATTGCGGTAAAATCGTATAAGAAGAAATTCCAACTTAAAATGGCCATAACTTGCTCATTTTAACTCGGAATTTCGCATATGATATACCGTTTTCTACCTATTCGAAAAGTTCTATCCATTTCTAAGCTTATCTTGGTCATAAAAGGTCATTTGGGTTCCGAAAACGTCAGGTACAGATTTAAAACGAATTTTCTAAACTTTTCGCAAAAATCCATTTTCTAACTCAACTTCATTTTAAAGAAAATCCTTTTGTAACAATATAAAATATATATTTGATAAACACTTTGAATATATAGGCATGCTCACTTTATATGCAAAAATCCTAATGGTAGTGTCTCAAAAATTTATAAAATAATTCTTTTAAACTTTAGCTTTGAAAACTTCCTTTCAAGTATTTAAAGAAATCTTATATTTTTCTTAGATTGTTATAAATGGGTATAATCTTATTTATTTTCTTCATCCCTTTTTCTAAAACAAGTTAAATTTTTCCTTAATCCTTTAGTCATGTGTTAAATTTTCCTTTTAATGATTAAAGTTTAAACTCATCAAAAATACATTAAGTTGATGAAAACCCTTTTTATAATTTCTGTATTTAGGATGGTTTTTAGAAAATGAATCTTGCCTTCTTATATTTATTTCTAAAATAAAACTTGTTATTTCTTTGAAAAGAATCATCTTTATTGATAAATTCCATTATTGCTAACCTTACTTTATTTATATTCTTTTGAAAACAAGTTCTTTCTTTTAGAATTTAAAAATCATTACTTTTCCTAAGTGGGTTCCTTATGAGTTGATTTTTATATTAACTTTGAAAAGTAGTTTGTTTTCTTAGTTGTATTTCGAAGTAAAAAAAAAAAAAAAGAGTTTAAATCTCGAGCTTTTTGTAAAGACTTTTAATATTAATAAATTATATTACTAAAAGCTTAGGTTAACATAATATATAAAGAGAATATTTATTTCTTATGATTCCTTGAAAATCCATCTTTGTTATTCATGAAAACATTGAGAAAACTCCATTTCTATGTTGTTGATAATAACTTCATGTTTTTGTGGTAAATCATATAATTGGAAACTTAGCTTTGAGTTCATTTAGTAAAACAAGATTCTATTTTTTTGACTAGTTGAGACATTAACATTATGCAAATGCAAGTATCATGAGCATATAAATAATAAGAACATAAAAAATGCCAAAAATAATTAATGAGTAAGAAAATAAAATATCAAGCATTGGGAACCTTAGCTTCATCAAGGAATCCCGATCAAGTATTGGAGCCTTAGCTTTATCAAGGCGTCCCGGGACTAAGAATGGACTAGTCCCGAAAGATAAATAATCAAAAGGTTGTTTTGACTTGATATGGACAAGTCTAAGACTAGAAAGACTAGTCTTAATAAAATAAATAAATTGCATAACTTTGAATGTAAATAAATAACCAAATGAGCTTATATGCTCTAAATAAATTTATATACATAATATAAGTTAGATTAGAAGCAAATAATAACAATAATAATAACAACATAATAAAATAGGAAGCTTATGTACAAGAACAAAACATGAACATGTTGTTGCTTTTACTACTCATGTGAGTTTCAAAACAACACCATAGTCATGCTAAGTTACATGACATGAATAGATAAATGGTTGAAAGAGTTTTACCTAAGGTATTTATGTGGTATGAAGGTGGTAGTGAATGTATGGTTATGTGGTTATAGAAAGGTGGTAGTTTATTGTATGAAGAGAAATTCTTGTGGATATTTGGTGAAAGAGAGTTTTGGTAGAGAGAATTCTTGTGAGAGAATTTGTGGAGAGATTTTGAGAGAGTTTTGGTAGTGAAATGAATTGTGTGAAAGAATGGAAGAGGAAGGGGTATTTATAGAATTTTTGGAGTGATTTTTGGATGTAATAAAATAAATTGTAAAAGAAATAAAATAGATAGATGAGGGGGAGGATGGCGCCGGTTTTGGCTTTAGAGAGAGGGGAAATTGTTTTTATTTTATTTGTTTGTGTAATAAAGAAGTAATGTGTAAAGTTTGATGTGATTAAAGTTGTATTGGAAATGAAAAAAGTAAGAAAATAGATATGTAGGTGTAAGAAATAGGTGTAAGAAAAAGTAGAGATAGGTGAATAGTAATGAATAGTAGAAAAGTACTATGAATAGTAGACTAGACAATTAAGTACCGGTAGTAATAAAAATACGCGTAATAATGCGATATCTGTAATTTTTAGCTACCGAAAAATTCCAAAACTGATATTTTTGGAATCCTTGTATTTTTATGAGTCTATTGGTATAAACGGAATATTTTTAATATTCCGAGCTCCGGGACACGCTTTTCGAGAACTGATCCCGTTTGGGTCCGAAGGTCACTCGAAATTCGCGAATCTGATATTTTTATGTTACCCATATATTACGAACTATTCTAGGTCATTAACTTAATTTCGTTTTCTAGGGTTTGGAAACGCGGGGATTGCCGGATCTTAAACACTAGGGTTCGTTATAGGCTTGTTGCTTTTAGGGTTCCGTTTTGATTTCGATTCCGTCGAGATATTCGTAAGATCGTATAATTTTCGAGTCTTGATCGTTTTAGAATTTTAGCTCGAAATTTATGTTTTATTTTATTTGTGATTTATTTAATAGTTTTTAGTTCTCGGAATCGTTTAACCGAGTCTAGGTTTATGAGTTGACTCGATTTGTGGAAAATTTGGATTTTGTGATTCTAAAATTTTACTGAATGAATTAGACTTTATTGTCTCGTTGTTAAGCGGTATTTGGATCTATTGTTTCGATTTGCGTTTTAGGAATTGGGTAGATTATTTAATTGACGTACGAACGTTGATTATATTGGTAATTGGACTTTATATTTTATTTCAGGGGTTCTCGTTTTCTCAAGATTGAGAGAACTCGTTTTTGTTCTTATTAAATTTTAATTAGGTTCAACTTTAGGGTTTCGTTTCCGGTATTTGACTCGGTCTAGAATTGAGTTTTAAATCTCAAGTTGATTTTTCGGGTTTTTGATATTTATACTTCTAGAATTATTTTTAAGGATTATGAAAATTTTTGGGGGCTTACAACGCGTATTTTTATTATTACCGGTATTTATTTGTCTAGTTTACTATCCATAGTACTAGTCCTACTACTCATTACTATTTTACTATCTCTACTTTTTCTTATACCTATTTTTTACTACCTATACACCTATTTCTTATACTTTTACATTTCCAACACAACTTTATTCACATCAAACCTTACACATTATTTCTTTTCTTTACAAAAAAATTACAAAACAAACAAAAATCCTCCTTCTCTCTCTTTTCTATATTATTTCTTTTTCAATTTATTTTATTACATCAAATTTCACTCCAAAATTCTATAAATACCCCATTCCTCCTTCATTCTTTCACACATTCATTTTACATAATAAACTCTACCAAAATTCTCTCTCAAAACCTCTCTCCAACAATTCCCTCTCAAAAAACTCTCTACCATTCACTACTCTTCAAGAAAAAAATAACAAACACACTACCAATTCATCTCTTTTCAAATCCTCCATTAAACCTTAGGTAAAACCCTAACCATATTTCTTTATCATGTCATGCAACTTAGCATGACCATGGTGTATGTTTCCTAAACAAATAATTGTTATGGAAGTAACATTATGTTCATGTTTTGTTCTTGTTCATGAACAATCTTATTTTACTATCATGTTGTTATTATTATGTTATTATGTTATTGTTATTATCCTAATCTAACTCTTACATGTTAATAAAATATTTATGTATATATTTCTTTAGAGCATATTAGCTCACTTATTATTTATTTATTTTCATGCTTTTGCAATTTATTTATTTATATTCATGCAATTTATTAAGACTAGTCTTTCTAGTCTTGAACTTGTCCGTATCAAGTCAAAACGTTTTTCTTTCTTTTCTTTTCTTTTCTTTTTGGGACTAGTCTATTCTTAGTCCCGGGTTGCCTTGATGAAGCTAAGGCTCCCAATACATAATCGGGATACCTTGATGAAGCTAAGGTTCCCAATGCTTGACCATATTATTACATTTATTTACTTATGAGCATTTCTTTCTATTATGTATTATTCTTACTTTTTCATTGCTACATAATCATATTCATGCATGATTAGAATGTTGTTGTCTTAAATAAAAATAAAAATGGGTTCTTTCTTAAACAAAGAGAAGTAAACTAGATTTTTTAACAAAAGGAATTTTCAACAAAAGATCTAAGTTTTGTTTTTAATAAACTCTTTTCAAAAGATAAGCAAATCATAAATTCTAGAAGAAGTAATATTGAATATTTCTTCAAAATAATAAAAGGAAATCATTTCTTTTATAAATGAAAACTAAATACTCCATAAAGATAGAATTTTTAGCATTGAACTTAAGATTTTAACTCAACCATATCTTTTATAAAACATAAATAGGTTCACTATAGAGTTCAAAAATCACATACTAAGAAAGTTTCTTCAAAACTTAATTTTTGTATGTTGTTATTCTCTTTTCAAAATTAAAATGAAATTTTGTTAAGATCTAATATTGACAATTCTCTATTAAGAAAGTTTTCTTATAAACTTGTCTAAAGGAATTATTCTACCACTTGACAAATATTAAGAATAAAACAAGTTTTTCAAACCAAGGTAAAATCAACTCACTATTTTGCAAAACTAACTTAGAAAAATAAATTTGCCAAGAAAGTAAAGTTTCAACGTAAACTTATTTATTTATTTTTTTTGGGAAGAAAAAGGGTATAAAAACGAGAGGAAGACATATATTTAACACAACTCCAAATATTTGACCGCACCAATAACTTAAGGAAAATTTTGAAAAACCTATTTTTCAATAACTAGAAATAAAATTAGTAGATAACTTAAAGAATCAAATTTTTGGAATGAATTTACTTTTGAAAATTGAGAAAATGAAATTATAATAGGAAAACACTTACTCATAATGATCACGCTTTTTCAATATATGCTTTTTAAAACTCTTTTTAGTTATATTCAATTTCCTTTAAATGAGCAGATCTTTAACCGATAATATATCGGGTGCGTGTGTAGTAATAAAATTTCGGTGAATACCGAGTCAAATCCACAGGAAGTGAGGACTAGCTATCAACTATATCAATCCAAATTCATAGCTAGACAAATCAAACTTTGTTTCTCTTTTTTTTTTATATTTTCTTTTAATATAAATAAACTACTAAAAATCTTGGATTTCCACACCTCAAATAAAATTAGGTTTAGAGCCAATCAAATATGGAAATAAATTGAATGTCTGCTATTGACCAAAAATGCACTTGTCAATCCAAATCATCAATGGGTTCAACTTTTTCATCAATGAAGAACAAGATAACAATTCCTTTTCCCAAAGTGAACCATTACCCTAAAATTGTCAATCAATGTTCCCTATTCCTAGGAAAGTGATTAATTAACAATTATTTTCTAATTCACCAAACCCTAATAGAATTACAACCCATATCCCTATGTGAAATGCAATCCTAATTAGATTTTCACAAAGACGATTAGAAAAGAATTTCCCAATTACAATCCTAATCTATCATGAATTCCAAATCAAAGCCAAAATTGCATGATTTGTGAAATAACATTGATAATCCGAATATGAACAAGTAATCAATCAACAACAGGAATCATCAATCATATAATCCAAATAAAAGACTCAAAATTGATTTAAGAACACAAGAAATCAAGCATCAAACAACATCCAATAAGAGGATATAAGAAAAAGAACAAAAAACCTTGTCAATGGAATCTTGTTCTTGAAATCCAAACACAAATGTTGTTTTCCACTTGAATCCTGTGGAATCCGATATCAAATTAAAAAGTTAACTACTTTAGTGTTCTAAACCCTAATCTAGATCTAGGAGCAAGGAAAGAAAATAGAATTTCGTGCCTAGGGTTTCTTTTTTTTTTTTCAAAAGACATAACAAGAGAAGTTTATATATGAAAAGTCGTTGAAGATACGCTGACACTCTACACCGGCGGTGTACTTTTGGATCTAAAAACACCGATCACGCTTTTTCTATAAAATTTGATTTATGAGAGCATTTTTTGAATGTACGCTGGCTCAAAGCTGGCGACCTTGAATCTCCAGTAGCCGGTGTACATTGTAAAATCAATTCCGAAGCAAGATAGATGACAGCCTTCAAGTAGTGTTGATGTGCAGAAACTTCATGGCGATTTTTGACTTTACTCCAATTGGAATTTGGAAAAACTTATAAAATTAAAGTTGTAGATCTTTCTCTCCTCTTTCTATAGGATCTTGAATCATATCAAACGGTGTCACGCCCCGAAGGGTACCCTAAACGTAGCAGTCCACCGTACACAATATTAAAGCCCAAGAATGACCACCTCGGTCACACGAAGGCTTCCATACTATGTACAAGGCGTCTAACACATGGAGGAGACTCATCGGAGTAATGCATTTTATGTTGATACAACTTAAGAACAATGTGAAGGAAATTCAATTCACTATTCTTCAAAATACAACTCATTAAACTTCAGTTACAATTCATCAAAAGATTCTATTACATAAACTATTACAAGGCAACTAATAAAACCTAGCTAATAACTTCAAATATTCTTATGTTTTGCCGGAATCCTGAAGTCATTCTCGACTTCAACCATCTCAGTCCCCACTTAGCATTCTTGAGATAACCTGTTCATTTAAACAACTATTGGGGGTATAAGCTACACTAGCTTAGTGAGTGAAAACTTCCACGACTACATTTATAACATGTCATACAATCAAGTGATTAGTCAGACAAGTGATATGCATCAAACTCATGAATTTAACAAACATATGACCTGCCGGAAATCATATGTGGATAGACTTGCGCCCTCCATCCCGGGTTAGCAGATTAACGAATCCTGTGGTACGACCAAAACCGTTTCAGCTTCCGGACAACTATAAACTATAAAATCGTTTAAGGTACAACGATAAACCAACAAATGCTAATGCTCCATCCCCATCGTGTATGAATGAGTCAATTTCATCTTCAATTCTGAATAATCAATTATACCAATTCTTTTAAGTGATCAGTCAATAATCGCAGACAATTAATTCTAATTCATCTATACAAGCAATAGCTAATCACTCGGCTTCGATATTCTTATATTCCATTTCTCATATCAACAACAAGCATACATAGTTCCCATTCGTCCCCATCATGCATATCCATTTTATCTTTATCAAATATCTAGTGTAACTATTATTATAATCACATACAATAAATGAAATCGGAAGTAATACTCACTCGGCCATTGGATCACCGGTCTCTTAGTACAAGTAATCCGGTGGTAGGGAATCGTCGAATCCGGGATCGCCTAAAAAGGAAGAAATACTCTAATAAGTATTTCATCACTTAACTAATCCAAATTATCTTATACAACCTATCAAATTCGTAATTTTCGTTCTAGTCGGAAATTCCAACTTAAAACGGCCATAACTTGGTCATTTTAACTCAGAATCTCACAAATTATAATTCGATTTTTATCTACTTCGAAAGATCTATCTATTTCTAATATTATTTTCAAGTTTTGAAAACATTTAGATCTCGGAACAGAGGGATCAGATCTGATCAGTAACGGTTTTCGATTCCGAAAAATAGTTTTGTAAATGTTTGTAATGTTTCTACTATATAGATTAGCTATACATGCAATATGAATGATTTCCTAACATGAATGACATGAGATGAGTTTAATGTATGCATGATCTTGATGATTTTTGCTAAAAGGAAATTTTATAACTTTTTATCTTGCAAGACCATAATAACAATTACTTATGAAAAATCTAGTTTTCTAACTTAGATAATTTCCATTTGTTTTGGATTTATTACTTAAAAAATATCATTATTTTTGTTAAAATTGAGTCTTCATTATATCTATTACTTATGACTTTCATTTCTACATAAAAATTTCCATTTTCACTTTGTAAACATGTTTTCAAGTGAGGTTGATTCCAAAATCCGAATTTTACAAAAATTAGTTTTTGAGTGATTCCTTTAGGTAAAAATCATTTGATACTTAGAAAATTTAAGGCTCAACCATATATAACTACTAAGGACTTCATTCTTACACAAAAATTTTCATTTCACACTTTGCAAATATGTTTTTCAATATGATTTACTCAAAAATCCGAATTTTAGAAAATCCACTTTTTGAATGATTCCTCTGGGAAAAACTTGTTTAATGCATTAAAATTTAAGGCTTTACTATATCAATTACCTATGGACTTCATTTAACACATAAAACTTGCAATTTGAGCTCAAATACTAAGTGATTACATGTGCATCATCTCAAATTACGAATTTGACAATTTGATCACTAACTCAAATTTTTCTATTTTAATTCCATTACTTCGTTTACACATTACTCATGCCTAAACTCATTTTAACTTGTAAAAATTATTCCTTAAAGATACCTATTACCTATACCCTTCATTTTTCACAGAAAACATGAGTTTTGGAGTTGATAAATGGGTTTTAAAAATTGGTCTTGGTTGGGATCCGAATTTACAAAATTCATTTTTGGTTATATCTTTTGATAAAATCTATCTAAGCTCATGAAAATCCATTCCTTACATATCGTATCTTATGAGCCTTTCATTTCTTAAATAAAAACTTCATTTTTGAGTTGGAAAACATGTTTTTAAAATAGGCCTTGGCCAAAATCCGAAAATAGAATTTTTATTTTGAAAATAACTTTTGAAAATTACATTAGATTCTTGTAAAAAGAAGTCTTGATGATGTTCATATATTAAACCTTTATTTTCTTAAGAAAAAATTACATTTTGACACTTGGAAAGTGGTTTTTAAATATTGGTCTTGCCAAGATACGAATTTCACGAATTTTGTTCAAGTTCAAATCTAGGATCTACATATAATATGAACATACACCTAGATGAAACCCATGAAAACAAACTTTAAACTCATACATCTAAACTTTGCTCATCAAAATTACTCATTTATGTTATCTATACCCTAAGCCCTTCATTTTAAATGAAAAATACACATTTTGAAGTTAAAAAACCACTTTTCTAAATATGGTTCCATTTTCATCCGAATTTGCAAAATTGATTTTTGTTGAAAATAAAATAGATCTTGAGTTTCCTACAACTTTCCTACCATCATCATGCTATCACAAGTTGCTCATGAACATAAAACAAAGATCTAATGCATTTATGAACTCAAAACACTAGATCTAGTCTTTTAAACTAGTTTTAAATGCATGAATCACTAAGATAGACATGTGGATGATAGATCTATACATAAATCATAAGAAATAACAAATATAACAACTCAAATAACAAGATCCATGGCATAAACGAAAATCAAAGCTACAAAAATTTAGATCTACAAAATATAACAACTTTAAATAAGAAAATAATCGAAATACAAGATAATAAAAGTGGAGAAAAGGAGTGTTTCATTATTGGCATCATCATCCTAAGCTTTTAAGCTTATGGAAGGTCATTTGATGCATGGAACCTTCATTACACTTTACCTATATTACCTATGGAGGCTTTGAGATGATGATTTGCTTAGAAATCTTTAAGAAATATGGGTGGAAGCTAATGGAAGGTGTGAGGGCAGCTTGGTTCTTGAAGAAACAAGAACAAGAAGAAGAAGAAAAGAGAGGAAAATGAGAGAGAAAAGATTAAGGAATGAAAGAGGGAAAGTGAGTAAATGAAGGAGTGAGAGAAAATGAGTGTTTTAATTGAATAAGAGAGAGAAAAAAAATAAAACAAGGGCAGCAATAGGGAGGGGCTGCACGTGAATTATGAGGAGAGAGGAGAGAGGAAATTGTTGAAATTTGACTTGAATTTGAATTGTGTAATTAATGTGTAATGTAACTTTTTGAAGAAGGATTGAAATATAATTAATTTTAGTTAAAATAGGAGTAAATTAAAGGACAATGGCAGCCATGAATGAGTCAAAAATCTTCCATGAATTGTGGGATAATGTGTAGAAAGATTGAAGTGAAAAGGAAGTGATATGTGTAAGGTGTACTTGAAGGTATGGGTTGTAAAGATACTTTCTTTATAAAATAAATTATAATAAAATAAAATTATAAAATTTATTCCAAATATTTGTAGCAGATTTCATAATTAAATTTAAATAATTATTTGAATTATTTTAGTATTTTAACAAATATATTACCGGTATGATCAAAATACACGAATATGGGCTATAAATAATATTTTTATAACCCGAAAAATTCTAAAAATTATTTTATGAAAATAAAAATATTTTTAAAATATTTTTCAATTACTAAATTAATTTATTTTATTTTTAGTATCGGGTCTTAAACAGAATCTGATCCCGTAAAAGCCCGAACTAACTATATTTTGGAAAAATAAAAATTTCTATAATATATAAAATATTTATCTAAAAATATAAGGCTTTATAAGAATAATAAATTTTTTTAATGAAATAAAAATGAATAGTGCAAAAGACTACTCAATTACCGGTAATAATGGAAATACGATAAAAAGGTTATAACTGTAACTTTTATAACCCGAAAAATTATATAACTGATATATTTAGAAATCTTATGAAATTACGAGTCTAACGGTACTATTGGTGTATTTTTGATATCTTTAGCCCCGGGACACACTTTTTGAAGTCTGTATCCGAACGGGTTCGAAATAGGTCAAAAATTTACCAATCTGATAATTTTAAACAAACTCATATTACTATGAGCTATTCTACATATTTAAACTACAGCTCAGCCTTTAGGGCTAGGGGCGCTAGATTGCCGGACTTACACTATTGTATTCTGGTTAGGGTTTCGGGGTAATTTTTCGGTTTAAGCCTTTGCCAATTTGGAAACTGATATTTATGTTTATACAACATATTTAATTTGAGAAATTTATTTTAAATTTTATTTTTGTAAGTATTTATATCTTTTAACGTTTTTGGAATTTTTGAATTGGGTTTCATTTCCGAAAGTTAATCGTTATTTACTTTTTAATAATTCTTTTTTGGGATCTATATTACCCGATTTTATAAATTGGAGTCACGTATGGAATTGTAGTATGTTGAGTTCTTACTTTGTTTTTGAGAATTCTTATTTTTCCCAAGATTCAGAAATTTTTCGAATTCATTCGTGATTTAAGACTAGTTGAAATTCGGTTTTAATTTCGAGTGATTTTTTTGGGTTTATTTTCGAAGTTCATCTTGAAATTATTTACTGAAACTTTTTGGGGCTTACAAACGGACCTCGGATGAGAGAAATATATCAAATTTACTAAAACAGTGTCAATCTGCAAATCTGACTGATGTTCTGCACTTGCAGTGACTTCAAGATGATTTTCAACCTTCATTCTTTCATAATTAGCAGAAACTCAAAACATGAAGATTGTATATGTATCTCTTATCTTTCCATAGGAGGTTGAATCACGTCAAAAGAAGATCATATGAGAGAGATATCTGCAATTTACCAAACTCTGTCATTTTCCAAAACGTGAACACCATCACTGTAATAGCAGCAACTTCATGTCATATTTTGACACTGATGCATTCCGAATTCATTCAAGCCCAAAACATGAAAATTGAAGATATATCTCTTAGGTTTCAGCAGCATTTGAAATCATCTCAATAGGAGCTCGGATGAGAGCGATATGTTGAATTTACGAAACATTGCCAAAACTATCATGATACTCGTATGGCCGACTTTGCTTGATTTCTTTCCCAAATTTGCATGAAACTTCTCCCAATTGCTTGTATTTGTTGTTTAAGTCCTTAATGACCTGAAATAATAATTTAAGTATACTTAAGTACCATTTCCATTCAATTTCTATAAAATCTATAACATATAAACATGACTTGATTAATGGAAATTTGAGTAAAATATGACTTTATCACATAACAACCTAAATATATTTTAGTTTTCCCTTCTAACAATTCAAAAAGGAGAAATTTTCAAAATTTTTATTTTTTAAAACCCTTAAAGAGAAATTGTTTATGAAATATCAATATTGAGACAACACTACATAAATCATGCATACAATATGAGTGTATATGTTCAAAAGATTTTTCAACTATATATATATATATATCAATATATTTTGCTTAAGGATTTTTGAGTAAAGACAAGTTTGGAAAAATCATATTTCGTGAACTATAAATTCGTAACTATTCTTTACCGTAGTATTTTCCAACCCAAATGGCTTTCTATGACAAAAATAACCTTCGAAATGGATAGATCTTTTTGAGTAGGTAAAAAACGGTATATTATATGCGCAATTCCTAGTTAAAATGACCAAGTTATGGCCATTTTAAGATGGAATTACCCTCTATATAAATTTCAATGATCTTATGACATAGTTTTTTATAAGTACCATAGAATCAACAAGAAATACTCATTATGGGTATTCTTATTGATTAGGTGACCCGAGGAGGAGTGTTCATACCCGGAGGATTATTTTGATTAGTGGAATTACCGATCGACTCATCCATAAGAAAAAGTGTCCTCATGGCCAAGTGAGTTTATTTCCTACCTTTTACTTACTTGTTTGTGCTTATAGCTAGAGGCACTAGAAGTAAGAAAAGATGAAAATGAATTATGTATGATAATATTGGTTGAAAAAATGCTAAGCGTACCAAGACATGAATGGTTGTTAATTAAATTGTGTTATACTATTATTATGTTGGAGTGTGTGCAAATTATGTGATCACCTTTAAATTACTTTAATCATATATTACAAGTTATATTAATTGATTCATGCATATCACGTAGTTAGTTTCATTTCATGAGCTACTATACTCGATGGGACAAGAGTATAGTAGTCGAGTTTGCAGGAGTCATAAATCTGTAAGACGGGCGAATAGGAGCCAGAAAGAACTATTTCAAGATGGGCGAATAGGAGCCTAAAATAAACTACATAAGTTGGATTTTAAAGATGGGTTTTAAAGAGCCTGAAACACCTAACCTTTAAATGGAAGGGTAAATCCATTCAAAATATATGATTTCTGGTAGATCATATGTATTACTTGATCATTTGCTTGATGCATTCATATGTTTATTTAATAACTTGTTTGAAATTATTTATACAAGTACGTTGATTCAGGAACATTCTCACTAAGCTAGTTATGCTTATACTCTAATAGCTTTTGTTGTAACATGACCAATATCTTTCATGCCCGAAGACTTTATATACTCGAGTTGGATTATGTTTTGGGGAGCTTCTGGAAATCTTTTGAAGATCTTAGACTAAATATCCTTTAAAATCTTTTGGTGTTAGTATTGTTTCCTTGTGTGAAAGACTAAGACGATATTATAATTGCTTGGAGATTTATAGGGGAAAGCCCCTAAGATGATGTAAGGATTATATTCTTGTAATGTTGAAATTAAGAGGTTATTTAAACTTCTTGTATGTTGTATTTACTATCCCGAACTACACATCCACCGGTGTCTCCTATTATTGTGATAGACGCCTTACATATGGTGTTGAAGCTTTCGCATGACTTCAGGAAGTCATTCTTAAGTTTTAATACTGTATGTCGCGGACTGCATGACAAGGTAGATGTAAAATAAAGTTATGGGAAAGGTAAAAAGTAAAGATAATAGGTATATAGGATGTAAGAATAGGTGTTAGAAAAAGTAGAGATAAAAGAATAGTGTAGAATAGTAGTGAATAGTGTAATGTAAAGTAGATATAACTAATAAAGTGCCGGTAGTAAGAAAATACGCGTATAATTGCGATATATGATATTTTTACTTACCGAAATATTATAAAACTAATATTTTTGAGAACCTTATATTTTTACGAGTCTAATGGTATATCCAGAATATTTTTACTATTTCGAGTCCCGGGACATGTTTTTCAATAACTGTATCTGTTCGAGTTCAAAACGATTCACGGTTTTACTAATCTGATTATTTTAAGCTTCCTTATGTAATCACGAGTTATTCTACATACTAATCTCTTACTTACTTTCCTGAGGTTGTGAATACGCGATTGCCGGACTTTAAACTATTACGTCTATCTAGGGTTTTGTTGACTTTAGGTTTTCCGGTTGACCTTCCGATTAGGGTTTAAGCTAAACCGATCACAAAACTTTGGGGGTTTACAACCCACCCCCCTTAGAGAAAGTTTTATTCTCAAAACTTGAAACTTCGTACTTGAAACAAAAGTCGGGTACTTGTGCCTTATCTCATCCTTGGCTTCCCATGTTGCCTCATTGTGGGAGTGATTTCTCATAGAATCTTGACATACTTGATTTCCTTATTTCCCAACTTTCAAACTTTTCGATTAAGGATTTGTAGTGGGTATTCCTCATAGGTGAGATTTCCCTTTTAGAGCACTGGCTCAAATTCCAAAACTTGTTCCGGGTTAGATGTCACAGAGACGTGAACCACGTCATGTACTCCAAACAAGTCTAGAGACAAGGCTAGATGATGAGCTAAATCTCCAACTTGTTTTAGCACTTCAAAAGGTCTAACGTATTGTACGCTCAACTTTCCTTTGTGAGAGCACACGAGGTATACTTTTTATTAGGTTTATCTTTAAGTACAAATGATTTCCATTTGAAATTCTAAAGTCCTTCGCTTCTGATCAACCCAACTCCTTTATCCGTCTTGTGCCTCCTTCATCCTTAGTCTGATTATTCTCAATTTATTCATTACTCTTTGTACTAGTTCTAGTTTGATTGCAAGCTTCTCTTCATCATCCCATAACAAGGGTGATCGTCATCTATATAGGGCCTCGTGAGGTGGCATCTAGATCGTCAATTGATAGCTTTGTCCCCATACTTTCTTGTAGGTTAATCCAACACTTAGATACAAATCTTAAGTCTCGATTTGATACGATTCTGGATGGTACTTCATGAAAACATACTATTTCCCTTACCTAAGGCTTTGCTAGCTTGTCCATGGAAAACATCATATTGATCGGTATGAAGTGAGCCAACTTAGTCAATTGGTCAACCATGACCTAGATGGCATCGCTTCTAATTGGTACTTTTGGTAATCCTCAAATAAAATCCATGGAAATTTTGATCCCATTTCTATCCAAGTATCAGCAAAGGTTTTATCAACCCATCGGCTTTTGGTGCTCTATATTTCCTTGTTGGTAGATTGGGCACTCCACTGCATAATTGACTATATCTTTATTTTATCCCATCCTACCAATAACGATCTTGAAATTCTTGATACATTTTGGTTCCTTCTGGATGCACAGTATATCCTGAGTTATGAGTTTTGCTCATAATTTCCTTTCTTATTTCCTTATCCTTAGGCACACAAGGTCATCCTTTCATTCTCACAACATCATAATTGTCGATTATGAAATTAGTAAACTTTTTCTTATTGTATTTTCCTCTTTATCCTTGGTATCTTCTCATCATTGAGTTTCTTTAGTTCTTTCTATCAAGGTTGGTTTCAATACTAAATTAATTATCTCCTTTTCTTCACTTTGTCTCATAATTTCAATACTCAACTTCTCAAATCCTTTCATCAATTCCTTCTTATTTGTGAGCAAGGCAGCAATTTCTCCATGACTCTTATGGCTTAATGTGTTTGCAACAATTTTTTAAATCTCCCAAGACAATAATAGATCCTGAGACCATAGTCCTTGATTAACTCTAGTTATCTCCTTTTCGTCATTTATAATTCCTTTGTCTTTGAATAGACCAAGATGTCGTCAATAAAAACAATTACACACTTATCTAATAAAGGCTCATATACTCGGTTCGCGCTAGACAATCCAAAAGGCATTACTAGGAAACTCCTAATTTCCATAACGAGTTTGAAAAGCGGTTTTCTGAATCATCTTTGATTTGATCCTTAATTGATGGTATCTTGACCTTAATTCAACATGTTTGTTCCTTGTAGTTGGTCACAGAGATCATCAATCCTTGGGATCGAGTACTTATTCTTGATTGTGACTTTGTTTAGCTCCTGATAATCATAAACTTATGGATCCATACTTTTTCTAAACAAAAACCGGTGTACTCCATGGTGACACACTTGGTCCTATAATACCTTGATCCAAAAGCTCTTATAGCTGTTTCTTCAACTCTTTTTAACTCCTTTGGGCCATTTAATGTAGTACCTTAGAAATTAGTTCCGTATTGGTCATTAGTTTAATCTCAAAATTGACCTCTTTCCTTGTAGATGATCCAGGCAGTTTATCTGGAAAACATCTGAAAACTTATTGATAGCGGGGATATCTTCCAAGATAGGTTTCTTTTCATCTTCTTTTGTGTCATCTAGGTAGTTATCCATTTCCTTAGTAACTTCCTCCAGCAACTTGAGCGAATATAACTCTTCTTTCCTTGTAATTGTGGATTCTCCAACGAACGTTATCTTCCTTCCTTCTTGGTCCACGAATTCTACGCTCTTTATGTGATAATTCTATCGTGGCATTAGAGATTACCAACTCATACCAAAGATTTATTCATATTTGCTTAGCCCCATCACTTATGAGGTCATAAGTGGATGGATGTTCTTGTATCTTTATTGGACGATCCTTAAATACTTCTTGGGTTATAGCAACACTTTCTATAGGGGTTTTGATCTTTAAAGCTAGGAGTTGTTGTTACTGGTAGCCCAAACTTCTTAGCTAAACTAGATATAACAAAAGAATGTGTTGCTTTGGAATCAAAATAGCAAAAGCATTCTGGCATCCTAATTGTTTGCTTCTTATATACTTGACAGGGGGATTATTACCTTTATTCGCATATCCAAAATTTATAAAACTTTAATCTCTTGTATTGCTAAAACAAAAGAATAAACGACGAAGAAGGTTCTAGGCTTACCGGTTCCCAAGTCACAGCTATAGTCTTCACTGCAGTTCAAGGCAGCCAAGTCTCCTTCCTCTTCATCTATCTCTTCACTTATCCATCGTCATTCCAAGTTGTAAACTCTGATTCCTAAAGCAGTGGATCCTGACTTGCTTCTACTCCTACTTCCATTTCTATTCTTGGTTCTTATAGGAATAGTGTCATGCCCCAAAGTATGCCCTACATGTGACAGTTCGCCATACTCAACATTTAAACTCAAGTAAGACAACCTTAGTCTTCCCATGAGTTTGAACATCGGGTGTAAGGCTCGCTCTCAACCTTTATAGACCATACTTTGCTTCGTAGTAGCTTAAGGAGACATACATAGCAGCAAGAACGTAAATCATGAACGTCTTACAGAGAATTATTCTATTACATGAACTAGGGGGCATACCCCCGATACAATACTAAAAATTTTCAAGCTCACAAAGTTCCTTGTATTATCCTTCGGACACTGGTTCCGAGAAACAGGATTAGAAATCCATTTCTACTTTTAGGTCCTTGCCTTAACAAAAGCTCCTCAACCTCTAAGAGCTGTACCTGATGTCCCCGGGTCCTCGGAGATAGCCAAAGGTATTCATACTGCAATAGGAAACTATTGGGGTATAAGCTACACTAGCATAGTGAGTGAAAACTTCCGAATCACGATTAATACAAACACTCAAGCAAGTAATTAATCAACCAAGTGAAATGCATCAAACGAGTGAGTTCAACAAACATATGCCCTCCATCTCGGGTTAGCAGATTTACGAATCCTGCGGTACGACGCCGTTTAAGCTCACGATCAACTGAACAATAATTCGTTTTATGGGTCACGATTAACCAACATATATTCGTTTTATGGATCACGATTAACCAACATATATTCGTTTTATGGATCACGAAAAACCAACAATGCTAATGCTCCATCCCCATCGTGATATGCATGAGTTCAGTTTATTTGAGGTCCAATAATCAATTAATCAATTTTTTTAGTGGCCAAGCAATATTCGCAGACAATCAATTCTAATTCATCCACACAAGCAATAACTTATCACCCAGCTTCGATATTCTTCAAGTTCGACTTCATATATCAACAACAGACAATCATAACTCCCAACTAACCCCATCATACATAATCATTCTTTTTATCTTTACCTAGCAGCTAGTGCGACTATCATTTAATCACAAGCAATAATTGAAATCGGAAGAGGAACTCACTCGGCCATGGTACGCCGGTCTCTTAATAACGGTAGTCAGGTGATAGGGTTTTTCGTGCTGGGATCACCTACCAAATAAGAATAGCCTAATAAGAACCTCATCACTAAACTAATTCAAACTATGTATCTAAACTACACAAAATCGGAATTCTCGCTATTTGCGGAAGTTCCAACTTAAAACGGCCATAACTTGGTTGTTTTAACTCGGAATTTCGAAAATCTTATATCGATCTCTATCTACTTCGAAATATTATCTATTTCTAATATTATTTTCAAGTTTTGAAAACATTAAGGTCATGGAACAGTGGGATCAGATCTGTTCTGTAACTTTTCCGATTCCGAAAAATTGTTTCGCATTTGATAAAAATATTCCTAGTTGATGATTCATGTATAGATGGTATATGAATGAATTCCTAGCATGAATGTCATGTAATGAGCTCAATATATGCATGGTCTTGATGATTTTTGATGATGAACTCTTATGAACTCCTAATTATTAAGAAACTCCATAATTGTCACTTATAAAAAGCTATTCTTTCCAACTTTATATTACTAGGGTCTTTAGGATTTTATTCTTGGAATTTACTTGTTATCTAAATAAAAATGAGTTCTCAACATCTATACCAATCATGACCTTCATTTATGCATAAAAATTCACATTTTTCATTTGGCAAATATGTTTTCAAACAAGCTTTTCAGAAAATCCGAATTTTGAAAATTTCCTTTTCTTGCATTTTCTTTATGAGAAAACTTGTTTAATGCATCAAAAATTGAAAGTCATTATATCTATTGTCTAAGGACTCCATTTGACTCATAAAACATGCCATCTAAGCTTGATACTAAGTGTTTATGTAGGCATCATCTTAAAATACGAATTTGACTATTAATCACATATCAATATTTTTCATTCTAACTTCACTACTTGTTTTACATTTTTCTCATGCCTAAACTCATCTAAGCTTATGAAAATCATTTCTTAAGGGCATCTATTACATATACCTTCCATTTTTTATGAAAAATATGGGTTTTAAAGTGTTTTGGTGGTTTTTAAATAGGGTTTCAAAATCATCCGAATTTTCAACTAAGCATTTCAACAAAATAATTTCTTTTTCAAGTTTCTTGTCTTCTATACATGTAGATCTACCATCTATCCTATCTATACATAAGCAAGGCTTCATTTTTATGATCATCAATGCAGAAAATAAAAAATAAACATATGGACATAAATG
This sequence comes from Combretum micranthum, assembly GCA_024138025.1. Taxonomy (NCBI): domain Eukaryota; kingdom Viridiplantae; phylum Streptophyta; class Magnoliopsida; order Myrtales; family Combretaceae; genus Combretum; species Combretum micranthum. The sequence goes on along the minus strand of JAMXBD010000982.1, from coordinate 170,834 downwards.
TAGATGAAGATATAAATATCTAAACACTAGATCTACCATATATAGTGCATGAATCATGAGTCTCATGGCATGAACCTAACTTTCCATGCAAGATCCCTACTTTACATGCATGAACATAAATTATCTCAACAAAAACTCTCTTAAACACTAGATCCACTTCTTGTGATGGCTTGAGATTCTTGTATTAGTGTTTTCATGTCTCTTGCACATGCTATTGGGATTAAAGGTGGAAAACACTCAAGAATGGTCTTGCCATTACAAGATTTGGGACTAACAAGGCTTGGAATCATCATCTAATGGATGATTTAAAGAAGAAAAGAAGATGAAACAAGCTTGTGGAGGAGTGCATGTGTGTGTGTGTGTCACGCAATGTAGGGAGGAGAGGGAGAGAGTTTAACCTTTGTAAAAATTTTGGAAGAGTGAAAAATGAAGGAGAGAGAGAACATAAGCTTATATAATAGGTGGATTAGGGTTTTGATTGAATAAAATAAGTAAAATAAAAAAAAATGAGGGGGAAATGGGGGAGAGGGGCGCCGGCCAAGGGGGGGGAGAGAGAGGGAGGATTTGAAATTTGATAAAAATTGGATTTTGTGTAAATAAGTGTAATAATTGTATTAATTAATTAGGAAACAAAATTTCTTGGAAAAGAAAATTGTAATGAGTAGTTGTAAGGATGTAAGAATAGGGTATGGGTAGTGTGTAGTGTAGGTTGTACTTGTGAATAGTAGACAAGACATCTACTTTACCGTTGTAACAAAAACAGGGGAAAAAGGCTATAACTGTAATTTTTATAGCCCGAAAAATTATAAAATTGATATTTTTGGAATCCTTATAAAATTATGGTTCTAATGAATATTCCGAAATATTTTTCTGAGTTCGTGGTCCCAGGGTACGCTTTTCCGTAACTGAGCTCGGGAAGGCCCGAAATTGAAAAATTCCCGAATTTAAAACTTTCAGCGGTTTAAAATATACTTTAGAAAAAATTCATATTCATTAACTTTATAAAACTTCTTTTGTTATGAAACTGAAGGAAAGCCGGATTTAGGGTGTCTAGGCTTCTCTCACCAGACTTAAACTAAACTGGATTAGGGTTTCGTTCTCCGGTTTTCGAAGTTTATCCGATCACTAGGAAAACTAGGTATACTTTACAAGAATAAAATAAAATTTGGGTAGTGAACAATAGTAATTCGTACTAGAAGACTCACTAATTACCGGTGGTAATGAAATACAATTAAATTTGTAAAATCAGGTAATTCTAGCTATTTGAAAATTTGTAAAACTAATAATTTAGAGATCTTTATAGAAATATGAGTCTAACGGCATTAATAACATATTTTTAACATTTCAAATCCCAGGGTGCGCTTTCGAAGTTGGTACCTGATTGGATTGGAATAGGTCGAAAACTCGTTGATCTCATCCTTTAGAGCATCCCGGGCTTAATAAGAACCAATTACACCTTTTCCTCTTATCCCGACTCCTTGGTTTAGGAACATGGAATTGCCGGATCTAGACTACGGAGTTTCTTGGGAGTTTCAGGGACTTAGGTTTCCCGGTTGACTTTCCGGTTTACACCTTTACCAATTCGGAAACTGATATTTTATACTTTTATGACCTATCTGATTGGTGAGATTTATTTTAAGGTCGATTTTCATAAGTATTTAATACCTCACGACGTTCTCAGAATTCTTTGGATTGAGTTTTATTTCCGAAGGTTAATCACTATTTACTTCTTAACAATTTGCTTTAGGGCTCTATTTTACCCGATTTTATAAGTTGGAGTTAAATAGAAAATTTGTCGTATGTAGAGGTTTTAGACTGGAAGTATATTGAGTTGCTATTTTATTTATGAGATTTCTTATTTTTCTCACGATTCAGAAATTTTGGGATTCGTTCGGAGTTTGGGATTTATCGAAGTTTGGTTTTAATTCGGAGTGACTTTCAGGGTTTTATTTCCAAAGTTCATCTTTAGAATTATTTACTAAAATTTTCCAAGGCTTACAAATAGCTCCTCCGGAAGACCTTGTCAAGACATTCCTCCTCTGTGGACATTCATTGGCAAAATGCTTTACTTGCTTGCAGACATAGCAAGTAGTGTTTGCCTTCTTTGGACATTCCTTCATCTTATGGTTTGCGTTTCCAAAGAAGAAGCACTTTCTGAACAACTGAGGGCACTTTTTGGGGTAGTGTGCTCCATTGCACTTTCAACAATTGATGTTTTTAGGAATGAACTTCGTATTGTTAACATTGCTCTTACAGTTGTTGGTGAACTTGAATCTCTTTTGTGGGGGTGTGGTAATGGATCCATCATAAAACTTTTTCCCAAAAGTCGGGACTTTCCTTTCCTTTATCCTTTCCTTCCTTTTCCTTGCTCCTTCTACAATTCGAGCTTTTTCCACCAATTCTCGGTAACTTTTGATGTCAAATTCTTCTAACTTCATTCTTAGATCCCCGTCCAATCCTCCTAGGAAGACTTGTCTTTTTAATTCCTCGTGATACTTGTAGGAGTCGGGGGCATATTACAGCAATCTACTAAACTCAGTCCCGTACTGCTCAATAGTCCTTCCTTTTTGAGCAATTTGTAAGAAGTCTGCACTATACCTTACCCGTAAGCTCTCTGGGAAATAATTTTTTAAGAACTCATATCTGAACATTTCCCAAGTGATTAGGGTCATTAGCTCTCTTTTCTTTGATTCCTACCATATTCTAGCATTCAGACGAAGCATGAATGTCCCATACTTGATTTGCAGGTAATACGGGACCTCGTATACATCAAAAAACCTTTCGATCTGAGCAAGCCAATCTTCAGCCTCATATGGCTTATCGTAAGCTCCATCAAAATAACGGTTACTTCGGATAAAATCAGGCAACGAGCTCTTGTACGGCCTTAGCAGTGGAGGTGGAGGCAGCAGTGCATTTTGGGAGTGCATGCTCCTTTGTACAGATGCTTTAGTTGACACTTGCTGTTACAGCAGAGTTGGTACAAGTGTTGTAAGCCCTTGGTTTTTAGAAGTAATACTAAGCCTTAACCCTAAGCCAGGAAGTCAACCGGGAACCTTAAGTCAACGGATCTCAAGTTCAACCCTGCAGTTTAGATCTGGAAATTCCATGTTCGTAAATCGAGAAGTAAAAAATTTAGTAAAGTGTGTAGAATAGTCCGTAATAATATTTGATTTCTTAAAAATATCAAATTGGTTTATTTTCGGCTTATTTTGAACCTGATTGGATACTTTTTTGGCAAGCATGTCCTAGGGCTTGGAAAATTGAAAATATCAGTTATAGCTTATATAAGAATATTTTCACCATACCGGTAACATATTTTTGAAATAATAAAATAATTCAATTAATTATTTAATTTTAATTACGAAAATTTTGCCACTTATTTAAAAATATTTTTTTAAATTTTATTTTATATATTTTCCCAATAAAAAGCACATTTTCAACCCATACTTCAAGTACACTTCAATTGTCACTTCTACACATTATTCAAGCTTTCTTTCACTCATATTACACTCCACTTTCAATGTATGGCAGCTGACCATACTCATCAAAACAGCCACTTTTCCTTATTATTTATTTAATGAATTAAAGCCTCATTTAGTTAGCACATTAAGTACAACAAGTTACACTCTCAAAAAATTTGAGTTACAAATTGTCTACTCTCTCTCCTTCCCCTTTGCATTCACGTGAACCCCTCCCCATTTCTGCCTTGCCTTATTTTTTTTCTTTCATTTATTTCAAACTCATTTAATACAATCCTCTCTGTCACGCCCCAACGGGTACCCTAAACGTGACAGCCCGCCGTATGCAATATTAAAACTTAAGAATGACTACCTCAGTCACTCAAAAGCTTCTATATCGGTACAAGGCGTACATTCACATTTAAAGGGAGACCAGTGAAGTAATGCATTTTAAGATATTGGCAGTGGAACGTACAAAATAACACTTAATATAATTCATAGAAACATAAAGTCTTACAACTTCTAAGGGGCATTCCCTTGATAATAACAACATGGTTATATTAAAGATAAAATAACTAAAGCTAGAAGATTTTAGAAGAAATCTACTCTATATCTTCAAAATAGAATTCCTCCAAAAGCTCATCAAAATAAGGATTCTACCCGGGAAATCAAGGTGGTCTCGGGTGCAAAAGATAATCCTGCAATATCAAAAGTCTATAGGAGTATAAGCATAACTTGCTTAGTGAGATATTCCTTACGTAATAGTATTCAGAACAAGCAATCAACCAAGTTTATTAATTTAAGCATATGAAATGCAACAACCATATGATCAAACATTACATACGACTATCCGGTTTCGTATGTATGATGGATTTACCCCTCCGTCAGTGGTTAGGGAATGCTTTGAACTGGGCTCCGAACGACTTCTTAAAGTTTACGCGCGTCTTGGGGTTCCAACGAACCGTACTACTAGTCGCCGGGCCTTCCATGCCCAAAGCGATCGATCCGGCTTGGCTACACCTTAAGGCCGTATTCCCTGAACGTCCTAACCCTCAAGATATAGCTAGGCAGCTTACCTTTCCGGTCCCACGCTAAGGAGTAGTAGCAAACTTCGAAATGATATTCTAAGTGATATGCATGAGCAATTTATTATATGAGTATTTCAATATGACATTAAATCATTTAAAACGATCAAACAATATTTGCACACATAACAATACATACATGGAACATTTATATCAATCACAAATCGGATTCCGATATGCTTATTGTTCATTGATTGCACACAACGATTCACATACATAGTTCCCATGATATCCCACATGCATATCAATTTTATCTTTTCCTCACATCTAGTGCTCTATTCTACAAGCACATGCGCGAATACATAAGCGTAAAGGAAACTCACTCGTCCATAGCGATCTAGGAGTTGAAGTAATCCTCGAGAAAGACAAGATCGTGATCCTCGACACCTAAACAAAAGAAATACCCAACATGAGTATTTCATCCATGATCTATTCAAATTCTATAATTCTATCTTAGGGAATTCGTAAAAATCGTATGAAATGGAAATTCCAACTTAAAATGGCCATAACTTGCTCATTTTAACTCGGAATTTCGCATATTATATATCGATTTCTACCTACTCAAAAAGATCTATCTATTTCTATGGTTATTTTTATCAAAAGAAGTTATTTAGGACTCAGAATAGTAACGAACAGATTTGCTACGAAATTCAAAACTAGAGTTTTCAAACCTTCTCCATTCAAAAACTTTTGTACAAAATATAGATATATTTGTATGATTGAAAAATCCATTAAATACACACACACACACACACACACACACACACACACACATATATACTCAAACCATATGTATGAATTTAGTGGTGTTGTCTCCACAATGATCTCGTAAAACAATATGTCTTGAAAGTGAGATAAGCTTAAGACTTGTAAAGAATTTAGCTTTGTTAAGAAAATTCTTTATTTTACTATAAGTGAGCATTCCCTTCTTTTAGCTCCCTTTCTTAAATAAAAGTAATTTTAATCTTTTTGAATTTCTACTACTTTATTTCTAATGTTTTGGAAAACATAGTCTTTCCAAACATAGTCTTTCCAAATACTTCATGGTTATATGTTCTATAGCTTTTCTAAAGTTAGATCCACTTTAAAAGAAATGATCTTATAAATTAATTTTGAAAAACTTATCTAGACTTTAGTATTTTAAAGTGTTGGTAGAAAACTTTGATAAAGGAGTTTAAGAAAACTCTTGGTTAAATCAAAATTAAGTTTAAAGAAACTTTCTTATTTTATTGGTTTTAAGAGAGAGTTTGTGATAACATTACTTAATGTATTTCTTGGTGAAATCACATATTATTACTAAAAGTAGAGCTAAACTTATCTAACTTTAGAAAAATATTTGTTAAGATAAAACTTTAAGTCTTTATGGAAAATAATTTCTTATGTGATAAAATTTATTTTTAAAGAGATTTCTTATTTTTATTACTTAAGAAAACTCATTTTCATTATGGTTGAGACAATATCAACATATTCATGCATGAATGAGAATATGTAACTTTATGGAAAAGGTAATAACACAATATAACAAGATAAAATAAGAGCATAAAAGTAAAGTCAAGTATTGGGAACCTTAGCTTCATCAAGGTATCCCGGGACTAAGAATAGACTAGTCCTCAAAAGCAAAGAAAGAAAATTGTTTTGACTTGATATGAACAAGTAAGACTAGAAAGACTAGTCTTAATATTCGCATAAAACAAGTAAATAAATTGCAAGACTTGAAAATAAATAACAAATGAGCTTATATGCTCTAAATAAATAAATATCTATATATATAATATACATAATACTTATATAAGTTAGGTTAGAAACAATAATAACAATATCAACATAATATTAACATAAAAAAATAAGAACATGAACAAAAACAAAACATGAATAAATTGTTGCTTCTTTAACTCAATGAGTCAAAGAAATATACACTAAACTCATGTTAAGTTATATGAACATGATGAGTATATGGAAGAAACTTTTACCTAAGGTTTATGTGTTGATTGAAGAAGAAAAGAATGGGTTGTAATATTATGTGGGACTTGGTTTTCTAATGAAAAGAGAGAGCTGGGAGAGATTTTGGGAGAGCGATTTGTGGAGTGATTTTGGGAGAGTTTTAGTAGGAAATAAGTTGTGTGAAAGAATGAAGGAGGAGGGAGTATTTATAGATTTTTGGAGTAGAATTTAGTTGTAATTAAATAAAATGGAAAAGAAAACAAATTGATGTGCATGAGGAGGAGGGGGCGCCGGTTTGCATAGAATAGGGGAGAAAGTTGTTTGTTTTGTATTAAAAGAAGTAATGTGTAAGGTATAATGTGATTGAAGTTGTATGGGGAAGGTAAATTATAAGGTATAGGTATGGTAGAGTGTAAGAATAGAGTGCAAGAAAAAGTAGAGATAGGTGAATAGTAATGAATAGTAGAAAAGTACTATGAATAGTGACTAGACAATTAAAATACCGATAGTATAGAAAATACGGTAAATAAGCTATATCTGATATTTTTAGTTACCGAAAAATTCTAAAACTGATATTTTGAAAACCATATATTTTTACGAATCTATTGGTGTTGTCGGAATATTTTTGCTATCCGGTGCTCCGACGCACGATTTTCGAAAACTGATCCCGATCGGATCTGAAGGACTCTTAAAAATTACGAATCTGATATTTTTAAGCTTTCCTATATTATTATGAACCATATTCCACAATTGTCTCAATTTCGTTTTCTAGGCTTTAAGTACACGGGATTACCAGATTTAGATTCACTAGACTAAACATAGAACTAAGTTAACTTTAGGGTTTCGTTTTGACTTCCAGTTTTTAGGGTTTGCTAATGTTATTGAAAAATCTAAGGGCTTACACTCTCTCTTTATTAAATGCCTTTTATTTACAACATTTCTCTCTTTGCAAACCCTACCTCTTTTGCCATCTTTTTCTCTCTTTATTTCTCTCTTTCCTTTGTTCTTGCACAAGAATAGGAGCTGCCCCCATTTTCATTTATTGCTTCCACACTCCATTCTTGAAGATCTTTGAGTAAATCTTTCTTCTTAAGCTTCCATAGACACTATAGGTTGATTATATGGATGTTTCATGCATCAAATGACTCTCCATAATGCCTAAAGGCTAGAGATGATGATGCCAAAACTTTGAAATACTCCTCTTGTTGATGATCCATAATAATATTGCTATATTTGTTGTCTTTAAGATTTTATTATCTTCATATTTTTATTATACTTGTAGATCTAATTTTTATGAAGCTTTGGTTATGTTTATGTTTAGATCTATAGGTTTAGAGTTTACTACCATGTATTTCTTTTATATTCATGTTCATATTATGTGTAGATCTTAGATTTGAACTTAAATAAAAATAGTGAAATTCGTATCTTGACAAAACCTATATTTAAAAACCCTCTTCCAAGTCTCAAAATAGGAGTTTTAGTTGGGAAAATGGAGGTTTATCATCAAGACTTCTCTTTACAAGAATCAAAAGTGATTTTCAAAATAAAAATATCATTTTCGGATTTTGGCCAAGACATGGTTTAAAAACATGTTTTACAACTCAAAAATGAAGATTTTATTTAAGAAATGGAAGGCTCTTGAGATAGGATATGTAAATGATGATTTTTCGTGAGTCTTGATGGATTTTATCAAGAGATATGTTCAAAAACAATTTTTGAAAATTCGGATCTAAGCCAAGACCCATTTTTAAAACCTATTATCTAACTCCAAAATGAAGATTTAGACAAAAATATAAAGGGCTCTTGGTATAGATATTTTAAGGATTGAATTTTCATAAGTTTAGATGAGTTTTCCTAAAAGATATTTCTAAAATAGAGAGTTTTGTGAAAGACAAGTCTAGGTTTATTTTCATTCTAAAACTCAAGAAGGAAATTCGGATTTTGGAAGAGATGAATTTTAAAAACCTTATTTTAGACTTCAAAACAAGAGTTTTATGTGGAAAATGGAATGCTTTGATAATAGGTGACATAAGAAAATTATTTTCATTGAGTCATGTTAGTTTTAGCAAAGGGTTTTTCTCAAAACAAGAAAATGAGTTTCAACTCAAAATTTCGGTTTTTACAAAGGTAGATTCTTAGAATTTTCATTTGGATGATATCTTGATGATCATATAAGTATTTAATTCTTTATTTTGGCTAGAAGTTCTCTTTACAAGTGTAGAACCAATATAAGATGATCTAAAAAGATTAAATGGAACAAAAGTAGCAATTTTCAATAATAACTCAAAACTGGAATTTTCGTAACCCTGCTGTACAGTGGTTTTTCGCCCCAAACGACCTTGTATGTTTGATTTAACTTAGGAAATGGATAGATTTTTCGAAGTAGATAGAAATTGATATATAATATGCGCAATTCCGAGTTAAATTGAGTTAGATATGACCATTTTAAGTTAGGACTTCATCTTAGATGAAATTGACGAACTTAGTAAATAGAATTGTTAATTTATTAATTTTATGAGAAATACTCATTGAGGGTATTCCTTGTACTTAGGTGATTTGGAGGACGGATTTCCATTCCCCGAGGACTACTACGACTAGTGGATTTCTCTCTATGGCGATGAGTTCATTTCTTAAATAGTTGTGCTCATGTATGTGCTTGTAATCATAGTGGTATTAGAATTAGGAAAAGATAAAACTATGATGAGTTGTGATTTAATCTTGGTTGAATGAATAATAAGTATATCGAGACGAGACTTGTTGTAAATATCATTGTGTGAGCTAGTATAGACTTGGATTGTCTGAAATTTTCGTGATCGTATTTAATCTACATAATTAACATGCCACGATTATATGAATAATTGTACATGCATATCATGTAGTGAGTCACATGCATTAGCTAATATACCTTTGGTGGGGCAAAAGTATATTAGCGGAAGGCGAGGGAGCCTATGTAAATTAAGGATGTGAGATCGCTTAAGTTAACGATGTGGAGTAGTCACATAAAACTACAACAATAAAACAACAGAGGTTGTATAACTAAGAGAAAGAGATCAGGATGATGGTTGCATGACTTATGGACCATCCCACTCAAAATTGGAATTTATGGTTGCATGTCTTATGGACCATCCTAACCTTGAATGGAGGGTGTAAATCCATCCACATATGGCTCCCGAAAGTCATATGCTTCTATGATCATTTGCTTGTGCATTTCATATGGCTGCTAATAACTTGTCAGTTATATACTGTTGTTGAGTATTAAATATTTGGGAATGAATCTCACTAAGCTTGTTAGCTTACACCTCGATAGTTTCGTTGTGTTGTTCCCATTTTTTTTGTTGTTCCGAGAGAACATTTTTCACAGGATTATCTTTTGGATGAAGGAGCTTTTGAAGAAGTCGGTACCTAGCGAGAGGTGTGGACTTCTAGGAAAATCTCTTTAACATAAACCCTAACGTTTGTAATGTGGATTTAGAATAGACAGACTTGCTTTATTTATTTATTTTTTTTCGCGGGGGTATGCCCCTTTGACTTTTGTAAATATTTAACTTATTTATCTTGTTGTGATTTCTATTCTTAATGCTTGTATATGCCTTCTTAAGACTATTCGATTCAAAGTATGATCCTGAAAATTGTGCAAGTATACCTTATACCTGATATGTAAACTTATGGGATGACTAAGGATGTCACACTTAAGTCTAAATATTGAGTGTGGTGGACTGTCGTGTTTTGGGTACCTTTGGGCGTGACATGCGGTCTTGTTAGATCTAGGTCTTCTAGAACTTATTATTGACTAAGACTGGCTTTTAAGGACCCGGTTTCAATTCCGGCTGCAAGATTTACTCGTAAGATTATAAAATCTAGAGATTTATGGTTATACTATATATTCAGCTTGAAAATTAAGCTTACTCTTTTTTATGATTTATTTAATATTTTACATTTCTTGGAATTGTCTAATTGAGTCTAGGGATTCTAATGTTATATATTGACTCAGTTTGACTTTTTGTTTTAATTTTAAATCTTTGACTTTAAAATTCACCGAAGGGTCTAAGGTTTTATAATTTTGTCATTAAATACTATTTGGACATACTATTTCGATTTACATGCTAGAGATCAAATAGATGAATTGTTTAGCGTAAGGATTTTGAATGGAATAATTATTGGATTTTTGTTTTATTTTTGAAGGTGCTTTTTTTCTTGAGGTTATCAAATTTCGTATTTGATCTTGTTTGGGGTTTCTAGAGTTCAGTTTTAACTTGGGCTGGTTTTAGGATTTTAGTTTGGGTATTTAGCTCTAGGATTATTTTTTGAGAGTTTTGAAAAATTCAAGAGTTTACAATATCAAAGGTTTTAAGATTGAGATAAAAAAGGAGTTAATCTTTTGTTTTTTTGCCATCAAATGAGGGATTAGAATCCGGTACCTCTCACTTGAGAGACTAGAGGAGATGCCACTAGACTACAATGCAATTGGCAAAAAAAAAGGAGTTAATCTTGATGATCTGTTATTATTAATCCGCATGATGACATCTTATAGTTTTAAATAGGAAAAACACCAAATGGCCTTATATCTATTAGTATTACTTGTGATCCCTCAGTGGGGATGTGACAAGTTTGAATCCCTTCCCTTGTTGTGATCATAAAATAAAAAAATAAAAAAGGATGAAAATAAAGAAAATTCAAACAAGAGAACCAAGTCTTGTTAATAAATCCAAGCAATTAATATCAATGTTGTTGGGTTTGATATGGGGATTTGACTTGGACATACTACTCGATCAAGGATTCATGGGTAAATCTGAGTTGAATCAGGATTTTAATCGTGGCTAAACCAATTCTTCCCATGGCTAGGTTGATTCAACTAGATTGAATCAGACAAGTTAACTTGAATCAGACAAGTTAACTTAAGTTTGACAACTCTAATTTCCGAGAACACTCATTATAATATACATTCTAGAAGGCCTTTAAATATAATCAAAGCATAAATGCATTGCCTAACTAGACAACAAAATGAGACAGAGCTGAGTTTGTCTTAGAAGACAATAGTTATCTATCTAAAATGTTTCAAATAATATGTAAACTTTATTTTTATAGTAGCTCCGTAATTTGATATATCATCACGGTCATACATGGAAACTTCCTCCAGACCTACATTTAATATTCATTCCAAATGCATTGTTCACAAACGTACACACATTGTGTGACCATCTCATTCAACAAGGCACGTTTCTTCCTCGAGTCCTTGAAATTAGAGTCGACGTACGTCCATATGCAAAGAGAATTATCAAAAATCCTTTCGAGTGTCGCTTGTGTATCATCAGATAGAGAGAGAGAGAGAGAGAGAGAGAGAGAGAGAGAGGGTAAGGGAGCGTTATGGCAATGCTAATGGGAAGCAATTTTGTTGCGGTGGTTCCGCCGAGTCACCTCCGATATTCATATGGACATCCTGTCTTTAGACGCCATACAACGACGTTCAGGCGCTTTTTGTCGAGAAAGGTGACGGCTTCCTCCACGGCTTTTGTTGAAAGCAATTTTGCGGTGGTTAGTCCCTACATCTTTCATCTTTGTCCCTTAGATTAAACGTTTCTTTGATTATATGTGCATCCCTTTTTGTTTGTTTTTTCCCGAAGATTTTATGCGCTTTCGTAGTTAATATTATTGACGAATTCCCTAATTTTCTGTCAATTATGTCATTTACTTTCGTTAAATTAGTCTTGATTAGGATATACAGGATATCACTCGAAAGAGAAAAAACCAAAAAAAAGAAGAATGTGCAGGATATCCAAGTAGGGAGATTGGAAATTCCAGTCTAATGCAACCGTAGGATAGCCCGTCGCGATGGATAGGGAATCAGAAGTTCAAAATTCTTTTACAACCGAGAAAGCACATCATTGTTCTTCCAAAATGTAATCAATCGATTAGCCATTTTACATTCAAATTGAAAACTGAAAATTGGATATATATATATATATATATATGTATAATATACATATATCATGCAACCAGCAGTTTTTAATTTAACGAAAGAGGATATAAGTAATAATCACACAAGGATCTAACCTCACTTAGATGATAAATTATTGAATAAATAAATCACTTAATGGAAGAAAAAAAAAACTATAATGTAACAGTCTTTTCCTGAAAATATAAGAGGTCATTTTTATTGTATTTATTTACTTTTCTTTTCCCCCAGAAGTTTAATTATGCCATAAAGAGTTTGAAAATTGCAGTGAAGTAAGGGACCATTTGATCTTAAGAAAAGTGATACACTAACCTACACTACATGTTTTTAATAACATAAAAGAGTTGGGATAAAGGTGATTATAAATTCGGATTTATTAATATCGCCAATCAGTCTTACATAGTTTGAAAATGAAAGGAAAAAAGAAAAAGTAAAATCGCTTAGGACAGTGGACTTCCCACTTTAATATTATAAATAAATATACACAGAAATATTTATATATATATTTATATATTTGTGCGTGCTGTTAATATTACTCTATATGCATTTAATTAAAGGCTTATACAATTATACGGAGTAATACCGATTATGAAAATTCAAGCTTCCATTTATTACAACTAAATGTTCAAGGACTGATTTGAATAAACTTATAATCATGGGAGGTCAATTGTAAATGATAAAAGGATAGGGATTTAATTATATATGGTCAGAAGCTCTAGGAGTTGATTTAGTATATCCTTTTACTTTTCGCTAACGTCATATATATATATATATATTATGCCAAAAAATATGAATGGCGAGCCATTAGTTTCTTTCCGTTAATTTTATATTATTTTTGGCTGGACTCTAATCAATTTATACCCTAACACATAGCTAGGTTTCAGGAAAGTTTTGTGAATAACCTCTTTTGTTAGCACAGTTAAATTTAACTCTATTCATCATTATTATATTAAGATCAGCGGTGCTATTTTTAATTATTAATGTTCGTCTCCTTGTTATTTTATTTTTAAAATATATTGAAAAATGACTAGAGTTTCATACATGTACTCGGTAATTACCCTAACACACATGGAAGTCACGTAATAAGTCTTTATCAACTTGTCCCATATAAAGTAAACTAATATTTGTTTCTGTATCGTTAAGTTATCTTATTGTAAGACATTATGTCCAAGTTCGTTGGTAAATATAAAATCAGAAGTTTTTGGTTAAATCAAATTTCTGGTCCAATTATTACTGATTTTGATTGCTACAAAACCTTAGCTTCTTTGTAAATCATATCAAGGATCCAAATATCTAAAAATAGCAGATAATGGTTGTGAGCATTTTTGAACTCTTTTTTTTTTTTTTTAAATTTCTTTTGCGTAATGCAATTTCTATGGAGTTCCTTCGATTGAAATTTGACTTTAACTTCAAATTTCAAGCGGAACAATATCATAATTAGCAATATGAAATTATAATAATATGAGAGCAAGAATTAAAAAAAAGGTAATAATAACTCGTAATTCAAGGCCAATCAATCTCTTTACCAATTCTTAATTATTATTGCTATATATCGATGCCATGCCATCTCGAACGAATAAAGAAAATACATTAACAAGTAAATGAATCTATTCCCTTTGCCGGTTGTCCTATCCTAATTAATTAGCATATGCAATCAATGCCACGTCTTCTCTAAATTTTTTTTTTTTTCACTCTTTTACACTTGTTACCTTTACCTGTTGGTATATAGGATCCAATTGCAGTAGAAGAAAGCAACATCAACAGGAATATATTAGCTTGTCCGATATGCTATAATCAGTTGGTATACATCGGGAATCACAAAATATTATCTATGTAAGTTTTTTATTTTATTTTATTTTTCTTTTTTTTTAATTGATTAAAATGACATGATGATCCAGCAAAATTTGTGTGTATATACACACACACACACACATATATTTAACCAACTTCGGTATCTTTATCATTAACTAGCATATATATTGTGATCATACATTTGTTCATTATGTTGGTTTGATAATGTGTTTGATTAATTCTGTCTTTATCTCGTCATCATGAATTCACTGCAGCAATTCTTTTGCCGATTCCCATCTGCAATGCAGTACTTGCAAGAAAAATTACTACGGTAACAAAACACACCTTGAGCTAACTGTGGCAAGTGGAAGTAAGGAATACACTGAATCTTTGGCCCCAGCCACTGAATTTTTCAGGTGTTTATATTGAGACAATAATATCTTGTAACGATATTATCACACTAATAGAGGAATTGGACCGTGCATTGCCATTGCGATTGCCGCTACCCTCTATTATATATATATATATATATATATATAGCATTGCATTTATTTGTTTATTATTTTTTCTAAGTTATCCACATTAAAATTTCTAGGATTCCTTTGATATCATACATCTATGAGCGAGGATGGCGTCAAGGTTTCTCTATATTGCAGGGTTTCCCTGGCCCTGAAGAAGAGGTTAAATCCTTAATTATCCTTTTGGATGCTATTTTCAATTTCATTATGTCTTAGGACACTATTACCAATTAGATCCAGAAGAAAGTGGGGGTTTAGGCTTACAAAAGTGTTGGTTTCTTTTCTTTTTCTTTTTTTTTAATAAAGCTGTTTACCAAGCAAATTTATACTAGTTAAGCTATCGAAAATATTTTGTATGTGATTACATTTTAAGTAGAAATGCGATTTTTTTTATCCCTATAAAACCATTAGCTACATATGATTACTGATCGAATTCCAACTTTGGTGATTTTTTACTGTTTCTTCGTGTATTATTACAATGTGTCCTTATGATAATATGGATTTTATTGTAGTTTGAAATGATCAAAGGTTACATTGAACCAGTCCTAGGCGGAAACATTGTTGATGCAAGCTGTGGTAGTGGCATGTTTACAAGGCTCTTTGCCAAGAGTGGATTGTTCTCTCAAGTTATTGCTTTAGACTACTCCGAAGAAATGCTGCGTCAATGCTTTGACTTTATCGAGAAGGAGGAAAGCTGCCCTCGAGAGTAAATATATAGTTTGATCTGATTTCTCGTTAAACGTAGACTCAACCTGTCCAGTTTTTGAGTCAAGAGTTCTTTTTTGTTTTCTTTGCCAAATGTGTGAAGTGTTCAATGATATGCTTTTTGACCATAAAACTGTTGAATTATGTAGGAACTTAGCATTGGTAAGAGCTGATATCTCCAGACTTCCATTTGTTTCAAGTTCTATTGATGCTGTGCATGCTGGTGCCGCTTTGCATTGTTGGCCTTCGCCTTCAACCGCGGTAAGAGTTACAATAAAATTTGTCGTCATCTAGTTACTTAAAGAAACAGGAAGGAAAAATTTTAAGGGAAAATTACCAATAATCCCTTAATTTTGATTACAATACGAATATCTACTTCTATCTTTTGGATATTGCAAATAATTTTGCCCAACTTTGATAAATTGGTAGATAGCTTCAAAGATTGCAAATAAACCCAAAACACTAACCATGGTAAGAGCATACTTTACTAATAAAGATATTAAAGTGTGGTTTGGCATGTTTTAAACCTTGATGTCAATTCATAATGTTTGAAAGTTTAGAGATATTTCAGTGTCAAAGTCAAAGCTTAGAGAATTTACAATTTCTCTAGAATATATTTCTTTCAAATGATCAACTTTTTTCACCCATCTGATGGGTTTTTCTATGAGAAATCGACGTACCTCGATAGTTGTTTTACTTTCAGAGACTTTATGAAAGTTGCAATGATGTTATGGATATACCATTCTATAGGTTGCTGAGATAAGTAGAGTTCTAAGGCCCGGAGGAGTATTTGTAGCCACTACTTACATAATGGATGGTCCTTACTCTTTGATCCCCTTCATGATGCCACTGACCCAGGTATTTTCTAAAACAAATATGTTTCAAATCTTAAGCTATTTAGGCAGTCTCTATTTTATTAATAACAATTTTTTGTTAGTTTTTAATACTTGATATATGAACATTTCTAATACATTAACATGACAAACAAAAATAATCAGTTCGGCCATAGTGGTTAGTGGTAGAAAGTGATGGAATGTCACATTTTATTAGAAAAAGGTTGTAAAGATGATGGTTAAGATGCCCATAAAAAATAAGAAGTAAGAAAGATAGTTGTGTTTTAAAAAAAAATGCAAATATATTTAGTCATTTTAGATATGATTTTTTTTTTCTTCTCAATAATAACATTTTGTGTTAACTAATATGCTTAATTTTTTTCTCACCAAAAATATCAAGCCAACACACCTCTTGTGGAAACTTATAATTGATGAACAAAATTTCTAATTGGTTGCCTCCTTAGAGAGACAATTTCACTATAGAATGTTATAAGGAGAGGGCCTGGAATTTTCGTAAAGACCAATTCTTACATTGTAGAGATGTTTTCCTCGAAATCTTTTAATTATGGTTACATGATGGAGTTTGTCCAAACATTAAGAAAATAAGTGGTGATCGCTCCATTATTGAGGTTTTATTTGTTGATTATGTTAAGAAGTTAGCATCATTATTGTTATCCAACAACAACAAGATACGTAATGTAAAGTTATATTTAGTGTTCATAAACTTGATTATAAATGGATACAAATGGATAGCAAGAAACTAGGACCAGTATAGGAGGGCAATTGATGGTAGTGCTTTTTTTTCCACTCAAAATTCATGACATAGTCTAATTAAGCCCAAAAGATATTAAGTTTCTAACAAACATTTTAAACTATATTTGATGTTATGAAAACATTGAATGTTTTCTCTCTATATAAAAGAAACTTTTCATCAATAAAAAAATAATGAGTAAATTAAAACTTCAAAACTCAATGAAAAAAGATTTCCTTAACCCACTTAATTTGTACTCTCATTTTGAATGGAGTATCAAATGGAATTCTACTATGCTTTTCACGACTCTATGATTGTAATTGCAGAGTTTAGGATTACTCAAAAGCATATGTTACAAACTATTTGCTTGAAATCACTAAGATTTTTGTTGCTATAATGTGCCTAATCGACGACTAAACTTATGAGTTTGGGTTGCTTACCTCTTGTCGACCATTTTTCAAAGCACATGAACTCCTAATCATCAAACAAAACCAACAACATTATACGAAAAACCCAAGATGAAAAAAGGGTTAAGTCACATTTGGTATTTGAACTTTATCTAGATTTGCATCAATTCACCATTTAAAGTTAAAAAATGTCAATTTCATATCTAAACTTTATATATTTTTGCAATTAATTACTAGAACTTTACGCATTTTTCAATATCTAACCTAGGTACTATAAATGATTGCAAAGAGTTCGTAGGTAGTAAATTGATACTTTTCAACTTTAGATAATTAATTGTAAAATTGAGTATAGTTTAGGTACCAAATGTAACATGTACACTTAAACAAATTTCTTCTCCCTTCTTACAACATTATTTCATTGGTGTGTTTACCTACATTTATCTTTAGGAAACTCTACATGACAAATTCCTTATAAAAATCCACTATTTTAACTTTCTTATAATGAACAATCCTTATACAAATAACAACTTATTAGGTAATTAATACAAATAGCAACTTAGGTAAATAATTGTATAATTGAGTAATGTTTAGTTACTAAATTTGACATTGTTATGCCCTAAAGGTACCCTAGTAGTAGTAAACAAGATACACTTGAATACTATTACTAGTTTATCTTCTGAGAATGACATATTTTCAATAAGCATAATCTTTTAGTTGCTTTGATTAGAAGGACAAATATATATAAGTCATGAATTAGTAAACAACTGTCATTTAAAGTAGAGAATGTCATAATAATAATATTACAGACCATAACTTTTCTAGAAAATCTCCAAATTCATAATTGAAGTTTCTAGTGCTAACTACTTGTAACTAGAAATAGAAATAAATATCTTAACCCGAACTACTCCATAAGCTTCCAGCTTCTAAATTCTTACTGGGACCATACTCTTGGAAGTAATAAGCAAAGGTTGCAATGTAAACCTAAAAGAATTGTTGGAGTGTGAGCTAAACTACGGGCTTAGTGAATAACCAGAATTTACCACATATCAAACAAGTTTATTGACAATCATATGAAATACATCAATCAAACATATGCACAATTACAAACTTAGATAACCTAGAATCCAAAGCAGGATGAAGATTTACGCCCTCTCATCGGGATTGAAGGAACACAATACTATAGTCTATCTACCCAGGAGAGACTAAGCTTTCAGGAAAACAACAATACTCACTTTAATTGTCTCTTTGAATTTATCATGACTTTAACACTCATTTCTTGTTTTAACTTTAGAAACTCCATTAAGTGTTTGTCATTTCAAGCAATACCATAAGCGGTGTCCTTCATTTACCATTTAGTTTTTATGGTATCAATAGAAAAAAGGTAATCTTGTGATTAACTAATAGCTTCCTTGCCTAGATAAACCAAACATTATCAGAGATCCGAAATACTAATACGTAGTAGGCTACCACTTACTCAAATGTTACTTTATGCAGATTATGAAATGCATGTTCAATTTTCTTTATGGTACCAGTAGTTTTAAATCAAGTTTAAGGCGATCAATCATTAATCAAACAACCAACATGTTATACATGCAACATAATCATACAGAATTCTATAATTACTATCATTAGAGTGACTTGACAAACAATTTTCCATACAGTTAACAATTCCCATAAACCCACACAGCACATTCAAGTTATTGTCTTTTATAAAAGGTTTGCTAAGCTATAAGCACATACAATGTAATAAGATTAAGTTACTCACCTGCTCATGTTGGCTAGTCGTAACAATCGTTAGGA
Organism: Combretum micranthum; assembly: GCA_024138025.1. NCBI lineage: Eukaryota > Viridiplantae > Streptophyta > Magnoliopsida > Myrtales > Combretaceae > Combretum > Combretum micranthum. Next base: position 151,592 of record JAMXBD010000982.1, on the reverse strand, counting down.
AAATCCTCACAAGTACCAAGGTCACCTATTGAGATGATTAATATATTCATCAATATCACATAAATTATATGATTAAACTTCTATGAGTGTCTAAGTGTCCTATATTGATGTTGGGTTTTTGTTCTATTACTTATTGGTCCTTAATGGTCCTATGATAATCAAGTATTATTTAATATTTATTTTCATTTTGCTTGTCTTGATCTGGTTCGATACTTATATACATTCATTGGGTATTTGAAAAAGTGATATCTAGTCAGCTTATATTTTTATAGCTATTATTATTGATATTTTTATATTGTTCCTTATCTGACTCATTATAGTAACCCATATTTATTCATTATTGATTAGAGTTATCGGGTTTCTCTTGATTTACTTGATATAATTTTCTTGTTATGTAAAGATATCACTTTATTAAAAAAATTAGCTTATTTAAATTTCCATTTTTATATGTATGTCTATATGTATATAAATCAATAAATACTTAATAATTACCATAATTCTATTTTTACTTGTAAAATATACTAAGTTCATCTATAATGATAATAAAATTAGTAATATTAAGATTTGCAAAAATTAAAATTAATTTGAAAAATATTAATAATATTATCTTTATGTCATTATACTACTACAACAACAACAACTACTACTACTACTTACGGCATTAATAATAATAAAAATAAGTTTAATAACAATAATAATTATAATATTGGTAATACTCATAATATAAATAATATTAATGGTAATTCAAAAATCATACACATTAAAGTTAATACTAGTAGTAATATTAATACTTTTTAATGATATAAAATAACCTTAAGCTTAACTTTTGGTTTTAATATTAATATTAAGTATAGTAATATATTAAAACAGTAATTCCAGCAATATTATTAATCTAAATACTTTTAATATTAATGGTAATGGAAATAATAATAATAATAGTATTAATAAATATAATTGTAAAAATATCATGAACTTTAATTAATTTAGTGACAATAGTTGTATATTAGTAGTAAATTTTTATGATATTAATAATATCAATAATACATAATAACTATATCAATATTCACAAATAACATAATAATAATAATAATATTTAAATACCATATATTTAATAATTTTGCAAATGTTAGTTTTAAATTCAATATTCAACAATTACAACTACTATAATACTAATAATAATAAAATTCCTAATAACGTATAAAAAAATAATAATAACATTAATAATATTAATTATAATAATTATTATTATAATGTGTAGTCTAAATAAATTAGTTTAAATTTTTTTTATATAATTGGATGCCGAGAGATACATAGGGTGGAACACGCCCGTGTTCCTCCAATGCTCATTTGGGGAAGACACTGTTCATCGTCTTCCCCAATGAGTTGGATCAATTTCCTTCCATTTTGCACGTGCATGAAGCCTCCAAATCACACCTATATGCTTATATATGATTGTTTTATACATGTATCAACTCAAATCATAAAAACCTATCCTTAATCCATGATTTTCGAAATCAGCAAGTATAGCTTAAGGTTTGTGAAATTTACCTTGTTGAGCTTGTTTGGTGTAATTCAAAGCTTGTTTTTGGTTGGGTTATGATCCTATGATCATCAGGAGTCAATTTGAAACATTGTTTTTAACAAATAAAAAGCCAAGACGAATCAACTTACCTTATTGTGCTTTGAGTTCAAGCTTATGCATGTTTTAATGGAGGTGAGCTTGTTGTTCAAGCTCTGTTGTGTTTATGAGATGATTAGAGCTGGTTGGGAATGCTTTTAGCTGGGCAATAATCTTCTTTGTTTGTTTGTCCATTATAGTGTGTATATATTATATATATATATATATATATAGAAAATGGGAAGAACATGAATGGCGGTTCTTGTTGCATGAAAATCCTAGATTTCTCTCGTTTGTGTGTGTTTGTGAGTGTATTATACTGCATTTATTGGGCTTGATGTTTTGTCTCCGTTTGATCGGTATGTGGGTGTGTTTTGTTGACTTATTTGTGTATTATTTGGACCAAATCATGGAGTATTCAGGTGTGATGTTTTCAAGATAATATACACCTTATATTTGTACAATTTGGAGCCGTATATGCATTGTAATCAAGGAGAAAATATTATAAAATTATTTTGTTGATAATTATCTAGATTTCAAGATTGTTTATTAAGCTAATCGGGCACAAATATAACGTTTATTTGAGAGTTTTTGTTTGAAAGTATTTTTATAGAGTTCTACAAAATTTTTAGATTGTCATTAAGTTCATATCTAGGTTTAAAGCTTATGCGATTAATTATTTTTAGAATTTTATCTCCCACGATTTGGGTTTTCTAAGCTTAATAGGTCAATTTTCGTTTTAGACTCCAATAGCTTATAATTACTTTAACTAAAACAATAGTGTGATCCAAATTCATTTAGGGTGTAGATGATTAGTTATACATCTATTTATGTTTTTATTATGTATTTATAATCTTAACAATTTATCGTTAGGTTATCGTTTCCTAACTATAAGCGTAATTGGTTATTTACTCATTATCGCACTTAATATCTTAGCCAAGTTATCTATATATCTTGGGTTTCCGATACTTACTATGAAATCTTATTAGTAGTCTTCAATACTAGCTAGGAATCTTTGTTTTAAGGTTTAAAACTATATATAGGCTCATTACTACTCATAGTTCCAGTCTCAAGTCTTTCTTGAGTTCAATGGTAACCATTTATTTTATATATTTATATATTTCTATCTATTTCTATTTGTATGACAAGTTTCGGGGTTTTAAAATTTGGGTTACTTTTAATTATATCTTGAGTTATCAGTCAAGATACGAAATCTCGTTTTTGGTATCAATTAAGGTCAAAGAAGTTTTTATTTAGGCTTTTAAATCATAAACAAGCTAAATTCACTCATAGATCTATTCTTGGTTTTTTGAGTTTTAGGTTTATACTAGTTAGTTTACACTTTCTATTTTAGTGTTGTGTACTAGTGTGAGAATTTTTTTTCGGTGTTTACAAACATATACCCTAAAACAAACCACATCTCCCTTCTTACAACACTATGTCTTTGGTGTGACTCCCTATGTTTATCTTTGGGAAACTTTACATGACAAATTCTTTATAAATACCAATTATCGTAAAGCTGAGTAAAATTTATTAGCAAATGTGACATACTGACATGACTTGAAAAAAAATTGATTTCCCTTCTTATAACACTATGTCTTTGGTGTGTCTTTAGATTTATCTTTTGGATACTTTACATAACATAGTCCTTATAAACATCAACAATTTTAATTTTCTTATTGAATACTCATTATACAATAACAACTGGTCTCTATCTCTCATGATGGTATGTATGAAATCGGAAATTAACCTTATGAGTTCATATTATTACCTCTCAAAGAAATTTTCAGATTCTATCTCACATATTACTATATTTTCTTTCCTATATGTCTTCATGTGTCTATATTCTAAAAACTTTACTTAACAAATCCTCTTCAAAGATCTACCACTTTGAATTTCTTTCAATGGATGATCCTTAAACAAATAAAAAACAATCCTCGCCCTTTCTTATGAAATGTGTAAAATGAAAGACTAAGTATTAATGTTGCACTTGTTTTACTGAAATGAAATTCTTATTCTACTTTCATTACTAAGGAATAAGTTTTCTTTTATTATGTTTGCAAAAAAATGTTACTATAAAGAATGTTTATTCCATGTAATATGATGTATATGAGATATCCTTATTCTTTTCCTTCACAATAAATCCTCTCATAATGCAAATTTGTTCCATAAATATAACTAATGATAATAAAAAATAACACAAGAGGAAATATTATTTTTTTGTCAACCTTCTTTATTCTAGTGAATCAAACTTATAAAAGTTTAAATATTTACCTCTTGCAAACCATTTTTAGATCGTATCTCGCATATTACAATGTTGTGCCTTTAATGTGTCTCTCTATACCTCTTCTTTAAAACTTTACACAACAAACCCTTTATGAAATGTTACCACTGGGACTTACTTTCCATAACAACCAGTGGACAATCATTACACAAATCAAATTACACCTTGCATATTACAATGTTTTGAGTTTGATGTGTCTCTCTTCTAGAAACTTCACATAATGAACCTTTTGTGAACATTAATCACTAGAATGTCTTTGCTTGATTTGGGTTGAGTATAACTTAGATTAATCTAAGATGATTTAAAAGACTAAAAATCTAGGAGAAAGATTTTAGACTCATATAAAAGGTCATATACATGCACCCTGCTAAAGATTAGCATCATGAAAGGAAATATCTCAGTATCATTAATCGCTAATCTAATGAAGTAAGGAGTTTGGGTGGTTACTCAATATATGTATGTGTGTGTGTGCTTTAATGATCTTCCTTGGGCGGGGACAGACCCATGATTATTGCTTTGTGTGTGTGTATGGTATGCAATATTTCCCCTTCTTAAATTTATGCTTGATTTATTTGCAAAAAACCAAGTCATTTCCTCATAACTATAGTAAATAATATGGGATATTTATATTTTGCAAAATGCATAATATTATAAAAAATAATTTTAAATTTTTGATAATGTGAAAGATGATTTTTTTATGGGAGTTTAAATACTTGATAAAATACCATGTACGTAAAGATTATTTTGAAGATGCCACAAGAAACTACTTTTTATGATGATTACCTATCTTTTAAAAATGTAAAAGTAAATGATTGAATATAAACATAAAAAGTAATCATCCAAAGCCTTAAAAATATAAAAGAATCTCTTCACAGATGTAGAAATTACTGTATACATTATTATTATAAAGTAAACACTACCCTTGTTGAACTCCATAATTTCATATATCGTTTTATTATAACATTATTTTTATATCTTACTTTTGTCCATCGAATTAGTAGTATATATGTATGGGATGTGCCGTGATAATAATTTAGAAGATTATGTTTTTTTTTTTAACTAAATAATTCTAATAAATTTACTAAAAGCACTTACTAATTTCTAATAAACATTACATGAAATTTTTAGAGGAATAAGGTCCCTTCAACCCCAAGATGGGTCTATTGTATTTAATGATATCCACTAAAATAATTAGAAATGTATCACAATTTTTCCTTTCCTATTCTAATAGATTATTAATTAATTGATTAAATTAAAGAATGAATGGATAAAGAAATATAAACAAGACAACGTAACATCGACAAAAAGTAGTAAAATAATTACTAAGATATCGCAAAATTTCCCATCCTATTCTAATAAAATATATATTGACATAAAACTAACAAATCTATAATAGATCCAATGATCACTGCCTCTTTCAATGTGTAGCAAGGTAGTTCGAACTCGCGGCTATAAAAATGGCAAAGGAATCTTAACCATTGTCCTAGGGAAGAATAACATGCACCATTATTTTCTCACAACTTTTAATAGCATATTTACTTCTTTTCACAGTACACGCCTTTTATTTATTTATTACGTTTATGAGTATAAGGGGCCAAGGCCCCTATAGGACATCCCTACTTAATGGCTTCTCACCTACTTATATATGGCTATGGCACATTAATGGCATTCATATGCTAGTCTTAAATGAATTAAAAGTGATTTAAACTATTTATTAAGGAGAACTTTGTTAAACCATGTAACCAATTTTCTTATGCATTTAGCAACCCACTCCAACGATGTAATTAGGGCTTCAAATGAGTCACGCTACTTATGAGCTATTCGAACTCAACTCTACTCGCGAGTTACTCAAGCTGGGCTTCGCTCAAATTCGAGCTTTAGAAAAGGTTGTTAATATAAATAAGGCGAGTTTGAACTTCGATTTAGGTTGCTTGTGAATAGGCTTTGCTAGTAGGCTTGTGAATAAGCTTGCTAGCATATTTGTGAATTTTATATTTATGATATATTATCCATAAATATATAATTAAAATAAAACATCTACTATATTTTAATATTTATTTTTATATATTTAGTAGCTCTTATATATTATTTTTAGGCTAAAAAATGAAAATGAGCTGGTTAAATGAGTTGAACTCGAGCTTGAATTTAAAGTATCATAAAAGCTTGGTTAGACTTAATAAAAGGGTCCATTCACTAAAGCTCAAGCTTGAAATAAAGCTTGTTTAGCTAAATATGCTAAGTTTGAGTATTAATTCCAGGCTCAATAAAAAACTTGACTTAAGCTTGAGTAGGGTAATTTTTAAGCAATTTGATCTCGAGCCTTCAAAAGCTTGGCTTAACTCAGCTTAGCTTGGCTCGTTTATAGCGCCTAGGTAGGATATTACATTTTACATTTTCATTCCTTTTCTCTTTCATGACTCTTGCATTTGATTTATTGAGCTCATTTGTAGACCTTATTTGATACATTGTTTCATAAATCACACCAACTAACTTATTGGATTTTTTGGGAAAAAAATTAGTGGACAAAGTTATACTATTGCTAGAGAGTAGCCTAAAAAGGGCTTTACTAATACATAAGGATAAAACTATTCTAGGAAAAAACAAAAATCTAGCCTATCTTATTTCAAATTTGCATACCTTGTAGTACACTTAACGTTTCAACAACTAACCAATAGTAATATTAAGGATAAGGTGAAAATGTCTCATTAAACTCATTTCATGTGTGCTCTAAGTTTTGAACTTGTACCTGCCATAATTCAACAACAATTCTAACAACAAATAAATAGATATATTTTTGCAGTAGACTATTTTAAACAACCTATAGCAATGCAGATATCCTTGGTAATGGCATTGAGATAACTTTATTTGTTTGATTTGAAACAAAACTAAGCCCATGGTTTAAGTGCACATGGATTGTTTTCTAAAAATTTACAACTCAGAGGAGTGCTTAAGATCCCACATAAGGAAATCAAGGATGACTACGAAGGTATTATCTGAAGTGCTCTTGTCTAGCATAATAAGTAAGAAAATTTGAAAAAGTTAAGTTATAATTTTTGAAAACTAAATGAAATAAGTGAAAATTTATGACAAAAAGGGGCTTATGCTTTAGTTGATGCTAGCTTTGCTCATATACACAAGAATTTTCTAAAAAGTGAGTTCAAGATTTAACTAGTCTTAACTAATACACTAACTTACCAAATTATTAATATTTGAACTATGACCAACTTAACTGAAAAATGCTAGTACATATAATGCAAAGGGTGATGAAAGATAGAACATCCAGTTGCATGAACTTTAAGTATATAAAAGAAAAAAATTGTTGTACAAGTGGGACAGTATTTATGTAGCAAAATCAATGAAGATGAAATCATTTAGCTTTACTAAATACATGGCGTTTTAATTTTGTGAAATGTTTAAAAAGGAGAAAATGCAAACAACCCTAATATATTTTGATTTTGGTGCAGATACATCCATGAGCTTTAATTTCAAATGTTACAAATCAATCACCTAAATCTTGAAAAATTAGTAAATAATCGCCAAAATTTGAGATTTACTTCTTAAAGTTTGAACTTAGTACAAGAACACCCCTCATATTTATCAAGTATGCTCTAGCATCCTTCAAACTTTGATCTTGGTGAATTTTTATCATAACAAAAGAAATTAAATGTCCTTTTCATTATGAATTATTTACTTTTTTCTTTCTTATTTATTCTTTTTTCTTTTCCTTTAATTTTCTTCTTCTGGGGGTGGTTTGCAAAAGGTGTTGTTTATGATATTTGAAAGTTTAGAGACCATTTTGTAATTCCTTAAAAAAAATATTTTATCTTGCTTGACATTAATAGGACAATAATCAATGTAATTTTCTTAATAACTTAGTAGAAAACAAGACCTCAATTGCATTAGTAACTCAAACACTTAACAAAATTACTATTTTAAGATTAATATGGACGCTTGACCTCAATTAGTGCACCATACATGTCTAAGACCAACATAAAAGACCTTAACCTTCCATAAATGGGTTTTTCAAAGTGAAAGAAACAAAGAAATAGTAACAACTATGAAATTAGAACATTGTAAATAATTAAGCAATAACGTGGACTAAGTTAATCTACCAAGAATATGACCAATCTGGGCCAATATGGTGATAATAGACTTTAGCTTCTTACCCACTATATAAAGAAAAAGAAAAAAATAAAAAAGAAAAAAGTGGATGAAACGAGTAAGGTTTTACAGGGAAGCAGATTTATATTAAGTGTATTCGCCTTTGTTTGGAGGGGTTTCATTTAAATATATCAAATCACATTAAGATAAAGTTCCATAGAATGGTTACATTTTCTCACTCAAGAAGACTTCTATGACATAATACAATGATTACGTAGACATTAAATTTATTATTTTTTGAGAAAAAAATTAGAAGGTTACAATAATTATTAGTTTCGATGATAAAGATACAAAATAAGTTGATAAAAATTTCTTGATGTAATTTATTTTATAGTAAGCATCTGTAATATTGTGTTTATATATATTATATATATTTTATTCTTTAATAACCAAACTTTTGTTAGAGTGGATCAACCATTTGGAACTAATTTCAAATATAACATCAATGTTTTAAGTTGTTAGAAGAGGGTTGGACTGGAGGTAGGTTGGAGGGGGGGAAGGTTGTTACATAAAGTGATAAGGATTGGTCATGGCTTTGTTAGCATATTCTAAATGCTGGCTAATGATGATGTGACTAGTCTCTTATATGATCCACTTGTATAATGTTTATTCCCTTTTTCTTAACCACATAAAATAGTGTTCCTCTATTTGAATTTACCTTAAATGTGAATCATCTCTATGTACTTTTCTTTATATAGTATTACAGGCTTAGCCAATCGATGCTTAAACATTCTAATCATCCTATCCATGAATATGGTTAGAGTATCCAATTTACCTGATGATATCATTAACAACATATAATGCCAATAAATAATCCATAAGATAACCTTAAGCATGTTATTTGACTTGAATTTGGATTAATGACATCCCAACGCACAAAGGTTACTGATCTTAGAAAATAGCTTATTATATTACCATTATTTAGTTCAGTTTTAAATTGTCTATATAATCTGATACTTCCATCTTTCTTCCTGAAAAAAAGGACATACGTACCCTCTTATGGCACTTTAGGCTTCAAACATTTATTGAAAAATTCTCAAATCTACTTCATCTACTCTAATAACTTAGTTAAATCCACATTAGTATTCATATAACCTCCTTTCACTTAACCTTGCAATGTACTGTTCCTTACATATCTTTGTCTTAATGCCCTTGGAATTTCATTGTTCAATGGCTTATCCCTCGATAAAGATAGTTGCATAATCAAATCTCTTTTCTTTGGCTACATCATATACTTAGAGGCTTTCATTTAAGAGTTTGTCATTGTTTACAACAATGACATCAAGATTGACTCCATTAAATGGATTATAATGCATTTTAGTGGAGCCACTTATCTCCTTTAGCTTCTTTAGTCACATCTATCACATATGCTTGCATCATTTCGATCTTTTGGTATGTGATTACCTCTAATTAGAGCTACCGAGTCTTAAAATTTACAAACCTAATCTTCTACTCTAACTTGGTCTTTATAGGTAAGTCTACCTATTGTTTTAGTATTATAGAGTAGAGTATAGGATCGTCTCCGTCGGGAACAATTCAAAGACTAATACTATTTTAATGTTCCTATTATTTAGTGGTCCAAATAGTTGATCGAATTAAGTAAAATGAGTTTAATTCTAACAATTAAACTAGACTAATCTACAATTGTACTAGATCAACACAACAATCAAGACTGTAAAAACACGATATCACTTCATAGTAGACTTACTCTATCAAATCAACATGAGTCATTACGCGTTTATCTTAATAATCATTATCAATAGGGAATTACTAGTTTGTAACCATTCTTCTTGGAATTACTTACTCCTAATCTTAATTGTGTCTATTAGAATCTCTCCTAATTTACTAGACAATTAAGATTGCATTAACATCATAACAATTTATTGACTCCCATGAAAATGCAGTGAATTTCCTAATAATATCTCTATTATCAAGAGTAATTTGTTCTAGTGAATTAGATCTATTTATAGAATTGCCTCTTGACATATTCTATCGAAATTTGTTCTAAGTTAGTGTCGTGCACTATACCAACCTTAGATCTATCAATTCAATTTTCTAAAAATTAATAATTATCAAGAGATTAACAAGTTCAAGCACATATTCATGTTAATATGATGTTGCAAGCTCTAATTCACTACTCACACATGGTGAAACAAAAACAACATAAACAAAAATGTAGAAATATAAATAGAGTACATATAGAAAAGATGTCTAGGGAAATTATAAAACAACACTTGAGTGTAGTGGAATCCCTCACTACCCACTTTCTCTCTCTATAATGATTGCCATACAATTAACATGATCTAGAATGAACTAATGTGTATGATCATTTACCCCTCTAGGTAAAGATTCATACATGTTTCCTCTAGAAACATCAGCTCGAATCTTTAAAAATAACTAAACAAAGGTCGATCATACCCTTCATCATGGGGTGATGGAGACTATGATCGTCTCTAACCCACAAAATCTTCTACCATAATGGTCGTGATGTATAGGTAATTGAATTTTCTTTCTTTACCAACAAATGATCATGCCCGTGATAAATCCCATGATGGCTATTGATCCTCATTGCTTCGTTGATCACAAGTATGATAGATACAGTGATCATTATAATGTTCAAGTCATAACTCATAATGCCCATTATGGTCTCTGAGTGTCATTTCCCCTTTGTAACAGGCGTGGTCATCTAAGATTGACTTGATCCTCTACTCTAAAGTAAATAATTGTTGTTGACTTGTTAAAATCACTCGAAATGAATATATAGTAATTAAGTACTAATTCTTGAATAAATTCTCTAAATAAGCACTTAACATACTAATAAAATCATGAATAATTAATGCCTATCAGTATGCATGGACCTAGTGTAGTCATTGCTCTTTCCAAATATCCCTTATAGTGTAGTACAAATAACTTAGTTTCCACAAGTCCTCACTATTTATAAAAGGACTTGAAGATATATATTAATATTAAACTTATTGTATTTATATTGTATGCCATGTAATATGCATACTAATATATTATTTGAATTGAGCTGATCGGTGATTGGTCAAGGTAAATTAGAGGACATATACCTCCTCTATATTTCTTAAGTGGGCAAGACTCGAGTATTGCATGTGAAAAGTCTAAAAATTTACTATATTTTACTTCACATATCGTGCCTACAAAATGTACGATAAAGTACTTTTGATACTTGACTTTACTATAGTACACCTTGTTTCATGTGTCTTAACTCTAGGACCCTAACCAATACCTTGATACCATCATTATGGTGACTTACTCTGTCCTCTACCAAAGTCAAGCCATTACCTATCAAGCATGGTGAACAACGTAAGTTAGTTGAATGACCACAAATAATTGAAATTGGAATCAGTGCTTCTATAATTCATTCAACTTGACCATTCATATCAAAGTTGTAGCATAAAATATTGGGAAAAAAAATTCAATTATAGCATTTCCATCTTCATCGTATATCTACTTTGCAATAGATTCATCGTGCAACCTATGTCTTTTTCTTCTTTTGTATATACTACTAACATGCACTATACCTAGAGTGACACTCATCTCTACTCTTCATCTTAAGGTAAATTACACTAAAAGGAATCACTATTTTAGGGTAAGTTTATTTAAGATATCAACGTTTCAAGTGGTTAAAATGAAGAATTAATATTTTTTAAAGTTAATCAATTAAGGTATCAATATTTTGCAAAGTTCATTTAAGGTATCAGCATTTGGATTGATTTTCAATTAACCTTTTTGAATTTTCCTTGACAACCAATTATTGGTACCTTATTTGCTCAATTTTAGAAATGTCGATTCCTCTTTTTAACCATTTGAAATATTGATACCTTTTATGAATATAACTTCAAACGTTTATTCCTACAAAATCAAATGAAAAGTTACTATTAAGTTGTTTAAAATCCTTCATGAGTGATATGTACGACCATGCATGGAAAATCACCTTAATTACTTGCAGTTTTAGAATTATACTTGAAAATCTTTATGCAATTTCATGTTAATACTTAATTTTTTATTGAATGTTAGAAACCGACAAGAAATCACCTCAAATCAATCCTAAGTGTTTTTGGAGTTTTGAAAATGCTTGTAACTAAGATAAAATAGAAGATTCTAAGCGCAGTTAACACTCTCTGAAGTGTCTCGAAATGCATGTAATGGCGGTAGTGGGATTTTCCCTAACTCCTTTCAACAAGATATGGTAATCATGAATTGGATTGATGACTGGAGGGGTTATTCTTCACTCTTAGGGTCTGTTTGGATTGGCTTTTTTCTGGCAGATACAGACACTTTTTCAAACTTTTTGCTAACAAATTATTTATCAAGAAATAGATATAGATAAAAAAGTTGACAGTTCTCATCAAAAGATCAAATAGAACAAAAATAGATAAAATTTAGATGCAAATCGAATATATTTACACATATCATTTTAAAAAAGATACAAATACAGATGAAATACAGACAATCCAAACAGACCCTTAGTTAATGTATAGTGAAGTAAGACAGTTCCTCAAAGTAGGACTTAGTTTCAAAAATGAAAACCAAGGATTTAGGGGTAATGGTGCTTGATTGTGTGTAGTTGGAGTGGTCATGGTTAGTAGGTGAGCCACTAAACACAATGTAAGGGCACAATTCATTTGTTTATGTTAGTTCTAAGGTTTACGTATTAGTGCAAGTGTTTACAAGAGTTAAGAAGGATTGTGAGTAAGTAGCTAGGATGTTACTTCCACCTAAATGTGAAATTAGAAGGAAAGAGGTAATAAGTAGGTAGCTATGTTATTTTCATTTACCTCCATGCTCATTCTATACCGTTAATTTCATTTGTTACTTCTTTAGAGTTCTTGTTTCACTTCCCTAGAAGTTGCTTTAATGTATCTAAACTTTTTCATTTAAGTCATGTTACTTTTTGTTTAAATTTACTAGTGTCCAAAATTTGGGTTATCACTTAATTTGTTAAACTAAGTTTGTCAGTGGAAGCAAAGTTTAAAGTTTTTAGCAACTTTTGCATCGATTCAACTATTTATCTTATTAATACTATAAATAATCTAATTTTTCATTAAGTGACCTTGACTAGAGCTTGAAGGTAAAAAGATTTACAATGAAAAATGTTGTAAACAATGAAAAGATGTAACATGAATGATAATGCTAACATCATTCGATGTTTAAAATGTTAGAAAATTGCCACCATTTTTTCTTGGGATAGTGATTATGGTCTTAGATATTGCTTTGTAATAATTTTTACCTTTATTTACATAATAAATGTACACTCAAATGTTAAAATTGGTGGTATCATTGAAAATTTAATCTAATTGTTGAATCTATAATAAGTTTAAACAAGTTTCATTTACAATAGATAATGTTATTTTGAGTAGTTTTATGGTGTTTTGCTTTATTTTCTTGTTTAATAAATGAAGTTGAGTTTCTACTAAGATCATTCAAGCATTTTTCTGTTAGGATGTTAAATGGGGACAACAATTTAGCTGTCTATTATATTGAAAAATAACTTTTAATAGTGAGTCATTAAAAATGTAGTGCTATGCATTGCCTAGTGATGGATATTGTAGTACAAATTTCTTAATTTTATGGCACAATAATTTTTTTATATCATTATTTGCTAATTAACATTCTAACAAATTGTGGCCAATTTATAATGTAAATTTCTTTGTAGAATGTAATGCAATCATCAGGTAGTCACATATTTCTTTCCGAGGGTGAACTAGAAGATCTCTGCAAAGCTTGTGGGCTCATCCACTTCAAATGTATGAGGAACAGACGTTTTGTTATGATACGTGCTGCAAAGCCTAATTAAATTTATTTTACACAATTTGAATGCTAGAATTTTGTGGATATAAATACGTTATATAAAATGCCATATTTGAGCAGAGATAATGGTGTAAGCTTTATAGTGATACTTCGGTTTCCCTTCAAATTTGCAATTATTCAATAAACATAATAGTTGATGGATTGAGGCATAAGTTACTAAATAAGATTCATAAATACATATTAATCTTCTTCTTTATATATTTATGGAAACAGAAAACCACTTGTTGACAAACAATACTTATATACTGCTTGGAAAATTACAAGCAAGAAAAATTAGATGGAATTTGAAAAACCTATACATGGTTTTAATTTGTACATTAAAAGTGACTACAAGTTTATAGTACATGATATTTAGTTTACAAGGTACATGAACATGGTTTATGAATTATTATACACTAATTTTATTTTACAAAGGTACATGAAAAATATTTTACAAGGTTTCACTACATAGTGGGAAATTAGAACAATTCTAACTTTAGACCAAGCTTACCTTGGTGAGTAAAAAGCCCATTTAAAAAAGTCTTATCTTTTTGATATTTTCTTTTTCTTTTCTTTTCTTTTTTTTTTTAGAATAGAAATTTGGAAAATTGGGCAAGGCTAAACCTAGTAATAGATATAAAATGTGAATTGTCATATCCCAAAAGGTACCCTAAACATTACAACCTGTCGTATACAATATTAAAGCTTAGGAATAACTAGTTTAGTTACACAAAGGTTTCAATATCATGCACAAGGCGTATATCACAACTAAGGAAATACTTCAGAGTAGCGTAATTCACATTGATAATATTTAAGTAACAAATCAAGAGAAGTACATTTCATTAAATATAAATAAGGTTGATTGTAATTCTTAGCAACATGCTCCAGCTAAAGACTTCAAGTCTACATAAATACATTTCCCAATGCTCTCCAAAATATTAACATAATATATATTACTCATAAAGAAATTTCAAGAAAGTATATTCATCCCATGCTTCCACTTTTTCCATAAAGTTCAAAAATCCATCAATGATTTTCTTAATGTCCCAATCCTTAAATAAATTCTCGAGCATACCTGTTTCAACAAAATCTATGGGGGTATAAGCTTATAACATGCTTAGTAAGATATTTCATTTTATTCGCATCATGACTTCAAACAAGTGTATTGATTCTCACGCATATGCGATGCATGCTGTAATGCTCTAACCTGAAGGCATTACAACCAGCCACATATCCTCTCTTATATAGGACACACAAAGCCTTTATTATCCACATATAAAACATTTATCACTTATAAACACACATAGGGTATCTCATAGGATACGAAACCTGTTTAAACTAAAAACATATACTTCATAAAACATAATCTCCTATTTCAAACATAAAATCTAAGTTGACATCACATAGCCAACAAATTTAGTAGAAACTAAAAAAATCTTTACATGAAATTCTTTTCATTTAAAACTAACATAAACATCCAATTACAACACTAAATGACCTAAACATGTATTTTCTTTAGAAATCCCAATATCTGTATACTAGCTTTCGGCTGGGTAGTCGAGTCCACTATCGCCATCCCTGTTATCAAAGAATAACTCATATCCAGAAAGATCATATACTATATCCTCTTCACCTATACTTGAAATTTAAAAGAATGATGACGACACCCAGTGCGATAACTCCAATCCAAAAACAAATGCATATACACATATAACAAACAAATAATTCATGCTCTTAAGCTAATGCAAACAGTCATATTATTATCTTTCTTAAGCCAACAAAACATACAGTCTAGTATTAGGTATACTCAAATCCTAAACTTGGAGTTACTCAAACCCCATTGAAAATCAAACAACTCTTTGAAAATAATAATCATATACATCTATTGTCACGCCCTAAGGGGTACCCTAAACGTAACAGTCCGCCACACTCAATACTAAAGCTTAAGTATGACAACCTTAGCCATTCCCAAAAGCTTTGATATTAAGTGTAAGGCGTGCTTTCACAATTTTAGAGGACCATACATGGAATTATGAAGCTTAAGAAGATATAATAACATATTAAGAAAAGAGGATTCATAATATTCTTTTATTCATAACGATGTTCTTACATAACTTAGGGACATTTCTCTTTATTCACTAATCTATTACACGAATATTTGTACATCTTATCTAACACTAAACTTCATAGGAATTCCTTATTCAAAAGAAAATACCTGACTGCAGGGTCCTCGTGGCTTCAACCACAAATAAGGGAACTGCAAAAGATATCTATAGGGGTATAAGCTAATAGGCTTAGTGAGAACTATTTCCATAAATAACTTCTTGTAACAAAATTCCAAACAAGTTGTTTAATCAAACAAATGGAATGCAACATACATGTGGACAAACAAAGCATATAGTTTTCCAGGAACTATATGTTGAGCGGATTTACCCCCTCCATTCGGGGTTTGGTGATACATAACCTCAAAACAAGTAGTTTTTGTTAAAAAAAAAAATTTATGCTTTCGACCAATATCACCAAGCACATGAAGTCTACTTGAATTGAGCCTTGCTTTTGGATCTTCTGCCAAGCATTTCCTTAAATGTCGCCAAGCAATCGCTTTCGGTCATTCCGCCAAGTGTTTCTTTTGACCCGAGCTACAATCCTTCTCACCCAAGGATAATAACCCAATGCAATGTGACTCACTTCATGGTATGTATGAATTCATTTATTTACGATATCATAACATTATTATTACCAGATTTAAGGTGATCAAGGAATTTCATACAAATCAAGTGTTATATTAAAACAAACATTAAATCAATTCCGCCCTCGATATTCTTAGGATTCTTTCAAGAATTACCTTTACAGACATATCCGTTTGTCTTTTCTTAATTCTAATGCAACTAAATTACAAACACAAACGAGTAAAGCATTTTAAGGAAATAAACTCACGATGCCATGACGATGATTTCTCTAGCGGATGAGTTGCTCATACACTCCACTTAATCTAAATAGTCTTAGGGATATAGGTATTCTTCCTTGGAATCACCTAACCAAAGAAAATACCCAAGATAAGCATTTCTTGATAATTTTCTTGAATTTTGACAAAACAATCATGAGAACGTTAAAAGTTCATATAAAGAAGAATTTCAATTTAAAACGACCATAACTTGGTCAATTTAACTGGGAATTGCGCATATAATATATCGATTTCTACCTACTCGAAAAGATTAACCCATTTCTAAAACTATTTTTAATAAACAAAATCATATAGGCTCCGAAACAGTAGCGACAATTCACCACGAATTTTCCAACTCAAAATAATTTTGGGTTCAAATATTAGATCATTCAAAATTTGTTTGATAATACTTAGTTATCTATATAATTGAAAAATTCTCTTGTTATAGCTACTTAGCTCATATTTCTTCATGCTCAAGTGTTTGTTGTCCATTTATGTTCCTTAAGTAAAACAATGTCAAATTAAAGGTTTAGAAAACTATAGTTTACAAGAAATTTGTTTTTGTAGATCTTTTAAATGAATACTTTGCTTTTCAAAGAATCACTTCTTATTTGACTCATTACTTTTCCTAGATGACCTTTTTCGAAAAGTAATTTTCTTCTTTCCTAAATTCTCTTCATTTGGTATTATGTTTCCTATTTATTTTCTATACAATTTTTCTTTGTCCATTTGTTTGAAAAGATCTTTATTTGAAAATTTCTCATCTTTTCCTCAAGTTATGTTTTTCATAGAAATCATTTTTTGTACCGAAAATCGTTTTCGTTTGAAAAACAAAGTGTGATAATAAATGATTTAAAAAGTTTTTTATATCAAAAGTAGTTTCTAAAATTATAGTGGGTTCTTTTGTAACTTGAAAAGAATGACTTCATTTTTGTTAAATCATAGATTTTATACTTCACATAAACTTATCTCTAAGTGGTAAAATCTCCTTTTGTCAATTATTTTTAGAATTTGAAATTTTGGACAACATTCTAGATGATCATGATTTATGAGAAATAATAGCAAACAAAAATAACATAAATATTAAAGTCAAGTATTGAGAGTCTTAAATTTTTCAAGGTTGCCGAGACTAAGAAATAGACTAGTCCCAAAAGAAAAATACAATGAAAGAAATAAAAATTTGTTTTGACTTGATGAGGATAAGTCTAAGACTAGAGACTAGTCTTAAAAACAAGAAATAAATAAATTGCATTGCATGAAAATAGATAAATTGCAAGTGAGATTATATACTCTAAAAGTATGTATATATAATAAATAATAATAATAATAATAATAATAATAATACATAGATATAATAACAATAATATGAATAAAATAACAACATAAACATAAATAGATTTTTCATGAACATGAACAAGAGCAATACATGAATATAATGTAGCTTCCATGACACTTAGTCTTTGGAAACTCACACCATGGTTATGTAAAGTTACATGACATGGGAAGAAGAAAACAATAGGAAAAGTTTACCTAAAGAAGGCTTTGGTAGTGTTATGTGGTTATGGGTTATATTATAGGTAGAAAGTGGTTTTGTGATTATTTTGAAGAGAGTTTTGAGAAGATATTTGGAGAAAAGTTTGAGAGAAGAATTTGCGAGAGTTTTTGTAAGAAATTTGTGGGTATTAATTGTGTGAAAGAAGTGAAAGAAGAGGGGGGTATTTATAGGAAATGAGGATGAATTTTTGTATTATTAAAATAAAAGAAAAATAAAACAAATTTGGGGAGGGGGGGAGGGGTGCGCGGCGCTGGCCGTGCATATAGAGAGGGGAGAGAGTTTTTATTTTTTATTTTTGTTGATTAAATGAAGTAATAAGTAAGGTAGATGTGAAATAAAGTTATGTGAAAGGTAAAAAGTAAAGGTTATAGGTTATGGTGTGGTAAGAGTATGTGTAAGAAAAAGTAGAGATAAAAGAATAGTGTAGAATAATAATGAATAGTGTAATGTAAAGTTGTAAACCCCTAAATTTTTGGAATTAGTTTAGCCTAAAAACCCAAAACCAGAAGTTAATCGAAGCTCTAAAAGTCAACAAAACCCTAGTTAGATGTAATAGCTCAAAGTTTGGCAATCCCGAATAAACAACTCGGTGAGGATAAGTAGAAGTTTAGAATGTAGAATAATATGGAATTATCTAAGGCAACATAAAAAGATCAGATTAGTAAAACCGCAACTCGTCTCGAACCCGATCGGACATGATTCTTGAAAAATGTGTCTAGGACCGCAGAATAGTAAAAATATTTCGAATATACCATTAAACTTGTAAAAATATAAGGTTTTCAAAAATATCAATTTTGTAATTTTTCGGTAAGTGAAAATAACAGATATCGCATTTATACGCGTATTTTCTTACTACCGGTACTTTATTAATCATATCTACTTTACATTACACTATTCATTACTATTCTACATTATTCTTTTATCTCTACTTTTTCTTACACCTACTCTTACAAACACCATATCCTATAACCTTTACTTTTTACTTTTCCCATAACTTTATTTCATATCTACCTTACATATTACTTCTTTTATTTAACAAAAAGCGAAAAAATAAAATCTCTCCCCCTCTTTATCAAGGTGGCCGATGCCCCCTTTGTCCTCTCTCCTCAAATTTTTTAATTTTTATTTATTTTAATCATACAAAAATCCCTCCACATTTTTTCTATAAATATCCCCTCCTCTTTCACTTCTTTCACACAATTACTACCCACAAATTCTTACAAAAACTCTTCTAAAGCCTCTTCTCAAAACTTTCTCAAAATATCCTCCCAAAACTCTCTCAAATTTATTCTAAAACAACATCTACCAACAACTAAAACCCATAACCACATAACAATACCAAAGTCTTCTTTAGGTAACCATTCCATATTATTTTCTTTTTCTCATGTCATGTAACTTTACATGATCATAGTGTAAGTTTCCAAAGACTAAATGTTATGGAAGCTACATTATGTTCATGTATTGTTCTTGTTCATGAAAATCTATTTATGTTTATGTTATTATTTTGTTCATATTATTGTTATTATATCTAAGTATTATTATCTATATATATACATATTCTTTAGAGCATATAAACTCACTTGCAATTTATTTATTTATTCTTTGTTATTTTAATACTAGTCTCTAGTCTTAGACTTGCCATCATCAAGTCAAAACAAATTTTTTCTTTCTTTCATTTTATTTTATTTTGGGACTAGTCTACTTCTTAGTCTCAGAAGCCTTGAAAAAGCTAAGACTCCCAATACTTGACTTTATTATTTATGTTATTTTGCTTGCTATTATTTTCTCATAATTCATGTTCATTTAAATTGTTGTCCAAAGTTTCAAGTTCTAAAAATAATTGACACAAAGGAGATTTTGATACTTAAAAATAAGTTTATGTAAAGTATAAGATCTATGGTTTAAACAAAAATAAAGTTATCTATTTTCAAGTTAAAAAAAACTCATTAAAATATTTATTTTGAAACTACTTTTGTAATGAAAATCTTCTTAAAACCTTTAATATTCCACTTTGTTTTTCAAAAGAAAATAATTGTTGGTACAAAAATGATTTTTATGAAAAAGATAGCATAATGAAAGAATGAGGAATTTTCAAATAAAACTTTTTGCAAACAAATAGACCAAGAAATTCGTATAGGAAAAATAATATTAATATAGAAAACTTAGAAAGAAGAAAATTTATTTTCAAAAAGTTACTAGGAAATATATATATAAGTCAACATAAAACATTTTTGTAAAACAAAAGAAACAAAATATTCATTTTAAGAGACCTACAAAAAAAAAAAAATGAATTCTTGTAAAATATATTTTTCTAAAAACTCTAAAACCAACATGATTTTATTTGAGCAACATCAATGGACAACAAACACTTGAGCATGAATAAATATAAGCTAAGTAACCATAAAAAGAGAATTTTTCAACTATATAGATAACTAAGTATTTATTAAACAAATTTTCATTGCTTGAACCAAAGTTGTTTTTGAAATGGAAAATCCGTGGAATTTTGTCGCCACTGTTTCAGAGCCTATATGACCTTCTTTGTTAAAAATAATTTTAGAAATGGGTAGATTTTTTTGAGTAGGTAGAAATCGGTATATTATATGCGCGATTCCGAGTTAAAATGACCAAGTTATGACCATTTAAGTTGGAACTTTCCCTTATACGAATTTAACGTTCTTTTGACATTGTCTTGTCAAAATTCAAGAAAATCATCAAGAAAAACTCATTGTAGGTATTTTCTTTGGCTAGGTAACTCCGAGGAAAGATTCCTATATCCCGAAGATTATTTCGATTGAGTGGAGTGTGTGAATGACTCATCCGTAGAGAAGAATAGTCGCCATGGCATCGTGAGTTTATTTCCTTTAAATGCTATACTTGTTGTGCTTGTAATTTAGTTGCATTAGAGCTAGGAAAAGATAAATGGATATGTATGTAAAATAATTCTTTAAAATAATCCTAAAGAATATCAAGACTGGAATTGATTTTAATGATTGTTTTAGTATAACACTTGCTTTGTATGAAATTCTTTGATCGTCTTAAATTTGATAATAATAATATTATGGTATCATAAACAAATGGATTCATGCATACCATGAAGTGAGTCACATTGCATTTAGGTTATTATCCTTGGGTGAGAAGGATAGTAAGATCATGTCGAAAGCAATACTTGGCCAAGGATTCGAAAGCAATTGCTTGGCGATGTTATGGAAAAAGGAAATGCTTGGCGGAAAATCAAAAAACAAGGCTCGATTCAAGTAGACTTCCATGCTTGGACATTGGTCGAAAGCGTAAATCTTTTTAACTAAAACTACTTGTTTCGAGGTTATGTATCACTAAACCCCGAATGGAGGGCGCAAATCCATTCAACATATAGTTTCGGAAAACTATATGTCTTGTTTGCCCACATGTATGTTGCATTTCATTTGTTTGATTAAATAACTTGTTTGAAACTTTGTTACAAGAAGTTATTTATAGAAATAATTCTCACTAAGCCTGTTAGCTTATACGCCCATAGATATCTTTTGCAGTTTCCCTATTTATGGTTAAGGCCACGAGGACCCTACGGTCAGGTAATTTTTTTTGGATAAAGGAAATTCTAGATGAAGTTAGTATTAGTAATAATGTACAAATATTCTTGTAATAGATTAGTGATCAAAGGAAATGTCCTTAAGTTGTAAAGATCATTGTTATAAGTAATTGAATGTTATGAATCATCTTTTCTTAATATATTATTATATCTTCTTAAGCTTCATAATTCCATGTATGGTCCTCTAAAATTGTGAAAGCACGCCTTACACTTAATATCAAAGCTTTTGGAGAGTGGCTAAGGTCATACTTAAGCTTTAATATTGAGTGTGGCGGACTGTTACGTTTAGGGTACTCCTTGGGGCATGACAAAAGTAGATATGACTAATAAAGTACCGGTAGTAAGAAAATACGCGTATAATAGCGATATCTGTTATTTTTACTTACTGAAAAATTATAAAACTATTTTTGACAACCTTATATTTTTAGGAGTCTAACGGTATATTCGGAATATTTTTACTATTCCGAGCCTTGAGACACGTTTTTCAAGAACTATGTCCGATTGTGTTCAAGACGATTTGTGGTTTTACTAATCTGATCTTTTTAAGCACCCTCAAGTAATTACGTATTATTCTACATTCTAAACTCTTACTTACATTCTCCAAGTTGCTTATTCGGGATTGCGAAACTTAAGCTATTACGTCTAACTAGGATTTTGTTGACTTTAGAGTTCCAGTTGACTTTCAATTAAGGTTTTAGGCTAAACCGATTCAAAAAATTTGGGGTTTTACAACCTACCCCCCTTAAAGAAAGTTTTGTCCTCAAAACTTGGAAATTCATATTTGCAGCTTCAAACAACTTGGGTACTTGGGTTACATCTCATCCAAAGTTCCTTATGTTGCTTCTTCTTGGAAGAGATTTCTCTTATTTGATTTCCTTATTTTCCAACTTTTGAACTTTTTAGCTAAAGATTTGTACTAGGTATTCCTTACAGGGAAGATCCCCTTTTTAAGAGTACTAACTTTATCTCTGAAACTGATCCCTTGGTCAATCGTTGTATAAAGATTTTGGGATATGTCGCATACTTCTAACAGGTTTAGATGACAAACTAAACTTCCAACTTGTTTTATTATTTTCAAAAGATCCAATGAGTGCACATGATGTACATTCTTTATCCTTAAGTATACTTGATCTCCGTTCTAATTTTCTAGGGTCCTCATATTCTGATCAGTCTCACCCTTTTTGTTTATCTTGTGTCATTCTCATTCTTTGAAATCTGTGATACACACTCTTCTTCAAAGTTTGAATTGTTCTCTTTGATTGTCCGTTATATAGCATCAGAGGGTATCTTTCTCTTCAAAATTTCTTGTTAGCTCAACACTTAGGTACCATTCTTATGTCCTGAGTTGTTATGATTCTGACTAGGACCCTTTGCTTTCATATCAGTTTCTTTTATAAGGCGTTGCCAGCTTGTATATGGAAAACGTTACATTGGTTGATTAAAAAAAAATGAGCCAACTTGGTTAATTGATCATAAATGTCCTTGCCTTCCTGTTGGTACAGTTGGAAATTCGCAATCTTAGGAAGTCAAATTCTATTCTTATTCTGGTATCGGCAAAGGTTTTATAGATCTTCATCTTTTGGAGTTCTCACTTTCTTGTCAATACTTTGATTATTCTTATCTTATTACTAACGTTCTTTGAAACTTCGGTATTTCTGAGTTCTTGCTTGAATGTGTCGTTAATCCTAAGTTTATGGATTGTACTCCTAATTTTTTTTTACTTAATGCCTTGTCTTCCGTTCACACAAAATCATCCTTTAGTTTCCTTAATATTGTCTTCGTTGTCTTTCCATACACTTTCCTTCCTATATTACCTCTTTATCCCTTGTATCTTCTTATCTGAGCATTTAAGCTTCTTTATTCTTTCCCATCAAAGTTGGTTTCAATTATATTTGTCACGCCCGGGGGGTACTCTAGACGTGGCAGTCCGCCGCATATAATATTAAAGCTAATGAATGACAACCTTAGTCATGCAGGAGCTTCGATATCACATGCAAGGCGTACTTCCAAGATAGTAGGAGACTCACAGGGGTATTACATTTTAAGTAGATAATAAAAGCAAGAAAGAACTTATATAATTAAACATAAGATTTCCACAAATAATATCCTTACATCATCTTAGGGGCATTCCCCCGCTTTAATAGTCCTTCAAAATAACAATAACTATAACATAAGCCTACTATAGAGATTTTCCTAGAAGCCTATATTCAAAACTTAAATACATAAAGCTTCTCCCAAAAACTCCTAGTAGCTTATACTCGTACCTAGCATACGGGGCTCTTTGGGGCCAACCAAAGGTAATCGTACTGTAACAAAAAGCTATAAGGGTATAAGCAAAACTAGCTTAGTGAGATAATTCCATCTATAAGACATTTCCATAATTCATACAAGTATTTTAAATCAAAACATATGAAAATGCACCAATCATATGAACAAGCAAGATACACATCATTAACCAGAAATCAAGTGTAGCATAGATTTAACGCCCTCCATGATAAGGGTTGGGAGGTTACAGGCCCATACGATCATCAATATCCGCAGATTTATCGGCTCTTGCTTGCCCTGTAGACTTTCTGGCTCTTACCAGCCATCAATACCATTTCCTCGTTTCCCCACACAAAGAATAGTAGTGAAACAAATGTGACTCATGTGAATGATATGCATGAATTGATTTCAATATAAAATTTAACCATAGATGTTTAGTTCAAGTTAAAGGCGATCAACACAATTTTCATCATATCAAAACAAGAATCACAATTTATTTATCAAACCAACTTCCGATATTCTTAACTTGCATTCAATCATTCATAATACCAAGTCACATAATAATTATCCATTTTATCTTTTTCTTAATTGCTAGTGCTACTAATTACAAACACAAAACAAGGAAATGTAACTTAGTAAAAGGAATAACTCACACCATATCGGTAGAGCTAATCGAAATAGTCCTCTGGATAGACGATCTCAGGTCCTTCATTACCTAAACAAGATGAAATACCCAAAATGAGTCTTTCATAGAACTTCTATTCTTGAAGATTCTAAACTTTTCTTAAAATCACGGTAAAATCGTATAAGAGGAAATTCCAACTTAAAATGGCCATAACTTGCTCATTTTAACTCGGAATTTTGCAAATAATATATCGTTTTCTACCTAATCGAAAAGATCTACACATTTTTAAACTTATTTTCATAAAACTAAGTTGTTTGGGTCCCGAAAAGGCAGCGACCAGATTCATTACGAATTTGCAAAAACTTGATTTCTTCCTTTTATCAAAAGCTCACTTGAAGAGTTAGATTCTCCAAATTTTTGTAATCTTTTTGAAAGGTATAAACATATATGTCTGACTCATAACAAATGTATGAAGTTATCTCAATTTAGAAAAAGTAAAGTTTTGAAAGATTTCGAATTTATGAATTTTGAAGTATCCTTTTTACTTTGAAAGATTTTGAGTTATTGAAATGAGTATTTCTTTCTCTAAATTTAATTGCTTGTAATTGCTTTAAAAATTATTTTAAGTTGTTTATATGAGTATCTTATTTTCATAATCTTCTTAATTTCTTAAGGAATGATTTATTTTCTAAACTTAGCTTCCAAACTTTTTGAAAGTATTTGACACTTCTATATTTAAAAAAATGACTTCTTGATTTCTTGAGATCATCTATTTAATGAAAGGAATTTCTATTATATGAAGAAAAGAAGAAGTTGTTGAAGAATCCTTGTTTTCTTAAAAATCCTTTTTATGTATGTTTTTAAAAATCTATTAGAAACTCCTCTAAGTTTGTTTAAAAAAATGGCTTCTTAGTTCTTAGAAAAACATTAACTACTTATTTTTGTTTCTAGAAAAGAATCTTTATTTTTAAGAAAATATTTCTTCATTTGTTTTGTTGAGACAAAACGATTATGTTCATACATGAAATGAGTCATAAGTTATGAAAACATAAAGGAACATAATACTTGAAAAGATAAGCTAATGAGAAAATAAATCAAGTATTGGAACCTTAGCTTGTTCAAGGTATCCCGGGACTAAGAAAAGACTAGTCCCAAAAGAAAAAGAAAATATTTTGACTTGATGAGGACAAGTCTAAGATTAGAAAGACTAGTCTTAAAAACAACTTGAAATTAAATAAATAGCAAGAAAGTAAATAAATTGCAAGATAATGAGCTTATATGCTCTAAACATTATATATAGCTATATAGATATATTAGATAGTAATGAACATAAAAGAACATAAAGGAGTTTGAGATTATGAACAAAAACAAAGTATGAACCTATTGTTGCTTTCTTAACTTTCATGGTTTTAGAAAACACACACTAAGTTCATGTTAAGTAGATGAACATAGGAATTTCTTGAAGAAAATTTACCTAAAAGAGATGAACTAAAGAGAGCTTCTTGGAAGAGAATTCTTAAGGAATTTTTAGAGAGTAACTTTAGTAAAGAAGTGGTGTGAAAGAAGTGAAAGTATGAAGGGGTATTTATAAGAAAATGTGGGAGATAAATTGTGTTAATTAAATATAGTAAAAATAAAACAAATTGGCACAAATGGGGGGTGGCCGACGCAAAAGAGGGTGAGAGAGAGTGAAATTTATTTTTTTTGTTATTTTGTTAATTAAAAGTAAGAAATGAAAGATGTGAAATTGTATTGGAAATGAAAATGTGTAAGTAATAGGTGTATGGGTTATAAAAGTAGGTTGTAAGAAAAAGTAGAGATAGATGAATAGTATAGAATAGTAGAAAATAGTGTAATGTAAAGTAGACATGATAATTAAATACCTGTAGTAAGAAAATACGCGTATAAATGCGATATCTGATATTTTTAGCTTCCGAAAAATTACGAAATTGATATTTTTGGAAATCTTATATTTTTACGAGTCTAATGGTATATTCAGAATATTTTTCTTATTTCGGGCTCTAGGACAAGTTTTTCGAAAACTGTGTCCGATCGGGTTCAAATGACACTCGAATTTTGCAAAACTGATATTTTCACATAACCTATAGCTATTATGAACTATTATAGCTAATTATTCCAACTTCATTTTCTAGGGCTAAAGAAAACGGCAATGCCGGACTTAAGCGGTTACGGTAGACTAGGGTTTTGTTGACTCTGGAAAATCCGGTTGACTTTTGATTATGGTTCAAGCTATAATTCGAATCCAAAAATTTCGGGGATTTACAACCTACCCTGTAAACTCCCGAAAAATTCATAATTCTTAGAAATAATCCTAGAAGTCTAATATCAAAATTCAAATCCCGGAAAATCGACTCAAGATAAAAATCCAATTCTAGACCGAGTCAAACACCGGAAACGAAACCCTAAAAATCGAACCAAGTTAAAACTTAATTCCAAATAAGATCAAAAACGAGATTTCTTAGTCTCGAGAAAACGAGAACCCTTGAAACAAAATATAAAGTCCAACTACCAGTTTAATCAACGTCCGTACGCCAATCAAATCATCTAGCTAATTCCTAAAACGCAAATCAAATGATAGATCCAAATACCGCTTAACAACAAAATGATATGATCTTAAATCCTTCGGCAAAATTTTAGAATCACAATTTTCAATTTTCACCAAAAGGCAAACTGAGTCAACTCCTAGACTCGGTTAAACGATCTCGAGAACTAAAAACTATTAAATAATTACAAATAAAATAAGATAAACCATAGATGTCGAGCTAAAAATATAAAACGATCAAAACTCGAAAATTATACAACTTACGAATATCTCGACGAAACCAGAAGTCAAACTAAAACCCTAAAGTCAACAAAGCCTATAACGAACCCTAGTGTTTAAGATCCGGCAATTCGCGTTTTCAAACCCTAGAAAACGAAATTAAGCCAATAGCTTAAAATAGTTTGTAATAATATAGGGTAATATAAAAATATTAAATTTTGCGAATTTCGAGTGTCCTTTGAACTCAGACGATCAGTTCTCGAAAAGCGTATCTTGAGCTCGAAATGTTAAAAGTATTCCGTTTATACCAATAGACTCGTAAAAATATAAGGATTCCAAAAATATCAGTTTTAGAATTTTTCGGTAGCTAAAAATCACAGATATCGCATTATTACACGTATTTTTATTACTACCGGTACTTTAATTGTCTAGTCTACTATATATAATACCTTTCTACTATTCATTATTGTTTCACTATCTCTACTTTTTCTTGCACTTATATCTTACTACTTACATACCTATTTTCTTACTTTTTATATTTCCAATACATCTGATATCAAATCATACCTTACATATTAATTATTTTCTTACAAAATTCACACAAAAATCAACTCACTCCCTCTCTTACACACCATGGTTGGCGCAAATGCTCCCTCTTTCCCTCTCATTTATTTTCTTTTTCAATTTATTTTATTACATCAAAAATTCACTTCAAAAATTCTATAAATACCCCCTTCCTCTTTCATTCTTTCACACAATTCATTCTACCACCAAAACTCTCTCAAATTCACTACACAAACTCTCTCCATGAACTTTTTCTCTACCAAAACTCTCTTTCACCAAACACTCACAAGAATTTCCCTTTATACAATACAACTACCATTTCTCTATAACCACATAACCATACATTCACTACCATCTTTATACCACAAAAATACCTTAGGTAAAAATTTCTTTCAACCATTTAATTATCCATGTCATGTAACTTAGCATGACTATGGTGTTGTTTTGAAACTCATATGAGTAGTAAAAGCAACAACATGTTCATATTTTGTTCTTATACATAAGCTTTCTATTTTATTATGTTGTTATTATTATTGTTATTATTTGCTTCTAATATAACTTATATATAGTATTATGTATATTATGTATATATATTTATTTAGAGCATATAAGTCATTTGTTATTTATTTACTTTCAAGTTATGCAATTTATTTATTTCATGTTGTTATTAAGACTAGTCTTTCTAGTCTTAGACTTGTCCATATCAAGTCAAAACAATCTTTTATTTATTTTGTTTAATCTTTCGGGAGTAGTCCGTTCTTAGTCCCGGGACGTCTTGATGAAGTTAAGGCTCCAATACTTGATCGAGATACCTTGATGAAGCTAAGGTTCCAATACTTGATATTTTATTTTCTTGTTTATTATTATTTCTAGTATTTTCTTATGTTCTTATTACTTTATATGCTCATATTACTTGCATTTACATAATGTTAATGTCTTAACTAATCTAAAAATAGAATTTTACTTTACTAAATGAACTCAAAGCTAGATTTTCGATTATATGATTTATCAAAAAATCATAAAGTTATTATCAACAACATAAAAATAGAGTTTTCTCAACGTTTTCTTAAATAACAAAAATAGATTACCAAGGAAACATAAGAAATAAATATTTTCTTTGAATATTGTGTTAATCCAAGCTTTAGTAAAATAATTTATTAATATTAAAAAATTTTACAAAAAGCCTAAGATTTAAACTCTTTAAACTTCATAATAAAACTAAGAAAACAAACTAATTTTCAAAGTTAAGATAAAAATCAACTCATAAAGTTATGAACCCACTTAGGAAAAATAATGATTTTCAAATTTCTAAAAAGAGGAACTCATTTTCAAAAGAATATAAACAAAGTAAGATTAACAATAATGGATTTTATCAATAAAGATGATTCTTTTCAAAAGAAATGAAAGAACAAGTTTTAGAAAGCAAAAGCTTATATTTTAGAAATGAATATAAGAAGATAAGACTCATTTTCTAAAACCATCCTAAATACAAAATTATGAAAAGGGTTTTCATCAACTTAATATACTTTTGATAAATTTGATCTTTAATCACTAGGAGTAAAATTTATGCAAGACTAATGGTTAAAGGAAAATTTAACTTGTTTTGGAAAAATGAATGAAGAAAATAAAATAAGAATATATTCAAATTATAACAACCTATGAAGATATAAAGTTTCTTCAAAAGACTTGAAACAAAATTGTCGAAGCTAAAGTTTTAATAAATCAAAATGAATTGTTTTATGAAATAAATTGTTGAGACATTACCATTAGAAATCTTACATATAAAGTGAGCTTATCTATATACTCGAAGAATTTATCAATTATATATATATATATCTATATGTTTACTAAAGGATTTTCTTTAAAATGAAGTTGAGTTAGAAATGGATTTGCAAAAGTTTAGAAATAATTCGTTTTAAATATGTACCCAACGTTTTCGGAACCCAAATTACCTTTTATGACAAAGATAAGTTTAGAAATGGATAGATATTTCAAATAGGTAGAAAACGGTATATTATATGCACAATTCCGAGTTAAAATGAACAAGTTATGGCCACTTTAAGTTGGAATTTCCTCTTATACGATTTTACCGCGATTTTAAGTAAAGTTTAGAATCTCCAAGAGTAGAAATTTCTTGAGAGACTCATCTTGGGTATTCCAATTGTCTAGGTGATGAAGGATACGAGAATACCCTGCCCGAGGATTACTACAATTAGGAAGATTGCAAAATGGACGAGTGAGTTATTCCTTCTAATTTCGTTACCTTGCTTGTGCTTGTAAAGTAGTAGCATTAGTATACTAAGAAAAGATAAAAATGGATATATATATCTAGGGAATTCGGGATTATGTGTATATATGTGATTCTATGTTTATGCGTGAAATGAGAATTAAGAATATCGCAACTTCAAACTGTTTGTTTAAATAATTTTGTTTACTTACTTGTATGCCTGTTTATTGTTTGCTAAATTGATTGATCGCCTCTAATAAAGCTTAACAAGGTTTGGCTTAAGAAAAATAAAACGTTCATGCATAGCATCCATCGAGTCACATCTATTTTGGAAGGCTGCTACTCCTACGCGTAGAGTTGGATTGGTTGTGATCATGTGGTGTCACGGGCCATGTTCCTTCCTGGAGAATCCAAATCGCTCGGGAAAAGCGACTCTAGGTTCGGAGTCGAGCCAACCGAACGCTGTGGGTAAAGACCTGGGGACTAGCAGTAGAAGGTCGATGACCTTTAACCCCGATTCCCTAACCTTTGATATGGAGGGGTAAATCTGTTCTATATATGGTTTTCGGATAACTATATATATTTGCGTAATCATGTGATCGTTGCATTGTATGCATATCATATGTGTGAAAATATAAATAAACTTGCTTGAAAATATGGTGCAAATGAAAGGAATATCTCACTAAGCTAGTTGTAGCTTATACCCTATAGATTTTGTTGAAACAGATACACCCATGGCTTAAATTGAGGATCATGACATTAAGAAAGTCATAGAAGGATTAAGCTTCTATGAAGGAAATGGAATCATAAGATGAAGTAATTTTGTAAGGTCTTTATATGTAATATATGATAGTGATGTATATTTATTGGAAGATAATAGAGGATATGCCCCTAAGAATTGAAATGAAATATGTATGTTTTATGATAAGTATTCTCTTTGCCTTGTTACTTATTTATTATCAATATAAATTGCGCTACTCCGATGCGTTCCTTGGTTGTGATGTACGCTTTATACATGGTATGAAAACCTTTGCGTGACTGACGTAGTCATTCCTAGGCTTTAGTATTGTGTACAGGGATTGCCATGTTTAGGGTACCTCTTGAGGCGTGACATACCCCCTTTAAGGAAAGTTTTGTCCTCAAAACTTGAAATTCATACCTGATTCTTTAAACAAACTTGGATATTTCTAGCGTATGTCGCTTTCCGCCTCCCAAGTTGCTTCCTCGTGTGAGTGGTTTCTCCATAGAACCTTCACATACTTGATTTCCTTGTTCCAAAGCTTCTGCACCTTGTGATCTAGGATCTGAACTGGGTGCTCCTCATATGTGAGATTTTCTTTCAACCGAACTGGTTCCAAATCTACAATCCTAGTGGGATCTGACATATGTTTCCGTAGAACTAACACATGGAATACATTGTGGATTCCAGATAGGCTAGGATAGAGTGCCAGATGGTAAGCAAGATCTCCTACTCTTTCAAGCACTTTAAAAGGTCTAACATATTGTAGGCTCAACTTTCCTTGTGCTCGAACTCGGTGAATACTCTTGATGGGTTTTCCTTCAAGTACACATGGTCTTTAACTTCAAACTCAAGTGTACGTCTCTTCATATCCGCCCAACTCTTTTGCCTATCTTGTGCTTCCTTCATCTTTTTTCGGATGATCTGCACCTTATCGGCCGCATCTTGTACCAAGTCAGGTCCGATGCTCAACTTTTTACATCGTCCCAAAACAAAGGTGATCGGCATCGCCTTCCATACAACGCTTCATAAGGTGGCATCTAAATCGTAGAGTGGTAGCTGTTGTTGTAAGCAAACTCTACCAAAGGTAGGTGTGTGTCCCAACTACCTTTAAACTCTATCACACAAGCTCGCAACATATCCTCCAAGGTCTATATGGTTCTCTCCGATTGACCATCTGTTTGAGGGTAATAAGCAATACTGAAGTGTAGCTTTGTTCCCATACATCTTTGTAAGCTTGTCCAGAATTTGGACACAAACCTTGGGTCTCGGTCGGAGACTATCCCTGCGGGTACTCCATGCAATCGCACAATTTCCCTTATGTATATCCTTACCAACTTATCCATGGAGTAGGTCATGTTGATTGGGAGCAAATGTGCCGACTTTGTCAATCGATCTACTATGACCCAAATAGAATCATATCCTGCAGAAGTCTTTGGCAATCCGCACACAAAATCCATTGTGATTTGATCCCATTTCCATTCGGGTATCGACAGGGTTTCAAAAGTCCTCCAGGTCTGTGGTGTTCCACTTTCACTTATTGGCACGTGGAACACTTTAGCACAAAATCTGCCACATCTCTTTTCATTCCGTTCCACCAGTAGTGGCTTTTCAGGTCTTGGTACATTTTTGTTCCTCCTGGATGCATGGTATATCTTGAATGGTGTGCTTCATTCCTGATTTCCTTCCTCATATCCTCATCATCCAGAACACATAACCTTCCCTTCATTCTTACCACTTCATCTTCATCATTGGCAAAATCGATGTATTTTCCTTCTTGTACTTCTCCTTTGATCTTCTGAATTGTCGCATCATATCGCTGGGCCTCCTTGATTCTCTTTACTAAGGTGGGTTCCATGACAAGGCTAGCGATTTCCACTTCCACAATTTGCCCTATGCATTCGATACTCATTCTTTCAAATTCCTTTATTAGCTCTTTCTTATCCGTGAACAAGGTAGCTACTTCTCCATAATTCTTTCTACTAAGGGCATCTGCAACTGCGTTCACTCTCCCTGGACAGTAATTTATCCCAAAGTCATAATCTTTGATGAATTCCAACCATCTCCATTGTTGCATATTCAACTCCTTCTGTGTGAATAGATACTTGAGGCTCTTATGGTTGGTGTAGATTTCACATCTTTGTCCATACAGGTAATATCTCCATAATTTGAGTGCGAATACAACGGAGGCTAACTCCAAATCTCGAGTAGGGGAATTCTGTCCATGAGGCCTAAGCTGTCGTGATGCATAGGCGATCACTTTTCCATCTTGCATCAACACGCATCTAAGACCATTTCTGGAGGCGTCACTGTGTACCGTATACGACTTCTTGAGATATGGTAGAATCAAGATTGGGGCAGAAACAAGCCTTTTCTTCAACTCTTGAAAACCTTATTCTCTCTTCTCTGTCCAAATGAACTTCTCATCTTTCTGAGTCAACTGAGTGAGGGGTTTGGCGATGGTAGAAAAATTCTTTACAAACTTTCTATAATATCTAACCGATCCAAGACAACTTCTCACCTCAGTCACAGTCTTAGGTTGCTTCCAATCCATCACTGCCTTAATCTTCTCAGGGTCCACCGATATTCCTTCTCCATATATCACATGTCCTAGGAAAGATATCCGATCCAACCAAAAGTCACACTTAGATAGCTTGGCGTACAACTTATGCCCACGCAAGGTCTGTAATGCCATTCTTAAGTGTTCCTCATGTTACTTCCGTGTCTTTGAGTAGATCAGAATGTTGTCGATGAAGACTATCATGCATTTATCCAACAGGAGCTTATATGCTCGATCCATGAGATCCATGAAAGCTGCTGGTGCGTTGGTTAATCCAAAAGGCATTACCAAAAACTCGTAATGTCCATAGCGAGTTTTGAAAGCTGTCTTCGGTACATCCTTAGGTTTAATCCTCAACTGGTGGTATTTTGATCGTAGATCGATCCTTCAAAAGACGCTTGCTCCTTGAAGTTGGTAAAAAAAATCATCGATCCTTGGGAGTGGATACTTGTTCTTGATGGTAACTTTGTTGAGCTCCCGATAGTCGATGCATAAGCGCATGAAACCATCCTTCTTCTTTACGAACAACATTGGTGTTCCCCAAGGTGATACACTTAGTCGGATAAAACCTTGATCTAACAAGTCTTGCAACTGAATCTTCAACTCCTTAAGCTCCACTGGTGCTATCCGATAGGGTTCCTTTGATATTGGCTCTATATTGACCAATAGATCGATTTTGAAATCTATCTCTCTCTTTGGTGGCAATCCAGGTAGTCCATCTGGAAACACATCCAGGAATTCCTTGACTACGGGTATGGATCCAAGCTCAGGCTTTTCTTCTTCTTCTTCATCCAGGTTACTTAGGTTGATCTCATCATCGTCCATTAACTCGAACGAGTTTAACTTCACCGTAGATTCACCTCTGAATACTACTTCACCTCCATTTTGATCCTTAAACTTCACTTCCTTATGTTTACAATCCATTAATGCTTTGACAGATGTTAACCAACTCATTCCCAAGATTACTTCGTATTTACTCATCTCCAGGATTATTAGGTCACACTTGGAGTGACTTCCTTGTATCTTCATTGGACAGCCTTTAAGCATTTCTTTAGTCGTCACTATGCTTTCGGTGGGGGTCTTAACTCGAAAACCGATAGCGATAGTATCTATGGGCAATTCAGTTTGTTTAGCCAGGCTAACGGTGATAAAGGAATGTGTAGCTCCCGTGTCGAACAAAGCATAAGCGGTTTGACTAGCTATGCGTATATGTCCTGCACTCGAATTTTTTAACTCATTATGAGGCTGGTATACTTAAGCTATTTGCGGTATAAAACTTTATACTTCTAGCATAAGATTAGAACATAGGATACTTAATAACTGGGATCAAAGGTAGAGGATTTTTGATTCTAACCTGTCACCAGTCCAAAATCTGGGCCACAATCTCCATCCATGGCTGCTAGCTCCGCTCCTTCATCATCCGACTCCTCACATACCCATTGTCCTTCCAAGTTGTATATCCTCATTCCGTGGACAGCTGCTCCAGATCGGCTCGAATTGGTCCCTCCACTTCCATTCTTTGCCGGTACTGCTCCTCCCGTAGAACCAAACGGTCTAGCTGGGGCATTCTTCCTTTCTGAGCATTCATTGGCGAAGTGCCCAGTTTGCTTGCACAGGAAGCAAATGGTGGAAGCTTTCTTCGGGCAATCATCGATCTTGTGGCTTAGGTCTCCACAAAAATAACATTTGTGTTGAAGAAGGGGGCACCTCTTTGGATAATGTTCCTTCTTACATTTCCAGCATGTCACTTTGATCTCAGGTGTCTCCTTGTTGCCACTAACACTTCCTCTGAAACTGTGGAAGGGTTTAGACTTTTTGCTTTGGAAGCTGGGGCTGTAGCTATCTTGTGCCTTCTTTTCGAACATAGAGGTTCGCTTCTTTGGTGCCTTACTTTTTCTCTTCTTGGCTCCCTCTATGATACAAGCCCTTTCAACCAGCTCACGAAGGGTCCTCAGATCCAACTCCTCCAAATGCATTCTTAAATCTTCATCCAGGCCACTCGGAAATACTTGCCTCTTCAGTTCCTCACTATGCTTGAAGGATTCAGGCGCGTATTGGAGTAGACGGCTAAACTCCGTCTCGTACTGCTCTATTGTCCTTCCCTTTTGGGATATGTGGAGGAAGTCTCCACTATACTGTACCCTCAAGCTCCCAGGGAAATAGTTGTCCAAAACCTCTCTACGAAAGGCTGCCCAGGTTACGGGTGGTAGCAATTTCCTACTTTTCTACTCCCACCATATCCTAGCATTGAATCTCAACATGTACGTGCCATAATCCAAGCATAGATGATGGGGGACTTTGTAGGCGGCAAACGACCTTTCAATCTGTGTTGGCCAGTCTTCAGCTTCGTCCGGCTTTACGAAATTTCCGTCGAAATATCTGTTGCTTTTTATGAAGTCTGGCAAGGAACTTCTGTAAGGTTAAGGTGGCGGTAGTGCTGGCAAAGGGATAGTATGAGACTCAGCTTCTGGGGCTGCAGGTGCCTCAACGGTTACTTCTAGTGCATTTGCAGCAGGCAGTGGCATTTTTTGCATGCTGCATGAAATTATTGAGTAGCCCACTAGTTGGTTGATGGCAGCCCACACATCGCCTTGTTGATTCGGTGGGGGATTTGGGGCTTGTTGTCCTGCCGAGGGATTCTCTGGTTCTGCTAGTATATTATTAGAAGCGCGACGTTTGCGTCTTCTACCTCTCCTACCACGTCTGTTAATTTTTAGACTTCATAAATTTTCGCAACAAGGGAAAAGATTGGAAGTGTCGAAAATTGCAAAGAAAATATTTAAGGCAATCAAATCTAGGAATCATCAAATCACATAAAATACTTGCATTCAAAATAAAAGAGGGAATTAATAATCCTTACATAACCTTGAGAAGGTAGAAACCATTCCCAACAAAAGATAATTGTCTAAATAAGGAAACATTTAGAACATAAACATTTAAAAGTAAAACATTAATGCACTTAAAACAAAGATAAGCCTAGGAAAAGGCTAGGTTGGACTTGTTGGGTTATGCTCCCTTCTTTCATTCCTTCCTTCTCTCCTTCAAACTTCTTCTTTTTACGGGGATGGCGCTGGGTTCATACTCCTGTTGGTGGAACCTTTGTGGCGTTTGACAAATTGCCGCAGGTATTGACTCACGGTCATTCTCTTTCCTCGGTACCGTGAGGTGATCTCCGCCTGAGATGGCCAAACTTCGTCATGCACGGAAATCCTTTCTCCACGGGTCGTTCCATTCGTTTCCTCCGGTCCTTCTAGGTTTCCTCCCTCCGGTGCCACTGCTATTGCGGGGATCTGAGATCTGCTTCTCAGGAATTTATTTGGATCAAATGCATTATCTCTTCTCCCCTCCTCTTCAGAATCAGAGATCATTACTGGGTTATTCCTTGCAATGGTCTCCATAGGTACATCTTGGCTCAACCTTTGGGTGGTGCCTGACTGGGGATCAAAGGGCTGTCTTCCTAGAAAGATGCAGACTGTGTGTCTTTAGGCTCCGAGTCTTCATTCGGATCTCCTTCTAGCTACCATCAGTCTCTCCATTCCCTTCGTTTGCTTGGGCCTCCTCCATGATGAAGTCCTCATTTGGGATAATGTCTAGTTGCATTCCGATGGAGTTGGGCTGGGTATTTTACTCTGATGGCATAGGGACAATCCGTCGGTAAGCGGCATACCAATAAAATCACTCTTCAGCATCTGCCCTCAGCCAGTTCGTATGATCTGCCAACTCATCATGTGCGTAGATGTACAGAGGTCCCAACTTATTCCAAGTCTGGAAGTCTGGTTCCTGTCGCCCTCCTTCCGCTTTCAAGATGAAGGTCATCTGTTGCAGCATAGTCTTCCGGTACATAAAAACCATCATTCTTTCGACCACATAGATAACTTCTACATCACTCCATCTCCGATTGCTTACAGCGTCGAAGCTTAGCTCCTTGGGCAAGTTCCTCCACAGGGAATGTCTCAATCCTTTCTTCCATAACTTGAACATTTCGCGGGCGGTCCTGGGCCTCCCAACTAATGCAAACTCCTCACACAGGACCCTCAGTCTAAGACAGTAGTTCACGAAGGTCTTGGCATGGTCTTTAAGGAATTGTCGGGACTTTTCCTTGACCTCAGGGAAAGTCAGCTATCAAGTAAAACAAAAGGGGATCAGATCTTAAGCTAGAGTTCTATCTTATTACTATCTATCTTAAGGTCTATTTCTATTATCTTTTATCTAAAACTTGTGCTCTGATACCAACTTAAACTGTCACGCCCCGGAGGATACTCTAGACGTGGCAGTCCGCCGCATATAATATTAAAGCTAATGAATGACAACCTTAGTTATGCAAGAGCTTCAATATCATATGCAAGGCGTACTTCCAAGATAGCAGGAGACTTACAAGGGTATTACATTTTAAGTAGATAATAAAATCAAGTAAGAACTTATATAATTAAACATAAGATTTCCACAAATAATATCCTTACATCATCTTAGGGGCATTCCCCTGCTTTAATAGTCCTTCAAAATAACAACAACTATAACATAAGCCCACTATAGAGATTTTCCTAGAAGCCTATGTTCAAAACTTAAATACATAAAGCTTCTCCCAAAAACTCCTAGTAGCTTATACTCGTACCTGGCATATGGGGCTTCTTAGGGCTAACCAAAAGTAATCGTACTGTAACAAAAAGCTATAAGGATATAAGCAAAACTATCTTAGTGAGATAATTCCATCTATAAGACATTTCCATAATTCATAGAAGTATTTTAAATCAAAACATATGAAAATGCACCAATCATATGAACAAGCAAGATACACATGATTAACCGAAAATTAAGTGTAGCATAGATTTAACACCCTCCATGACAAGGGTTGGGAGGTTACAGGCCCATACGACTGTCACGCCCCGAAGGGTACCCTAAATGTGGCAGTCCATCGTACACAATATTAAAGCCTAAGAAGGACCACCTCAGTCATGCGAAAGGCTCCATACTATGTACAAGGCGTCTAACACATGAATGAGACTCATCGGAGTAATACATTTTACGCTGATATAGCTTGAGTAACAATGTAAGGGAAATACAAATTTACTATACTTCAGATACAAATCACTATACTTCAAAATACAAATCATTCAACTCCAATTACATTCATCCACAGACTTCCCTACATAAACTATTACAAGTCAAATCATAAAACTAGCAGATAACTTCAAACATTCGTATTCCTTGTCGAAATCCCAAAGTCATTCCTGACTTCAACCAATTCGGTCCCCACCTTGCATTCTTGAGATAACCTGTTCATTTAAACAACTATTGGGGTATAAGCTATACTAGCTTAGTGAGAATTCCCTTAATTCCGTACCATAACAAACAAGTTATAATCAGTCATATGCTATGCACGAACAAACACGTGAGCAAGCAATTATGCATGAGCATCCGGAACCCATACACAGAATGGATTTATGCCCTCCGTATCTTGGGTTAGGAATGGTATTGAGTCTACACAACCGCATCTAGTCTCCAAGCCCTCGGCTCTTAGCACTCGACTTGGCTAGGCTCATCCAAGAATGCATTCACATGCGCCTTAGTACCCCTGAATGAGCTCTGGCACCGGGTTCGTTATCCAAACGAGTCATCCACGGACCATACCGATCGACCTGCGTAGGAGTAGCATGCTACCAAATGCAATATGTCCAATGCGATGCATGACCAATTTAATTTTTGCTTAGGTAAAAAATATTTATACATTCTTTAGAGTGACCAATCCATATCACACATATAGCATAAATAACATGAACGGTGCAGTTATCCAATCAAATCGTGGTTTTGATATGCTTTAGTATTCTTTGGCACACATTCATCATAGTCTCATCATATATCCCATCTCCATTCATATCGATTTTTATCTTGTTCCTATAGTTCTAATGCAACTAACTACAATCACAATCAATGTAACAAAACAAGGAGAAAACTCACTCGGCCATTGGATCACCGGTCTTCTAGTAATAATAATTCGGTGGCAGGGAATTGTTGATCTCGGAATCTCCTAAAAAGGAAGAAATACTCTAATAAGTATTTCAACTCAAACTAATCCAAACGATTTTATACGAACTATTAAATTCGTAATTCTCGTCCTAAGCGGGAATTCCAACTTAAAACGGCCATAACTTGGTCATTTTAATTCGGAATCTCGCAATTTATATATCGATTTCTATCTACTTCGAAAGATCTATCTATTTCTAATATTATTTTTAAGTTTTGAAAACTTTGAAGCTTCAAAAAGTTCGGATCAGATTAGGGCGGTAACCATTTCCAAATCCGAAAAATAGTTTCATAAAGGTTTGTAATGTTCCTACTATATAAATTAGCTATACATGCAATATGAGTGATTTCCTAACATAAATGGCATGAAATGAGTTTCATGTATGCATGGTCTTGATGATTTTTGGTAAAAGAAAATTTTGGAACTCTTTATTTTGCAAGACTTCAACTATAACTATTTTTTTTTTTTTGAAAAGTCTAGTTTTCTAACTTTGATCATTTCCATTTGTTTTGGATTTGTTACTTAAGAAAATATAATTATTTTTGTCAAAATTGAGTCTTCATTATATATATTACTTATGACCTTCATTTCTACATAAAAATTTCCATTTTACACTTTGTAAGCATATTTTCAAGTGGGGTTGATTCCAAAATCCGAATTTTAGAAAATCCACTTTTTGAATGATTCATTTGGGAAAAACTTGTTTAATGCATTAAAATTTAAGACTTCACTATATTTATTGTCTAAGGACTTCATTTAACACATAAAACTTGCAATTTAAGCTCATATACTAAGTGATTACATATGCATCATCTCAAATTACGAATTTGACAATTTGATCACTAACTCAAAATTTTCCATTTTAATTCCATTACTTGTTTTACACATTACTCATGCCTAAACTCATTTTAACTTGTAAAAATCATTGCTCAATGATATGTATTACCTATATACTTCATTTTTCACATAAAACATGAGTTTTGGAGTTGATACATGGGTTTTAAAAATTGGTCTTGGTTGGGATTCGAATTTACAAAATTTATTTTTGGTTATATCTTTTGATAAAATTTTATCTAAGCTCATGAAAATTCA
The DNA here is from genome assembly GCA_024138025.1 of Combretum micranthum. Lineage (NCBI taxonomy): Eukaryota > Viridiplantae > Streptophyta > Magnoliopsida > Myrtales > Combretaceae > Combretum > Combretum micranthum. The sequence continues at coordinate 110,754 of JAMXBD010000982.1, read as the reverse complement.
TTCCTTACATATCCTACGTCACGCCCCAATGGGTACTCTAAACGTGACAGTCCGCCACACTCAATATTAAAGCTTAAGTATGACAACCTTAGTCATTTCCAAAAGCTTTTATATTAAGTGTAAGGCTTACTTCCACAATTTTAGAGGACCATATATGGAATTATGAAGCTTAAGGAGATATAAAAACATATTAAGAAAAGAAGAATCACAATAATTATTTGTTCATGGCAACGACTTTACAAACTTAAGGACGACTCCTGAAATTACTCATCATAAATGCATGCTAATACTAGGCTAAATTTTACCCAAATTTCTAATGTTCAAGAGAGATTACCTGCCCGCATGGTCCACGTGGCCTTAACCATAGGTACGGGAACTGCAAAAGATTTCTATTGGGTATAAGCTAATAGGCTTAGTGAGAACTATTTCCATAAATAACTTCTTGTAATAAGATTCAAACAAGTTGGTTTAATCAAACAAATGTAATGCACAAGCACGTGGGCAAACAAGCATATAGCTTTCCGGGAACTATATGTTGAATGGATTTACGCCCTCCATTCGGGGTTTGGTGATACTTATCCTTAAAACAAGTAGTTTTAATAATAGAAAATTTTTAAGCTTGCGAGCACTCATCGCCAAGCATTCATTAAAAAGTTTTAAACTTGCGAGCACTCATCGCCAAGTATTCCGAATCTACTTGATTTGACCTTGCTTTCGGATCAACCCCCAAGCATATTCCATTAAGCCGCCAAGCAATCGCTTTCGGATCTTCCGCCAAGTGTTGCTTTCGACATGAGCTTACTATCCTTCTCACCCAAGGATAATAACCCAACTATGCAATGTGACTCATTTCGTGGTATGCATGAGTTCATTAATTTATAAAGTCATAACATAATTATTTTCAACTTTATGGTGATCAAGGAATTTCACACAAATCAATATTAAACTAAAACAATCACTTAGAACAATTCGGACTTCGATATTCTTAGAATTCTTTCAAGGAATTATTTTACATGCATATTGGTTTATTTTTTCCTAACTCTAGTGCAACTAGTTTACAAGCACAACAAGTATAGCATTTAATGGAAATAAACTCACGATGCCATTGTCGTTTATTCCTCTAAGCGGATGAGTCGTTCACACACTCCACTTAATCGTAATAGTTCTTGGGGTAAAAGAATCCTTCCTCGGGGTTACCTAACCAAAGAAAATACCCAAAATGAGTTTTTCTTGATGATTTTCTTGAATTTTGACAAAACAATGTCAAAGAACGTTAAAGTTCGTATAGAAGAATGTTCCAACTTAAAATGGCCATAACTTGGTCATTTTAACTCGGAATCGCGCATATAATATACCGATTTCTACCTACTCGAAAAAACTACCCATTTCCAAATTGTTTCCAACAACCAAGGCCATATAGGCTCCAAAAAAGTAGCGACAAAATTCACTACGGATTTCCAAGTAAAACAACTTTGGTTCAAGAAATCAAAATTTGTTTGATAAATACTTAGTTATCTATATAGTTGAAAAATTCTCTTTTATAACTATAACTCATATTTAAGCATGCTCAAGTGTCTTGTTGTCGAAATTATTTTTCTTAGGTAAAACAATGTCGGGTTGATGCTTTTCGGAAATTGTTTTTGTAAATTTCTTTGAAATGAATACCTTGCTTTCTTTGTTTTCTAAAAACGTTTTATATTTATTTATCTTTTTCTAAGTGACCTTTGAAAATAAAATTTTCTCCTTTCTAAGTTACATTAATACTATATTTGAAGTTTTCTTAGGAAATATGCTATTCTTCATTTTTCTTGTGTAAATTCTTTTGTTTACTTGTTTTGCAAAGATCCTTACTTGATATTTCTCATTCTTTTTTTCATGTCTCATATTTTTCAAAAATAATCATCCATGCATGAAAATTTGTTTTCTTCATAAAAACAATGTGGAACAATTAAGGACTTTTTGTAGAAAAACTAATTTCTATAATTCTATTAATTTCCTCTTGTAACTTGAAAAGAAATAACTTTATTATTTTCAAACCATAAATTTTCTTTGCCTATTAGTTTGCAAAGGTCTTTACTTAAAAATTTCCTTAGTCATCCATCTTATTTTCTTTCTTATGAAAAGAACCATTTTAACAAAAATATCTTCTTTTGAAAAACAAGGTGGAATAATAAAGATTTTAGTATCTTTTCAAAGCAAAAGTGGTTTATAAAATTATAGTGAGTTCTTTTTGGTAACATGAAAAGGAACTTTACATAAACTTATTTCTAAGTGACAAAATTCTTCTTTTTGTTTAAATAAAATTATGGACAATAATCTAAATGAACATGATTATGAGAATAATAACCAAAATAACATAAAGTATAATAATAAGGTCAAGTATTGGAGTCTTAGCTTTTCAAGGCTCCCGGGACTAAGAAGTAAACTAGTCCCATGATAAAATGAAATGAAAGAAAGAAAATCTTGTTTTAACTTGATGAGGACAAGTCTAAAACTAGAGACTAGTCTTATTTCAACAAGGGATAAATAAATAAATTGCAAGTAAATAAATTGCTTTGCATGAAATAAATAAATTGCAAGTGAGCTTATATGCTCTAAAGAATATGTATATAGATATATTAACAATAATAAAACAACATAAACATAAATGGATTGTCATGAACAAAAACAATACATGAACATAATGTAGTTTCCATAACTTATAGTATTTGGAAACTCACACTATGGTCATGTAAAGTTACATGACATGAAGAAGAAGAAAGGATTATGGAGTAGTTACCTAAAGAGGACTTTGGTATAGTTATGTGGTTATGGTTTTGGTTTGTTGGTAGAAGTGGTTGTAGAATTATTTTGGGAGAGTTTTGGGATAGTATTTTGAGAGAGTTTTTTGTGAGAATTTGTGGGTAGTGAATGTGTGAAAGAAGTGAAAGAGGAGGGGGGTATTTATAGGATTTTGAGGAGTGATTTTTGTGTGATTAAAATAAATTAAAATTGAAACAAAATTGAGAGGCACATGGGGGAGGGGCGCCGGCCATTGAGTGTAGTGAGGGAGTGTGATTTATTTTTTTTGACTTTTTGTTAAATAAAAGATGTAATATGTAAGATAGATGTGTTATAAAGTTATGGGCAAGGTAAAAAGTTAAGTTTATAGGTTATATAGAGTGTAAGAATAGGTGCAAGAAAAAGTAGAGATAAAAGAATAGTGTAGAATAGTAATGAATAGTGTAATGTAAAGTAGATATGACAATTAAAGTACCGGTAGTAAGAAAATACGTGTATAATAGCTATATCTGTTATTTTTACTTACCGAAAAATTACGAAACTGATATTTTTGGAAAATTTATATTTTTACGAGTCTAACGGTATATTCGAAATATTTTTACTATTTCGGGTTTCCGGACACGTTTTTCGAGAACTGTGTCCGATCGGGTTCGAAAGACACCCGAATTTCGCGAAACTGAAACTTTTACGAAACCTATGGTTATTTACGAACTATTTTAGCTAATTATCCCAACTTCCTTTTCTAGGGCCAAAGAAAACGGCAATGTCGGATTTAGATGGATACGATAAACTAGGGTTTTGTTGACCTTTAGGGTTCCGTTTGACTTCCGGTTTAGGGTTTTATGCTAAATCGATTCCGAAAATTTAGGGGTTTACATCCTATCCTCAAAGCCTTTCACTTCTTAAATAAAAACTTCATTTTTGAGTTGGTAACCATGTTTTTAAAATAGGCCTTAGCCAAAATCCGAAAATAGAATTTTTATTTTGAAAATAACTTTTGAAAATCACTTTTGATTCTTGTAAAAAGAAGTCTTGATGATATACATATATTAAGCCTCTATTTCTTAAGTAAAATTTACATTTTGACACTTGGAAAGTAGTTTTTTAAATATTGGTCTTGCCAAAAAACGAATTTCACAAATTTTGTTCAAGTTCAAATCTAAGATCTACACATAATATGAACATACACCTAGATGAAACCCATGAAAACAAACTTTAAACTCATAGATCTAAACTTTGCTCATCAAAATTACTCATTTATGTTATCTATATCCTAAGCCCTTCATTTTAAATGAAAAATACACATTTTGAAGTTGAAAAACCACTTTTCTAACTATGGTTCCATTCATCCGAATTTTCAAAATTGATTTTTGTTGAAAACAAAAGAGATCTTGGGTTTCCTACAACTTTCCTACCATCATCAAGCTATAGCAAGTTGTTCATGAACATAAACAAAGATCTAATGCATCTATAAACTCCAAACTTTAGATCTAGTTTTCTAAACTAGTTTTACATGCATGAATCACTATGTAGATGATAGATCTATGAATGAATCATAAGAAATGACAAAAATAACAACTTAAATAACAAAATCTATGGCATAAAAAAAATCAAGGCTATAAAAATTTAGATCTACAAAATATATCAACTTTAAACAAGAAAATAATTATAATACAAGATAATAAAAGTGGAGAAGAGAGTTTTTCGTTTTTGGCATCATCATCCTAAGCTTTTAACCTTATGGAAGGTCATTTGATGTATAAAACCTTCATTACACTTTACCTATATCACCTATGGAAGCTTTGAGATGAAGATTTGCTCAAAAATCTTAAGAAATATGCATGTAGGCTCATGGAAGAATGGGGGCAGCTTGTTCATGGAAGAAACAAGAACAAGAAGAAGAAGAAAAGAGAGGAAAAAGAGAGAGAAAAGGTGAAGCAATGAAAAAGGAAAAATGAGTAAATGAAGGAGAGAGAGAAAATAAGTGTATTAAATGAATGAATGAAGAAAAAAATAAAACAAGGCAGATTTTGGGGGGGGGGGAGAGAAGCTATCACGTGAATTAGAGAGAGAGGAGAGAGAGTGTTGTTTGAAATTTGACTCAAAATTGAATTGTATAATTAATGTGTAATGTAACTTCTTTAAGAAGGAGTGAAATTTAATTAATTTAGTCAAATTGGAGTAAACAAAGGACAATGGCAGCCATACAGGAGTAAAAAAATCTGCCATGAATAGATATAATGAAGTGTAAAAAGATTGAAGTGACAAGGAAGTGATATGTGAAAGGTGTACTTGAAAAGATGGGTTGTAAGAGTACTTTCTTAATAAAATAAATCAAAATAAAATAAAATTAGAAAAATTATTCCAAATATTTGTAGCAGATTTTTCATAATTAAAATTAAATAATTATTTGAAATATTTTAGTATTTTAACAATTATGTTACCGGTATGATCAAAATACGCGAATATGAGCTATAAATAATATTTTTATAACCCGAAAAATTCAAAAAAATTATTTTATGAAAATATAAATATTTTTAAAATATTTTTCAGTTATTAAATTAATTTATTTTATTTTTAGTATCGAGTCTTAAACAAAATCTGATCCCGTAAAGACTCCAAACGAATTAAATTTTAGAAAAACAAAATTTTCTATAACATATAAAATAGTTATCTAAAAATATAAGGTTTTATAAGAATAACAAATTTTTTTAATGAAATAAAAATGAATAGTGCAAAAGACTAATCAATTATCGGTAATAACGGAAATACGATAAAAAGGTTATAACTGTAACCTTTATAACCCGGAAAATTATATAACTGATATATTTGGAAATCTTATGAAATTACGTGTCTAACGGTACTATCGGTACATTTTTGATATCTCGAGCCCCGAGACACGCTTTTCGAAGTCTGTATCCGAACGGGTTCGAAATAAGTAAAAAATTTACCAATCTGATATTTTTAAACAAACTTATATTATATGAGATATTCTATATATTTAAACTACATCTCGGCCTCTAGGGTTAGGGACGCTAGATTGCTGGACTTAAGCTATTGTATTCTGCTTAGGGTTTCTGGGTGATTTTCCGGTTTAGACCTTTGCCAATTTGGAACTGATATTTATGTTTATACAACATATTTAATTTGAGAAAATTATTTTAAATTTTATTATTATTTTTTTTGTAAGTATTTAATATCTTTTAACGTTTTCGGAATTTTTGAATTGGGTTTCATTTCCGAAAGTTAATTGTTATTTACTTTTTAATAATTCGTTTTTGGGATCTATATTACCCGATTTTATAAATCGGAGTCATGTATGGAATTTGTCGTACGTAGTGGTTTTGAATTTGAAGACCACTGAGTTCTTATTTTATTTTTAAGGATTTTCATTTTCTCATGATTAAGAAATTTTTAGATTCATCCATGATTTAGGACTTGTCGAAATTCGATTTTAATTTTGAGTGATTTTTAGGGTTTATTTTTGAAGTTCATCTTGAAATCATTTATTGAAATTTTCCGGGGCTTACAGCGACCATCAATATTCATAGATTTACTGGCTCCTGCTTGCCCTGTAGACTTTCCGGCTCCTACTAGCCAGCATGTAGACTTTCCGGCTCCTACCAGCCACCACTACCATTTCCTCGTTTCCCCACACGAAGAATAGTAGTAAAACAAATGTGACTCATGTGAATGATATGCATGAATTGATTTCAATATAAAATTTAACCATAGATGTTTAGTTCAAGTTAAAGGCGATCAACACAATTTTCATCATATCAAAACAAGAATCACAATTTATTTATCAAACCAACTTCTGATATTCTTAACTTGTATTCAATCATTCATAATACCCAAGTCACATAGTAATTATCCATTTTACCTTTTTCTTAATTGCTAGTGCTACTAATTACAAGCATAAAACAATGAAATGTAACTTAGTAAAAGGAATAACTCACTCCATATCGGTAGATCTAATCGAAATAGTCCTCCGGGTAGACGATCTCGGGTCCTTCGTTACCTAAACAAGATGAAATACCCAAAATGAGTCTTTCATAGAACTTCATTCTTGAAGATTCTAAACTTTCTTCAAATCGCGGTAAAATCATATAAGAGGAAATTCCAACTTAAAATGGCCATAACTTGCTCATTAAACTCGGAATTTCGCAAATAATATATCGTTTTCTACCTACTTGAAAAGATATACATATTTTATAAACTTATTTTCATAAAACTAAGTCATTGGGGTCCCAAAAATGCAGCGACCAATTCATACGAATTTGCAACTCACGATTTCTTCCTTTATCAAAAGCTCACTTGAAGAGTTTAGATTCTCCAAATATTTTTGTAATCTTTTTGAAAGGTATAAACATATATGTCATGACTCATAACAAATGTATGAAGTTATCTCAATTTATGAAAAAGTAAAGTTTTGAAAGATTTCGAATTTATGAATTTTGAAGTATCCATTTTTACTTTGAAAGATTAGTTATTGGAAATGAGTATTTCTTTCTCTAAATTTAATTGCTTGTAAAAGCTTTAAAAATTATTTTAGTTTTTTATGATGAGTATCTTATTTTCATAATCTTCTTAATTTCTTAAGGAATGATTTTATTTTCTAACTTAGCTTCCAACACTTTTTGAAAGTATTTGACACTTCTATATTTAAAAAAAATGACTTCCTTGATTTCTTGAGATCATCTTATTTTAATGAAAAGGAATTTCTATTATAAGAAGAAAGGATGAATTGTTGAAGAAACCTATGTTTTCTTAAAAATCCTTTTTATGTATGTTTTTAAAAATCTATTAAAACTCCTCTAAGTTGTTTTAAAAATGGCTTCTTAGTTCTTAGAAAACATTAACTACTTATTTTTGTTTCTAGAAAAATCTTATTTTTAAGAAAATATTCTTCATTTGTTTTGTTGAGACAAAACCATTATGTTCATGCATGAATATGAGTCATAAGTTATGAAAACATAAAGGAACATAATACTTGAAAGAATAAGCCAATGAGAAAATAAATCAAGTATTGGAACCTTAGCTTGTTCAAGCTTGGGACTAAGAAAAGACTAGTCCCAAAAGAAAAAGAAAATGTTTTGACTTGATAAGGAGAAGTCTAAGACTAGAAAGACTAGTCTTAAAAACAACTTGAAATTAAATAAATAGCAAGGAAGTAAATAAATTGCAAGATAATGAGCTTATATGCTCTAAACATTATATATAGTTATATAGATATATCAGATAGTAATGAACATAAAAGAACATAAAGGAGTTTGAGATTATAAACAGAAACAAAGTATGAACCTATTGTTGCTTTCTTAACCTTCATGGTTTTAGAAAACACACACTAAGTTCTTACTAAGTAGATGAACATAGGAATTTCTTGAAGAAAGTTTACCTAAAAGAGATGAACTAAAGAGAGCTTCTTGGAAGAGAATTCCTGAGGAATTTTTAGAGAGTAACTTTAGTAAAGAAATGGTGTGAAAGAAGTGAAAGTATGAAGAGGTATTTATAGGAAAATGTGGGAGATAAATTGTGTTAATTAAATAAAGTAAAAATAAAACAAATTGGGCACAAATGGGGGTGGCCGGTGCAAAAGAGAGGGGTAAGAGAGAGTGAAATTTATTTTTTTGTTATTTTGTTAATTAAAAGTAAGAAATGAAAGATGCGAAATTGTATTGGAAATGAAATGTGTAAAAAATGTATGGATTGTAACAGTAGGTTGCAAGAAAAAGTAGAGATAGATTAATAGTGTAGAATAGTAAAAATAGTGTAATGTAAAGTGGACATGACAATTAAATACCGTAGTAAGAAAATACGCGTATAAATGAAATATCTGATATTTTTAGCTACCGAAAAATTACGAAATTCATATTTTGGAAATCTTATATTTTTACGAGTCTAACGTATATTTGGAATATGTTTCCTATTCCGGGCTCCGGACACTTTTTCGAGAACTATGTCCGATCGTGTTCAATGGACACTTGAATTTTGCAAATTGATATTTTATATAACCTATAGCTATTTCGAATTATTATAGCTAATTATTCCAACTTCGTTTTCTAGGTCTAATGAAAACGGCTGTCAGACTTAAGCGGTTACGTAGATTAGGGTTTTGTTGACTCTAGAAAATCTGGTTGACTTCCGATTAGGGTTTAAGCTACAATTCGAATCCAAAAATTTCGGGGATTTGTAATATTAGTTATTTCCCCTTTTTGTTTTAGAACAGACCATGATCTCATCAATTTCTTACTTATCCAACAGAGACTTATATTCTTAGTTCGAGTTGAATAATTCAAAAAGCATTACTAGAAACTTGTGGTTTATATTGGGTTCAAAAGCATTCTTCTGAATCACCTTTGGATTTGATTCCTAATTGGTGGTATGTTGATCTTAAATCGTGAGGAAATGTTTTTGCTCCTTGTAGCTGGTCAAAAGATCTTTAATTCCTGGGAGCGGGTACTCACTCTTGATTGTGACTTTGTTCATCTCCGAGAGTCAACACATAAATTTAGGAGTTTATCCTTTTCTCCCATTACAAGTCGAATTGGCATATTCCAGGTGGTATACTTGATTGCGTAAAGCATTGATCCAAAATTTCTTATAGTTGTTTTCCCAACTTCTTTGACTCTTTATGATTGTTTAGGGCCTATTAGTCCAATCTCAAAGTTGATCCTTCTCTTCGGATGCGATCCAAGCCATTCATCCGAAAACTTCTTGAAAAACTTGTTGAAAATCTGAATATCTTCAAGGATAGGTTTCTCTTTATTTTCTTCTGTGTCATCCAGGTAGTCATTCGTTCTCTTTGGGACTTTATCTATCAACTTCAAGGAATATCATTCCCTTTCCTTATCATAGTAGGTTCTTTACCCACGTATCTTCTCTTCTTATGGGTTTAAGAGTTCTATGTTCTTTAACCCTCTCTTGGGGACTTATTGAAGGTAAACATCTCATACCAAGGATTACTTCTTAATTCCATTACTTTTAAAGTCACAAGCGATCATATGTCCTTATATCCTTATTAGATGATCCTTCAATACTTCTTGGGTTTCATCATCCTTTCTCGTGGAATTTTAAATCTTAAAACTAAGGGTTGATGTTTGTTTAATGGTGGTCTCAACTTCTTATCTAGACTAGGTATAACAAAAGAATGATTGTTCTGAGATCCAAAAGCAAAAACATTCTGGGTTCCTAATTATAAGCTTCTCGCGTGAACGACAGCGGGATTATACTTCTATTCTCATATCTATTATCTATAAAACTTTAAACTCTTGCATTGCTTGAGACGAAGGAAGTAATAACAAAGAGGGTTTAAGGTTTACCTGTTCCCATGTTGCAGCTATATCCTTTATTGCATTCCAAGGTAGCCAAGTCTCCATCCTCTTTGTTTATTTTTTCACTTATCCATTGTCCTTCCATGTTGTAGATTTAAATTCCTGAAGTAGTGGATCCTGATCTGCTTTCACTTCTACTTCCATTTCCTTTCCCAATCCTTATAGGAATAGCTCCTCTTGAAGACCTTGTCAGAAGATTCTTCCCTTGTGGACAATGATGTGCTGTTTTAGTATGAATTTTAAAGCATCTTTCTAGCAAGCGTACTAGGCCTTCTATTGTAATATAGCATGGATAAAGTGTCGATCCCACGGAGATTTACTAACTACTATACAATTATCAACTAATACTAATATCTAGGCAATTGATCTTTTTAAGATGATTAGATTAAACTAAATTATCTAATTAATTATCTATATGAATGCAATGAGCTTTTTAAAGAGAGGGATATGGTGGAAAATGTGGAAGGAGCAGAATTCACTTTAAACTATTGCCAATCAACTTGAACTCATGTTATAATGATAATTAAATTCATGAACATTCATAAGAAATTGTCAAGATTTAAAAACAGAGTTTAAAAATCTTTTAAACCACAAAACAATTCAATAACTTCCGCTAAATAAATTATTAGTGGAATCAAAATTACAATTATAAATCTTCCGATTCTATAATTTTAAAACTGTCACGCCCCGAGGGTATTCTAATATTAGTGATCAAGCCGTACTTGAATACCAATACTAGTTTACCATCGGGAGCGGCATATTTTTTAAAACAGGATCTTTTCAGTTGCTTGGACAAGAAATGACAAATAATAGGAAAGTCATAAATTGGTAAATACCTGTAAAATGGATAAACCTTTCTTAAAATAATATTACAAACCATAGTCTACTTTCAAGACTGTTCCTCAAAGTACAATACGAAAATTTCTTAATCTAACTATACTAAAGTAGAAACATATTGCCATCTTAGCTCCATAACTTCTTGAAGCAATTCATTGCTAGGCACTTACCGGTACCAAGCTCCGGGAAGAAACTAACCAAGGTCGTAGAGTAAACCTGAAAGGTCTGTGAGAGTGTGAGCTATACCACGGGCTCAGTGAATAACCAGAACATATCACAATCAATCAAGTTGTTAGCAATACATATGTAATGCACCAATCAAACATATGCACAATACAAGCTTGGATGATCTAGAATCCAAACAGGAAAAAGATTTACGCCCTCTTTTAAGGGTTGAAGGGTCCAGTCTTAAAAGGCCCGCCCATCCAGAAGAGACCAAGCATACAAGGGAATCTCACGATTTCTCGTGTTAAATTATCTCTTTTATTAGAGTAGCTTAACTAACCATCCCAAGTACATAGCATTGGAAACTCCCTAAGTGTTTGTCATCCCGGCAATACCATAGGCGGCGTCCTTCATACCACTTAGTTCCTATGGGATCAACAGAGCAAAGATAACCTTAGCAGTCTATAGCTTAGGCATGCCAGCATTTACCAGAGCCCCGGATGGCTAAACACGTAACAGGCTACCACACAAAATTTATGCAAAGATGCACATCGTGCAATGAATGGTCATTTATATTAAGCAGCCAGAAACTGTTAATTTCATTTTACGATGACCAAACGATTCACACACAATCAGTATGCTAAACAATAAATTTTATCACACAATATTCTGATCACTTGTATTTTTGTAGCTTAGCAAATCATCAACTGAACATGCATGATTCCCAACCCATGGTAATTTACATTCATTATCTTGTATTAAAATTCAACTAAGCTACAAACCAAAAACAATGTAATAAGTCTGAGTTACTCACCTGCTCATCCTGCTTAATCGTAATAGTCTGTCGGGAAGTCTCCGCTGGACTCAAAGTCACCTATTTAAAGAATCAGGTATTCATCAATAATGTGTACTTAATATTTTAGAACTCTTATAAGTGTCTGAGTATCCTTAAGCTGATATCCGGGTTATAACCTGCGTCCATACTGGTCCTTCATTGTCCATGTAAGGGTAGTTTTAATATTGTCCTTTATTCTCATTTTGTTTCTCTTGATCTCTTATTAAGTATTTTTATGTCCTGATAAGGTAACAAAGTACCTGGTTCTGGGTCCATAGGTGTCCTGATAGGGTATCGGGAATGTTCCATTGTTCAATATTGTCCATGTGAGGTAGCAAAATACCTCGTTTCGGTCCATATATGTCCTGGTAGGGTATCAGAAATATTTCATTGTCCAGGCGTTTTATGACCCGGTATTACTGTTATTATTACTGTTCAGTAATTGTTTTTAAATATTTAGATAACTTGGTTCTGTAGTATTCCATTAAATATATAATGTGTATAAATCTTAATGTTTTTAGAAGTCATCTTATCAGTTAAATTAAGTTTTTAAGAAATTTTTCCCTTGTGGAAGCATAAGTCATTATAAGATTATTTATCCACACTATTGTGATAAAATACATTTTATTTTATCTAAAACTTAAGAAAATATAGATTTCATCATTCTTTTTTTTTTTTTATATATATATATACTGATGGCAATTATCTTGCAAATACTATAATTTAGAAACATTGGAAAATATTAAATTTAGTACCTACATTATCATATCATATTAATTTGGAATCGTAAATTGATACAAAAATGATTTTAAGGATCATAAAAGTACATTTGACAATATCTTAGTCACTATAACATGACAATATTATTCTTTTAAGAATAGATAAGTAAAATCATCAGTATTGAGTTTTACTGAAAATAGTACTATACATGTATTATTACTAAAAACTAACAAAATAATTTTTAAATTGATGAAATTAGTGTTCTAACATCAAGAACAATTAATATAGGTTAGTTTATACATATATACATTTTTATTTTATTTTTATACATATTTTTAAGTTATATAAATTTCATTTTTGGAGAAATCGGAGCAGGGACGCGTACAGACCAGGATAAGCCGCCGGCGTACATCCTTAGGCCGCCGGCTTATCTTCACTGTTCACGTCTTCTCCAAGTTTTTCTTCGATTTTCTTTAGGTTTTTACGTTCAAACTTCCACCAAAGCATTTCTAAATGTTCATATGAGATGTTTATACACAAATATAGGCTTAGAACGTGATATCATAAACATGAAACACGTTTTTGATTTATAAAATGGTGTAAGTAGGGTTTTTGAGTTCTTACCTTGGTTTGAGTTGTTGTGAACCGATCTAGAGCTTGTCCTTAAGTGTTTTGTGATCCTAAGATCATTTAAAGTTAGTTTGTATCAATGCTTTTTGATTAAAACGAATTAGAGTTATAGACTTACCTTGTTGGATTCAAAAATTGAGCTTTGGAGTCCTTTCAATGGTGGCCGAAAATGGAGATAGTTTGAGATGATTTAGTGTGTTTGTTTTTGTTTTTCTGAGCTTGGGGTGTGGATTTGGTCTGAATAAATGTGTGTTTGTTTGTGTATTATGGATCATATATATAGAGAAGCTAAGAGGAGCCAAAGGCGGTGGAGAACTCACCAGAAAATTCCTCACGTCCAGCAGATTTTGGGGGGTGTTTTGCACCGTTTTCAAAGCTAATTATACATGTGTTTGAGTTGTCAATCTCCTAGTGGTGCATGTGTGTAGATTAGGGTCAATAAGTCAAGGAAATGGCCACAAGTTGAGGATATCGGCTGCCCAAGTGGAGAGGAATTCCATCCGAGAATTTGGGTCAAATATTTGAAGAAATCATGATATTTGGATGTGTTACGGAGTTTTCAAAATTTTTAAGAAAAAGCAAGATTAGTAGAGGTAGGTTCGGGTTTGTTTTTGACGTTTATCTGATTATTTTAGCGAAGGAATATTTAATTAAGGCGACTAGGAAAAGTCTCGGCTCAAAATGAGCAAGTTTTGATTTTATATTATACGTGATAAATTAATCTTAATGGTTCATCTTTTAATTCTCAAACTTTAGTTTTAAGCGTTGTCTGATATTCTCTTTTGAACGAGTTTGAGTTTTATTTTTAAAATTTTTCGTATAAGGGATTTCTAGAATCGACTTAAAAGTCTTATTCGTACATTTTAGAAATAATAGGAAAGTTTGTTTTACGAATTTAGGACCACAGATAGGACCAGTATTACTACTAGGCTTATTCTATAAGCTTAGTCGGTTTCAGAAATGGCTATTTATTTTCTATTTTATTATTTATTCGTTTTTAGTTCTATTTCTACTAGTATGAAAAATCTAGGGGTTTACATCCTCCCCCCTTAAAATAAGCTTTGTCCCCAAAGCTTGAGTGCGTACCTGATGATCGAACAAGTGAGGATGATTCTTCCTGATCTCCTCTTCTAACTCCCAAGTCATCTCTTCGGTTAGAGCATCCCATAATATTTTGACATATCGAATCTCTTTGTTTCTTAGAGTCTGTACTTTCCTGTCCAATATCTTGATAGGACGTTTCTCATATGTCAAGTTTTCCTTTAACTTAATTGGTTCCAATTCTACCATTTATCTGGATCGGAACATATTTCCTTAAGACTGATACATGGAAGACATCATGCATTCCTGACAAGTTTGGTGGTAGGGCAAGACGATATGCTAGATTTCCAACTCGTTCCAATATCTCAAATGGTCCAATATATCTCGGACTCAACTTTCCTTTTGTTTGTCTAGCATGCAGGCTTTTGATCGGGCTTACTTTCAAGTAGACATGATCTCCTTCAGAGAATTCCATTCCTCTTTTTAAGTCGGCCCAACTTTTCTGTCGGTCTTGTGCCTCTTTCATCTTTTGTTTAATCACAGCGACCTTGTCGATCGTTTCTTGTATCAATTCGGGTCCAATCATCACTTTCTCCAAATTATCCCAGAATAAAGGTGATCGACACTTTCTTCCATATAAAGCTTCATATGGTGGCATACCAATACTCGAATGGTAACTATTGTTGTATGCAAATTCCACCAATGGTAGATGTTGATCCCAATTCCCTTTGAATTCCAAGATACAAGATCTTAGCATATCTTCCAAAGTCTGTATCGTCCTTTCAGTCTGTCCATCTGTTTGGGGATGATAAGCTGTACTGAACTTCAATTGGGTTCCCAAAGCTTTCTGCAGTCCTTGCCAAAACTGAGAAACAAACCGAGGATCTCGATCTGATACTATACTGGCAGGTATACCATGTAATCTTACAATTTCCCTTAAGTATAACCGTGCCAATTTCTCCATGGGTATGTCATACTAATTGGTAGGAAATGAGCTGACTTGGTGAGTCTATCCACAATGACCCAAACAGCATCATATCCCGTACTCGTCTTAGGTAATGAACATACAAAATCCATGGAAATCTGATCCCATTTCCATTCAGGGATAGGTAACGGCTTCAATCCACCTGGCCTTTGGTGTTCAGCTTTTACCCTTTGGCATACATCACATTTAGCCACGAACTGAGCAACATCATTTTTCATTCCTTCCACCAGTATGCATTTTTTAGTTCTTGATATGTCTTCGTCTCTCCTGGATGTATAGAATATCCAGAGTAATGAGCCTCATGCATTAATTCCTTCCTCAAGTCATTATGCTGTGGAATACACAATCTCTTATTCATCCTTAGTACGCCTTCTTCATCAATGTGAAAATCCTTATATCTCCCTTGGGATATTCCATGTTTAATCTCTTGGATTTCTTGGTCCTCTTTCTGTGCTTCTTTAATTTGCTGAAGCAGAGTTGGTTCCAATACCAAACTCCCAAGTTCAGCTTCTAAATCCCTCATGGTGAATTCTATTCTCAATTTTCGAATTCCTGGCAAGTTCTTTCTGGTTGGTTAACATTGAAGCTATCTCGCCATAATGCTTACGACTTAATGCATCAGCTACCATATTCACTTTTCCAGGGTGATAATTAATAGTTAAGTCATAATCCTTGATCAACCAACCATCTCCTTTGTCTCATGTTCAGCTCTTTTTGTGTAAATATATACTTTAAACTCTTATGATCCGTATATATTTCACACTTCTGACCGTATAAATAGTGACGCCAAATCTTGAGTGCAAAGACAATTGCAGCTAATTCCAGGTCGTGAGTGGGATAATTCATCTCATGTGGCTTCAATTGCCTAGATGCATATGCTATAACTTTTCCATTTTGCATCAATACACATCCCAAACCATTTTTGGATGCGTCGCTATAAACAGCATATGGATCTTTATCATTTGGCAAAACCAAAACTGGGGCTGATACTAACCTTTTCTTTAATTCCTGAAAGCTTTGCTCTCTTTGATCATTCCATTCAAACCTCTCATTCTTCTTCGTTAGCTGAGTCAAAGGTCGAGCAATCTTTGAAAAGTCCTTTACAAACTTCCTATAGTATCCAGCCAATCCCAAGAAACTTCTAACTTCTGTGACAGTTTCTGGTCTCTTCCAATCCACAATAGCTTTAATCTTTGCCGGGTCTACTGAAATCCCTTCACTGGAAACAATGTGTCCAAGGAATGATATGCTCTTAAGCCAAAACTCACACTTAGACAATTTGGCATATAACTTGTTTTCCCTTAGGATTTGCAACACTTTCCTTAAGTGTTCGTCATGTTGTTCTTTGGTAGATGAATATACCAAAATATCATCTATGAACACAATTACACAGTTATCCAGCAACGGTCTAAAGATGCGGTTCATTAAATCCATAAACACCGCAGGTGCATTTGTTAGTCCAAATGGCATGACCAAGAACTCATAATGGCCATATCTTGTGAAATGCAGTCTTAGGCACATCTTCCGCTTTGATCCGTATTTGATGATATCCAGATTTTAGATCAATTCGAGAAAATACCTTTGCTCCTTTTAATTGATCAAAAAGATCATCAATTCTTGGTAAAGGATATTTATTCTTAATGGTCACTCTGTTCAATTCCCTATAATCGATACAGAGTCTCATCGAACCATCTTTCTTCTTAACAAATAACACCGGTGCTCCCCAAGGTGATACACTTGGTCTTATAAATCCCTTATCTAACAACTCTTGCAATTGCACCTTTAACTCTTTTAATTCCATAGGTGCCATACGGTATGGGGCTTTTGATACTGGTTCAGTTCCAGGTATCAAATCAATGGAGAATTCCACCTCTCTATGTGGGGGTAATCCGGGTAACTCATCAGGAAACATCCGGATATTCACATACCGTTCGAATGGTTCGTATATCCAATTCCTTGGATTCGCCCTCAGTCGCTGCAAGAATACATTTGTCCAATTCCTTCCTCTCTTCTTGTTCTACCTCGATCACCAAGATCTTACCTTCTGCTTCTTTAAGCATTTCTCCCTTATAATGCCCTCTTTCTCCTTGCCTATCAACAAAGGAGATTGTCTTACAACGGCAATCAATCTTGGCTTTTACCGCAGTCAACCAAGTCATTCCCAAGATGACATCATATCTTGCATATCCACTATAATTAAATCAGCATTCGAATCTTGCTCTCCAATTCTCAGTGGGCATTTCCTTATCACACTTTAGTTTTCACCATATCTCCCGTAGGTGTAGAAACTCTTAGTTCCTTACTCATGGTCTCAACTGGTAATCCTACTCGGTTGGCGGTGTCCTCGCTTATGAAGGAATGCGTTGCTCCCGTGTCAAACAAGGCATACGCAATCTGATCCTTTACTTGTATCGTTCCTATTTACCAGTTATTAATTACATGTCATTTCCACACTTACTAGGGTTATTGTGCAACTAGTGGTGTTCGTGCTCCAAAACATAAATATAATCAGCAAATATGTAACTACATACCTGCAATGAGTCCACAGGCATCTGAGTCAACTTCCTCCCAGATATTCTCCTCATATTCCCCCTCCATGAATGCACCATCATCCTCTACTGGGATCCCTTGCATGCAAAAACTCTAGCAGTCGAAGCAGCTTTGCTAGCATTGTTGTTCCCGTACCTGGGTCCGTTGTGGCAACAATCCCCTTAGATTGAGATGATCCAGCAACAGTGTTGAGCCTTTGGGGGCATTGGGTTGCTATATGCCCCACTTTGTTGCAGACAAAACAGGTGGCTCCAGGCCTCTTTGGGCATGCATTCACCATATGCCCACCTTCGCCACAAAAGTAGCATTTATTCTGGAGTTGTGGACAGTTTCTCGGATAATGTGTGCCCTTACACTTCCAGCAAATCAGGCCGGGTTTTCCATTATTCCCATTCTTTATACTTCCTACCGGTCTAAAGAACTTTTTCTTTTTAGGAACAAAGCTCGTTCCTGACTCCTCATATGTTCTTTTTCCAAAAGTTTGACCACGCTTCTTATACCTCTCAAGCTCATACTTCTTTGCTCGTTCTATGATTCGAGCTTTCTCAATCATAGAGGCGTAGTCAGTTATCTCAAACTCGGCCAGCCTTCTTTGGAAATTGGGTTCCAAACCTGCCATGAAAGTTTGTCTTTTCAACTCATCACTATCCCGGTATGCATCCGGGGCAAACTGCAGCAATCTATTGAACTCATGTTCGTACTCATCCACAGTCTTAGTTCCCTGAGTCAAATTCATGAGATCGGTGCTATATTTTGCTTTAAGGCTACTTGGAAAATATTCCTTCAAAAATTCCCGCCTAAAAGCTTCCCAAGTGATGGGTTGTGGCAGTCCTCTCTGCTTGGAATCCCACCAGATTCTAGCTCTTAACCTCAGCATGTAATCTCCATAGGGTACCTTTAAAGCTTCCGGTACTTGGAATACATCAAGAGAACGTTCTATCTGTGCCAGCCAGTCCTCAGCTTCCTCTGGCTTTCCTGGCAATCCCTCAAAGTACCTATTACATTTAATGAACTCAGGTAATAAGTTTCTTTGGGGACGCAATGGTGGTGGTGGTGGCAGTCCCGGTTCGGGGTGAAATGGTCCTTGCACTTCAGCAGTGGCTTCTTGGAAATCTGCCGGTCCATTTTCCTGAATAGACCTTGGTGCAGTTGGTCTCCTATTCCTCCTAGGTGGCGCTGGAGGCAACACAGATGCCTCAGCAGATGGCACTGCACGGGTGGTTTGCAAGTTCTGCAATGCTTGCAAGATAAGCTCACTTTGTTGTTGCAATCCTTGCAACAAATTCTGCATCTGATCCTGGGGAAGTGCAGGAGTAGGTTCAGGTTGATTATTGTTAATCCTAGCATTCCTGCTTCCGTTTCTTCCTCTAGACATTCTGATAATATGGAATAGATTATTCGTATTAGAATTCTTTCATTTCCAATTTGTCAATACTTAGTCCAATAAACATCCAAAATATGTCATTTTATATATACATCCAAAACATATAATGACAATTACAAGGTTAGTGCATTTATGTACATCCAAAAATTGCACTACTTTACTACTATTGCTAACATAGTAGTTCCACAAAATACATTACAAGTATTTTACATACATACATATGTTATCAGAAAGTTCACAAAAACAATCTCATCTCTCCTTCTAAACTTATCCTAGGGTGGAATCAGCTCTAGGGGCTTGGATACAGGTGCTCCTTGCCTTTTTCTCCTGGAGCTAGCTGTGGATATTCTTCCTTTTCCTCAGAGCTAGTGTCTCTCTCTCCTATCCTTATCTCTTTGCTCCCAGGGGGTGCCAAAGATAGCTCTGTTGCCTTAAGGTGGATGCCTGAGAATTCCTGAGATTTTTCTTTAATAGGTACTGTATCTTTTTCAATCCAGCCTGCCTGGGCCGATCCAACCCATTTAGAATAATTAAAATTAGACACATATGTCTCTGCCTCTAGTCGTCTAGATTTTCCTTCCTTTTCATCCAGTAAAGCAGTAGTAATACTGTTAACCTGAAAAGATAACCCTTTCCTCTTTTTAGTTCTCCTGACATAGTGCTGGGGCTCTTTTCCCCCTTCAGGTATAACTGGGGGCTTTCTGGACAAAACATCTCGTGGATAGTTGCAGCGCATGATATGTGTGAACATCCATTCGTCATCAATAGCCAAGTCATCTCGCACTAATGGATGATCCATCCTAATGTCATGTGCATAAATCCAATCTCCCCCTATCGGGATCCATACCCTGAAATCTGGGGGTCCCGGTCTTTCTGATTTGTCAGATACAATAAAAGCAATATTGTCTATCTCCAGTCCCCCTCCTTTGTAGACAATCAGTCTTTCAAACCTGTAGATTGTCTCTATAGCAGTTCCAGCATTAGGAAATGTCCTCTCCATGAGAAATAACCAATCTTTCAGCATGGGAGTCAATCCTCTCCTCCAGTGCCAAGTATTTCTTCCAGGGTCGTGGTAAACCACACAAGGTCATATCTTCCACAAGTACTCTCAATCGCCTCCTGTACTCAGTAAGCGTTTCTTCCTCAAACATGCCGAAGATTTGCCATTTAAGATGGCAAACCACAGGGTCCCCCTGCACACACAATAAAATTTGCATGATTAAAAATCACACAGATTTTATTCCTAGTTGTGCATCTATACTACCCATTTCTATTCAACTTAACTAAATGGTTTCTATTTGGATCTAGGTTTACTATTTTACCAATTTTATACTTTCTCATATTTATCTTTCTTATACCAGCAACCATGCTCTGATACCACTTTAAAACTGTCACGCCCCGAGGGTATTCTAATATTAGTGATCAAGCCGTACTTGAATACCAATACTAGTTTACCATCGGGAGCGGCATATTTTCATAAAACAGGATCTTTTCAGTTGCTTGGACAAGAAATGACAAATATATAGAAAGTCATAAATTGGTAAATACCTGTAAAATGGATAAACCTTTCTTAAAATAATATTACAAACCATAGTCTACTTTCAAGACTGTTCCTCAAAGTACAATACGAAAATTTCTTAATCTAACTATACTAAAGTAGAAACATATTGCCATCTTAGCTCCATAACTTCTTGAAGCAATCATTGCTAGGCACTTACCGGTACCAAGCTCCGGGAAGAAACTAACCAAGGTCGTAGAGTAAACCTGAAAGGTCTGTGAGAGTGTGAGCTATACCACGGGCTCAGTGAATAACCAGAACATATCACAATCAATCAAGTTGTTAGCAATACATATGTAATGCACCAATCAAACATATGCACAATACAAGCTTGGATGATCTAGAATCCAAACAGGAAAAAGATTTACGCCCTCTTTTAAGGGTTGAAGGGTCCAGTCTTAAAAGGCCCGCCCATCCAGAAGAGACCAAGCATACAAGGGAATCTCACGATTTCTCGTGTTAAATTATCTCTTTTATTAGAGTAGCTTAACTAACCATCCCAAGTACATAGCATTGGAAACTCCCTAAGTGTTTGTCATCCCGCAATACCATAGGCGGCGTCCTTCATACCACTTAGTTCCTATGGGATCAACAGAGCAAAGATAACCTTAGCAGTCTATAGCTTAGGCATGCCAGCATTTACCAGAGCCCCGGATGGCTAAACACGTAACAGGCTACCACACAAAATTTATGCAAAGATGCACATCGTGCAATGAATGGTCATTTATATTAAGCAGCCAGAAACTGTTAATTTCATTTTACGATGACCAAACGATTCACACACAATCAGTATGCTAAACAATAAATTTTATCACACAATATTCTGATCACTTGTATTTTTGTAGCTTAGCAAATCATCAACTGAACATGCATGATTCCCAACCCACATGGTAATTTACATTCATTATCTTGTATTAAAATTCAACTAAGCTACAAACCAAAAACAATGTAATAAGTCTGAGTTACTCACCTGCTCATCCTGCTTAATCGTAATAGTCTGTCGGGAAGTCTCCGCTGGACTCAAAGTCACCTATTTAAAGAATCAGGTATTCATCAATAATGTGTACTTAATATTTTAGAACTCTTATAAGTGTCTGAGTATCCTTAAGCTGATATCCGGGTTATAACCTGTCCATACTGGTCCTTCATTGTCCATGTAAGGGTAGTTTTAATATTGTCCTTTATTCTCATTTTGTTTCTCTTGATCTCTTATTAAGTATTTTTATGTCCTGATAAGGTAACAAAGTACCTTGTTCTGGGTCCATAGGTGTCCTGATAGGGTATCGGAATGTTCCATTGTTCAATATTGTCCATGTGAGGTAGCAAAATACCTCGTTTCGGTCCATATATGTCCTGGTAGGGTATCAGAAATATTTCATTGTCCAGGCGTTTTATGACCCGGTATTACTGTTATTATTACTGTTCAGTAATTGTTTTTAAATATTTAGATAACTTGGTTCTGTAGTATTCCATTAAATATATAATGTGTATAAATCTTAATGTTTTTAGAAGTCATCTTATCAGTTAAATTAAGTTTTTAAGAAATTTTTCCCTTGTGGAAGCATAAGTCATTATAAGATTATTTATCCACACTATTGTGATAAAATACATTTTATTTTATCTAAAACTTAAGAAAATATAGATTTCATCATTCTTTTTTTTTTTTATATAATATATACTGATGGCAATTATCTTGCAAATACTATAATTTAGAAACATTGGAAAATATTAAATTTAGTACCTACATTATCATATCATATTAATTTGGAATCGTAAATTGATACAAAAATGATTTTAAGGATCATAAAAGTACATTTGACAATATCTTAGTCACTATAACATGACAATATTATTCTTTTAAGAATAGATAAGTAAAATCATCAGTATTGAGTTTTACTGAAAATAGTACTATACATGTATTATTACTAAAAACTAACAAAATAATTTTTAAATTGACAAATTAGTGTTCTAACATCAAGAACAATTAATATAGGTTAGTTTATACATATATACATTTTTTTTTTTTTTATACATATTTTAAGTTATATAAATTTCATTTTGGAGAAATCGGAGCAGGGACGCGTACAGACCAGGATAAGCCGCCGGCGTACATGCTTACGCCGCCGGTGTAAGCTTTAGGCCGCCGGCTTATCTTCACTGTTCATCGCCTTCTCCAATTTTTCTCTTCGATTTCTTTAGGTTTTACGTTCAAACTCCACCAAAGCATTTCTAAATGTTCATATGAGATGTTTATACACAAATAAGCTTAGAACGTGATATCATAAACATGAAACACGTTTTTGATTTATAAATGGTGTAAGTAGGGTTTTTGAGTTCTTACCTGGTTTGAGTTGTTGTGAACCGATCTAGAGCTTGTCCTTAAGTGTTTGTGATCCTAAGATCATTTAAAGTTAGTTTGTATTAATGCTTTTGATTAAAACGAATTAGAGTTATAGAATTAACCTTGTTGGATTCAAAAATTGAGCTTTGGGAGTCCTTCAATGGTGGCCGAAAATGAGATAGTTTTAGATGATTTAGGTGTGTTGTTTTATTGTTTTCTGAGCTTGGGTGTGTGGATTGGTCTGAGTAAATGTGTGTGTTTGTTTGTGTAATTATGGCATATATATAGAGAAGCTAAGAGGAGCCAAAGGCGGTGGAGAACTCACCAGAAAATTCCTCACGTCCAGCAGATTTTGGGGTGTTTTGCACCGTTTTCAAAGCTAATTATACATGTTTTGAGTTTGTCAATCTCCTAGTGGTGCATGTGTGTAGATTAGGGGTCAAATAAGTCAAGGAAAATGGCCACAAGTTGAGGATATCGGCTACCCAAGTGGAGAGGAATTCCATCCGAGAATTTGGGTCAAATATTTGAAGAAAATCATGATATTTGGATGTGTTACGGAGGTTTTCAAAATTTTAAGAAAAAGCAAGATTAGTAGAGGTAGGTTCGGTTTGTTTTTGACGTTTATCTGATTAATTTAGCGAAGGAATATTTAATTAAGGCGACTAGGAAAAGTCTCGCTCAAATGAGCAAGTTTTGATTTATATTATACGTGATAAATTAATCTTAATGGTTCATCTTTTAATTCTCAAACTTTAGTTTTAAGCGTTGTCTGATATTCTCTTTTGAATGAGTTTGAGTTTTATTTTTAAAATTTTTCGTATAAGGGATTTCTAGAATCGACTTAAAAGTCTTATTCGTACATTTTAGAAATAATAGGAAAGTTTGTTTTACGAATTTAGGACCACAGATAGGACCAGTATTACTACTAGGCTTATTCTATAAGCTTAGTCGGTTTCAGAAATGGCTATTTATTTTCTATTTTATTATTTTATTCGTTTTTAGTTCTATTTCTACTAGTATGAAAAATCTAGGGGTTTACAATAATTGACTAATACTTTATATTAACATCTCCTAATTCCTTGGTGAGAAATCAACATAAAACATTGCATTAATGTTTATGGACAATTTCTAAATTAGATTAAACTCCGCCGCTTCCGCAATTGCAATTTAATCTCAATTTATGAATTCATATGAACCCTAATTTCCCTTACGAGTTACTAGAATTCTTATACACCAAAATATGATGAATAATCAGAATTCAATATGAATGTTTCATGATTCTAACTATCTTATAACATGGATTCAAAGATCATTTTAGCATGTTTAAAGTTTCATCAACTTCCCACAAAAAGAATTTAGCTACTCATGGATGATGATTCAAAAATCAGATAAGAAATTGCAAATGATTTCATTATGATCAAACTATTCAGATATATGAATTGCATAAAAAAAATAAGATTAGATATCACCAATTCAAAACACCAAAGCTTCACTTGCAACTTCTTGAATAACTTCAAATATCTCTTCAAAAATCTCTATGAAATGCTTAGGTCTAAGTATTCTAGAGCTACTTGGATTGTGGAATGTATGCTTGGTTGATTCAGAAAGTGAGGAGAAGACCCCCTATTTATAGAAAAATTTCGTGCAAAACATTAAATGAACTTTGCTGTTTCACAATGTACGCCGGCCGTTATGGATCCTACGCCGGCGGCTTACAGGCGGCGTATCTTCGAATTACCTTGCGCAGGCAGTGCACTGGCAGCCTTCAATATCAGTTACACAGGTAGGCTGCTTCTATGCCGGCGGCTTATATGTGAATCTAGCCGGCATATATGTTCAGAAATGAAGTGTTGGGCTGATTTATAACGAACATCGTCCCTAAGCCGGCGGCTTTCATGCTGGCGTAGACACTCCAACAGATTTGTCTCTTCAATTTCCTTTAAGCATTTGATATCTTCATATCGCTTCAGATCTATGATGTACGTTGCCTCAAAGCCGGTGGCTTAAGTGCCGGCTTATAATGTAATTGCTTCAAAGCTGGTGATGTTTCATTTCTAGGCTGCCGCCTTCATGTACGCTGGCTGCTTCATCTTCTACACCGGCAGCTTTGAGGTGGCTTTGAATGTGGTTTGAACTTGTGCTGGGCAAAGCTGGCAGTGCTGTAACGGCCTTGGTTGTAAGCCGTCTGAACGCCGGCGGCTTTGAATGGTGAATTGCCGGCCTTGACTTCAATTTTTCCTACTTTCGATTCAAATTCTCTTGTTTTGATTACTTTATCCAAATTAGTCCTGAAACATAAAATTTAATCAAAACAAATATCCATTCTAGCTCTTTTGATCATCAAGATTTGTATAAAATATGATCTTATCAATTCCCCCACACTTGAACTTTTGCTTGTCCTCAAGCAAAATGAAGAAAATTAATGAAATCTCTTTATAGATAGTACAATTTTCCAATTTAATCTCAATTTCTTTAATTTGTTTTTCTTGTATCTACAGCTCTAACCATACCTATTTCTTGCAATTAGAGTACTATAATCAAAATTTAGGAGCTAATCTAAACAAAACAAGTTTTAATCTCAACTTTTAACAAAGGAACATTCTATTCAAAAGCAAATACTCAATCCACTAAGAAAAAATACTCATTTAAACTTCTTTGGATTTCTAGCTTATATATGTTCTAAGTAACATAAAATGAAAGCATGTGGTATCTACTTTTTCCTTAGAATTTCTCCTTCTTTATTATAAGTCTCCTTCCTTTGCATATTTTTGCATTCGTTTTCCTTTTTCTTTCTCAAGCATTTATTTTCTTTTTGGGAGGTTTTTGCCTCCATCTTTTTGTTTTTTTAAAGCTCATGAATTGAACTTTTGCCATTCTTCCCTTCTCGTTACAGTGAGTTCATTGAGTCGGCACATCCCTGGCTCATCACCTAAGTGACCAGGTTTCAAAATACCCCTAAGAACTCTTCCTCACTTTAACATTCAAGTTCAGATACTCATAACTCAAAATTTCAAGTCAGAGGAGTAGTGGCTATGCTTGTTTCTTTCTTTTTGAATGCAATACAATATCAAAGACTTATTTTTATGAAGGATCACTAAGTTTAAAAGTTTCTTTTACCTCTTTCACCAAGTGTTAAAATTCAAAGAATATATACCAACTAAAATTTCCAAGAAGTAGACCTATTTATTTTTCAACAAAAGGACTCAACCAGCTCTTAAATTTCCAATCCAAAGTTAAAATAAAGTGAACTTGTTCCTTAAGGATTTTACAACTTAATTTTAACTTAGTAAACCAATCACAACAGCAGGTGAGTAAGATACTTTCACAAGTCAATTTCATTGATTTTCATTCTTTGCTTTGTACTATCTCCAATTTCAAGAGATTTTTGAAAAAATTTGGCAGAATTTCCTCATGATTTGCTTTCAAACCAAAAACAAGGTGGAGATTTTTCAATATACACAACAACAAACAGATCATATTCATCACTTCAACACTTCATGTAATTCTATCCCTTCCCCCACACTTCAATCAAACAGTGTCCTCACTGTTTTGGAACAAATAAAAAATAGGAAAGGCATGAGAATGAATTGGAAACTTCCCTGAATTTTGTCGATTCATAGTCATCAAAATTTGCATTGCAAGAGATTTGCTTTGCTCGATTCCTGTAATCACTACAAAAGAAAAACAAAAACAAAAACAAAAACAAAATAAAGCAAAATAAAAGCAGAAAAATAATAAATGAGTTCACCCACAGGAACTTGGGTACTCAATAAATATACAGGCCAATAATAAAAATATAAACATCAAGTAAGATCATATAAGAGCTAGCAGGGTCTCTAGCTCTCTGGCCCGGGCTCTGTTTGCTGCTGCCCTCAGGAGTGTGTCTCGCAGTGTCTCCTGAGCTGGTTGTCCGTGTATGCTCTGAACTGAGCCTATTTGAGTGATGTGACTCAAATGAAGTCTGGTAGGTCATGCCAGCCCCCGTCTCTAGGCTAATGCAGCAGATGGCCGTCTTCAGTGCCTCAAAGATAGTCTTTTTGAATTTCTTGTTCTTTTTCTTTTCCTGCTCATGACTATCTCTGAGCTCCTTGTTCTGGCGCTTCAATTCTTCAACATCCAGCCTAAGCTGGTCCATGCCATATGTCAATGAAGCGCCTGCAGGAGGAGGTAGAGCGGATGTCGATGGCATCTCGAATGGGGCATCTCCAGGAAAGATATCCTGGTACTCAACCTCCTCTAAAATCGGTGGCTGTGCTCCCCTGGGGTTTTTCAGCAATCCCCAGCCTCTAAATGGTGTAGATGTGATCCTCTTGCACTCAAACACCTTGTCATCCTGTGGAGGCTCAAAAATGTTCATCCCCTTCAATAACCGAGTAATGTAGCCTCCACAGCCCAGACCTCTAGTCCTCGTGTCATCTGCCTGCCGGTATATAAAATTGGCCACCTCTACCCCAAGATCAATCCGATAGCCTCTGATAAGGCTATATAGGTAGAACATGTCGAATGAAGTCACCTTGCTGTGACTAGTCTTCTTGCAACACAGTGTGTGTGCAAGAATATGGTGGATCAGCTTGTGCTCGACATCTTTGAAAGATGTGGCCAATGACTTGGATTGGACGAATGACTCATTTGCCCTCTCAGGAGCAACCAGCTGGAACCAATAACCCTCCTGAGTCATGTCTGCCGGCCAACTGTTGGGCAGATTCCTATGTTCCTCCTCACTATCGTACAGTCCCAATATATGGCCTATCTGCTTCAACTTTACTTCCCTGATGTGTCCATAGGCCTGGAACTGGAAAGTGGACTCCTCTCGGTCCGGGATGTTCTTCACAGTGGACAAGAACTCAATCGTCAAGTTCTTGTAAGCAGGCTCCCGAAAATCAAATAGTTTGAGCCATGCTGGATCTTGAATAATCGCTCTGATTCTATCTACCATCCCGAACTCATCCATAAGCACCAGTCTAAGTACTGTATTCAAAAAGTCCATCTTCACGAGCCTTTTCTTTCTATCTTTGGCGTATTGCTGACTGGACAGCAAATTCTGGCTCTGTGAACCCATGTAGAAGCATCAGCCGTTCTTGGTCGTTTTTGTTTTGGGGCCATTCCTACAAATTATTTAAATTTAATTAGTATTAAGGAATGCAAAATTTAGATGGAATTTTGATTTATGCCTAAAACATGATTTTAAACAATTTTGATATCAAGGCATATAACTAAGTGAAGCTAAAATATTTACACTTGCATAATACTATCAAAGCTGGCAGCTTAGGCTTGCCAGCTCAGAATTGAACGTTGGAATTTTCAAATTTTTCAAACAAAATTGATTTTCAAAAATTTTTCCTTTTGTCCCAAAATCAATTTTATACTGAAATTTTTAAAAAACGAGCACAAATCCAATTCCAATTTCAATTCTAGGCAAATTTGAGCACAATGCAAGAATTAAAGCCACTAAGCAGTAATAAGGATCACAAATCCAGCAGATGTAAGATCAATTTCAATTGCCCCAATTTCGCAATTTCAAACACCCCAATCTCAAGAACCCTAATTCTCCAATCTAGCAAGTATCATTATGGCTTGCAATTACAAAGATGCAACAAAATCTTCTTTCAACAGATCATTAACATTGTCGAGCAATCAATTTCACTATGAGCACAAGTGTATATCAATGATAGTGATGCAAGAAATCCAATACATACAAGTAATCAACATCGACAGATTTCATATAACAATGCAGTATAACGGATTTGAACAAAGGATTTAGTACATAGATTATTGAAAACTTACTTGGTAGATGGTCTAAACTCAATGGATTGATGACTAAGTGGTAAAGCTTGTTGATTGAGAGTGAGAGAGGGAGAGCGAGGATGAAAGAATGAAAGAGAGAGAGGAGATTCGTACCTATTATAAGCGTGTGCAACACTTACGCCGGCATTTCTGCAATGTAAGCCGGCGGCTTACAGCCAGTGTAAATGGAAAAATTACATACCAAGAGCTCAAAGGTGGTCACTTATCGATTTACACTGCCGGCTTAGGAGGATACGCCAGCAAAAAGCCGATGGCTTTAAATCCCAGATGCCGGCCTTGATCGAGAATTTTCAGAAACCAAGAAATCTGCAATATACGCTGGCAATAAGCCGGCGTCCTTCACCTTCCCTTGCCAGCATAAATCTTGTACTCTTACGCTGGCATGTAAGCCAGCGGCCTAGACCTTTCCCAAGCCGGCCTAAATCTTGTGTTTCATACGCTGGCAACTAAGCCGGTGGCTTTCAACTCTCCACTGCTGCCCTCTTTTGCGGTGCTCACCTACTCCTTTACGCCGGCATAAAGCTGGCGACGTTGAGCCGGCCTTTCTTGTTTTCTCAGAGCTTGCTCAAGGCTGGCCTTTTTTTTTATTTTATTTTTTTTTTAATTTATAGAATATCACCTGCCACACTAATAACTAAGTTAGTAAAAACAAAACAAATAAAAATTCTAAAATTAGACATGGGTTGCCTCCCAAGAAGCGCTTTTTAAAGTCGCTTAGCCCGACTTTCCTGACCTGATCATGGTTCTTTAGATTCATGACAGTAGTAGTACTGTCAAGATTTTCCCCCTCAAAATAATGCTTGAGCAGTTGCCCATTCACTTTAAAAGTCCGATCATCCTCAGTTTTTAATTCAACCGTTCCATATGGAAAAACTCTTGCAATCTCAAACGGTCCCGACCATCTTGACCGTAATTTTCCAGGAAACAACTTCAAACGAGAATTGTAAAGTAAAACTTTTTGTCCAGGAAAAAATTCTCGTTTGATGATGTTCCTATCATGCCATTTCTTTGCTCGTTCCTTATAGATACGAGCACTTTCAAATGCCTCATTTCTCCATTCTTCCAGCTGATTCAATTGGAGCAATCTGTTTTACCTGCAGCTTTTTCATCAAAGTTAAGAAATTTTATGGCCCATATGCCTTGTGCTCAAGTTCTACAGGAAGATGACATGATTTACCAAAAACAAGCATGGGGACATTCCAATAGGGGTTTTAAAAGCAGTCCTGTAAGCCCATAATGCATCATCTAATTTTGAAGACCAATCTTTTCTTGATGCATTAACAGTTTTTTCCAAAATTCTTTTTATCTCCCTATTAGAAACTTCAACTTGCCCACTTGTTTGTGGATGATAGGGGGTAGTCACTTTATGTGTAACACCGTATTTTGCCAAAAGTTTTTCAAATTGCCTGTTACAAAAATGAGACCCCCCATCACTAATTATAGCTCTGGGCACACCAAATCTGGTAAAAATGTTCTTTTTCAAAAATTTCAAAACTACTCGGGCATCATTTGTTTGTAAAGCAACAGCTTCCACCCATTTTGAAACATAATCAACTGCCACAAGTATGTATTTATTTGAAAAAGATGAGGGAAAAGGACCCATAAAGTCAATCCCCCAAACATCAAAAAGCTCAATTACCAGAATATTGTTTTGTGGTAATTCATGTTTAGAAATGTTACCTGTCTTTGACATTGAGCACATGACATAATGAAATTCCTGCAGTCACGAAACAAGTTAGGCCAATAAAATCCAGATGATAACACTTTTGCTGCAGTCCTTTGAACACCAAAGTGTCCCCTGCTTCTCTTGAATGACAGTGTTCTAAAATGCTAAGCTGATCAGATTCAGGCACACATCTTCTAATTATTTGGTCAGCACATTTTTTGAACAGATATGGTTCATCCCAAAAATAGTATTTTACATCATGCAAAAACTTTTTCTTTTGAGGATATGATAAACCATATGGGATAATCTTACTAACCAAATAATTCACAATATCAGCATACCATGGCAAATCTAGAATCTCTACTGCATGCAATTGTTCATCAGGGAACTTTCATTGATGGGAATGTCTAGACTATCAGATTCAAGTCTAGACAAATGGTCAGCAATAACATTCTCAGTTCCCTTTTTATCTTTAATTTCAAGATCAAATTCTTGCAGTAGTAAAACCCATCTAATCAACCTAGGTTTTGCATCAGCTTTAGCAAACAAATACTTGAGAGCTGCATGGTCAGTGTATACTACAACTTTAGAACCTATCAGATAAGGCCTAAATTTATCACATGCAAAGATAACAGCTAAAAGCTCTTTCTCAGTAGTGGCATAATTTCTCTGGGCCTCATTTAGTGTTCTACTTGCATAGTATATAACATGAAAGATCTTACCTCGTCTCTGACCAAGTACCGCTCCAACTGCAAAGTCGCTGGCATCACACATGAGTTCGAAAGGAAGCTCCCAGTCTGGCGCAATGATTACTGGTGTAAAATGAGCTTTTCCTTTAATAAATTGAATGCCTGCAAACATTTCATCAAAATTGAACACCGCATCTTTTTCCAGAAGGTTGCAAAGAGGTTTGGAAATTTTGGAGAAGTCCTTGATGAATCGTCTGTAGAAGCCAGCATGTCCAAGAAAACTTCTGACTCCTTTAACAGTCGTGGTGGTGGTAACTTCTCAATAATCTCCACTTTGGCTTTATCCACTTCAATTCCTCTCGCAGAAATTTTGTGACCCAACACTATCCCTTCTCTAACCATAAGTGGCATTTTTCCCAATTCAGGATCAGATTGTATCTTTGCATCTTTGTAGAACCGTGGCTAAATTCTCAAGACACAGATCGAATGACTTTCCAAAGACTGAAAGATCATCCATAAAGATCTCGATAAAATTCTCAAGCATATTTGAAAATGTAGCCATCATACACCTCTGAAATGTAGCAGGTGCATTGCAAAGTCCAAAGGGCATTCTCCTCCTAAAGGCAAATGTGCCATAATGGACAAGTGAATGTTTTCTCTTGATCATCGGGTGCAAGAGAAATCTGATTGTATCCAGAATATCCATCAAGATAAACAGTAATAATCATGCCTGCAAGTTTCTCCAACATCTGATCAATGAAGGAAGTGGAAAGTGATCCTTTCGGGTGGCATCATTAACTTCCTGTAATCAATACAAACTCCACCCAGTCACAGTACGAGTAGGAATTCAATTCATTTTGCTCATTCTTCACCTACAAGTCATACCACCTTTCTTTGGCACTACTTGAACCGGACTAACCCATTTACTATCAGAGATAGGAGATATACCTAATGCTCAAGCAGCTTCAAAACTTCTTTCTTGACAACATCTTTAAGTGTCCGAGTTAAGTCTCCTTTGTGGTTGAACTGTAGGTTTACACTCAGCTTCCATAAGGATTTTTGTGAGTGCAAATCATAGGGCTAAATACCCTTAATGTCAGCAATGGTCCATCCAATTGTTCTTTGTGCTTTTTCAACACTTCAACCAACTGTTGTTCTTGTCTATCTGTCATGCAGATGAAATGATGATTGGCAAAGTATCGCCAATTCCAAGAAAAGCATCTCAGATAGTCAGGAAGTGGTTTGTTCCAAGGTCGGTGGCTGCATCAAAGCAGAACTTGCTGCTCTCATTTGTACCCAAAGATTCATAATATGGTCTTGATCATTGGTACATCTTCCAGTATTCTTCATCCTCTTCATCATCGCTCCAATTGTCCATGTTTCTCAGACGGACTCCATAGTCTCCACACCAGTGTGGTTCCTCAGTGATTCAGAAACCAGCTCATCAATGGTATTGATGGTGTAACAGGCATCAGTATCATCAAATTTCTTCATTGCCACATTGAAAGTCACATTGTTCATCCATCACCCATAATGTAAGCTGCCCTTGTTCCACATCAATTAGTGCTTTTCTGTGCAAGGAATGGTCTGCCTAAGATCATGGGAACTTCCCTATCTTCATCCATCTAGAACTACAAAATCCATAGGGAAAAAGAATTTGTCAACTTTAACTAGGACATTTTCCTAATACCCCTAGGGTATTTTATACTTCTATCAGCAAGTTGTAAGGTACATGTGTATCCTTGCAATCTCCAAGTCCTAGTTTTTAAATACCGATAAAGGCATTAAGTTGATACTTGCACTAGAATCATTAAACTTTATCAAAATAACAATCACCAATGGTGCAAGGAACAGTAAACACTTCCCTGATCTCGGAGTTTAGTGGCCATGACTGGGTGTTTGTTTTGTAGGATCATGGAACATTCTCCAGTGAGTATCACATTTCCATCATTCTTCCTCTTGTTACAGCAATTCTTTGATGATTTGGCATAGGAAGGCATTCCTTGAATCACTTCTAAGAATGGAATGTTGATGTGCAGCTTCTTGAAAACATCCAGGAATTTTGAAAATTGCTCATCGAGTCTTTGTTGCTTTAATCTTTCTGGAAAAGGGACGGGAGGAACATATGATTTCACCTCATGGTTTTTGAATTGTATCCTCCACCTTTCGTTTCCCTTTGTTGTTTTGTGGTGGAATTTCCTCTTGATCTTTTCCTTATGATCTTTGATAGTCTCCTCAACTGGAGCAATCTCCTTACCACTTCTCAGGGTGATTGCATTTACAGACTTGGGATTCTCCTCCGTGTTGCTTGGTAAAGACCCAGATGGTCTATTACTCACTTGTTGTGCAAGTTGATGGAGCTTCCCTTGCAAATCTTGAATGATTGCATTTTGATTGTTGAGTGAGTTTGTTGTTGTGACAATGAAATCCCTCAATAATGCATCAGTGGACACTCAAAAGAGGAGTGTGGTCCTGAGCAAATCTCACAACAAAACACTTGTTGTTTTTATGGAAGATTTGTAGTTGTGAGTTTACTTACTTGAGTAATGAGGGTTGCCATTTGAGCTTGAGTTGTGATATATCTTCTTTGTCTTCCAAAGATGCTACTTTAGATCTTGTTTTTTCACAACTCCAATTAATGAGCTGCGGAAGCTAATTCTTCAATAATCTCACTAGCTCCCATATGTTTTTCCCATCAGTGATCCACCCGATGTAGCATCTACTAAGGACCTTAAAGCTTCATTCAAGACTGAGGTAGAAATTTTCTATTAGTAGATTATCGGGTAAACCATGTGTGGACATTTTCTGACCGCCTCTTTGATCTTTCCCAAGCATCATATAATGATTTCTCCAGGGAATTTGGTGAAGTTGGAAATTTCATTTCTTAACATGGCGGTTCTTGCTGGAGGGAAAATCTCTTTAGAAACTTCTTTGTCAGATCATTCCATATAGTGATCGATCTGGAGGTTGGGAATTGTACCATGCCAAACTTTCCCCAAGAGAAAAAGGGAAAAGCTGAAGTCGGATGACTTCGTTTCTTACACCATTAAGTTTGATAGTGTTGGTGTATTGAAGAAATTTTAGCAAGGTGTTCATCTGGCGTTTCATTTGGTTATCCTCCAAATTGATGTGATTAAACCATTTGGATCAGGGACGGTTTAAGCTCAAAATTGTTAGCCTTCACAGTGGGCATTCGTATGGCGGGATCTTGAATAGTAGGTACTGTATAGTCTCGAATTGCCCTTGGAGCGGGAGCAGCTGGTTGCAGCTGGTTGCAACTGGTTGTTGTTATCATTGTTTCCTTGATTTTCTGCCATTGCTCCTCTTCTTTGGTTCCTTCTTCTCTGTTGACGCAAGGTTCTTTCTATTTCAGGATCTAAAGGTAGAATTTCAGCACTTCTACTTCTTCGTAGAAAACCTGCAGAGAGAAAAGGAAAAATTTCAAACTAAATTCAAACCTAAACTACTAGCAAAGCTGAAGTTAGTCTAATATTAATAAATCCCCGGCAACGGCACCAGAAAACTTGATGTGTTGTTTTAGTATTGAATTTTAAAGCATCTTTCTAGCAAGCGTACTAGGCCTTCTATTGTAATATAGCATGCATAAAGTGTCGATCCTACGGAGATTTACTAACTACTAGACAATTATCAACTAATACTAATATCTAGGCAATTGATCTTTTTAAGATGATTAAATTAAACTAAATTATCTATATGATTGCAATGAGCTTTTTAAAGAGAGGGATATGGTGGAAAAATGTGGGAAGGAGCAGAATCCACTTTAAACTATTGCCAATCAACTTGAACTCATGTTATAATGATAATTAAATTCATGAACATTCATAAGAAATTGTCAAGATTTAAAAACAGAGTTTAAAAATCTTTTAAACCACAAAACAATTCAATAACTTCCGCTAAATAAATTATTAGTGGAGTCAAAATTACAATTATAAATCTTCCGATTCTATAATTGACTAATACTTTATATTAACATCTCCTAATTCCTTAATGAGAAATCAACATAAAACATTGCATTAATGTTTATGGACAATTTCTAAATTAGATTAAACTCCGCCGCTTCCGCAATTGCAATTTAATCTCAATTTATGAATTCATATGAACCCTAATTTCCCTTATGAGTTACTAGAATTCTTATACACCAAAAGTATGATGAATAATCAGAATCAATATGAATGTTTCATGATTCTAACTATCTTATAACATGGATTCATAGATCATTTTAGCATGTTTAAATTTCATCAACTTCCCACAGAAAGAATTTAGCTACTCATGGATGATGATTCAAAAATCAGATAAGAAATTGCAAATGATTTCATTATGATCAAACTATTCAGATATATGAATTGCATAAAAGAAATAAGATTAGATTCACACCAATTCAAAATACCAAAGCTTCACTTGCAACTTCTTGAATAACTTCAAATATCTCTTCAAAATCTCTATGAAATGCTTAGTTCTAAGTATTCTAGAGCTACTTGGATTGTGGAATGTATGCTTGGTTGATTCAGAAAGTGAGGAGAAGACTCCCTATTTATAGGAAAAATTTCGTGCAAAACATTAAATGAACTTTGCTGTTTCACAATTTATGCCGGCCGTTATGGATCCTACGCCGGCGGCTTACAGGCGGTGTATCTTCGAATTATCCTTTGCGCAGGCAGTGCACTGGCAGCCTTCAATATCAGTTACACAGGTAGGCTGCTTCTATGCCGGCGGCTTATATGTGAATCTAGCCGGCATATATGTTCAGAAATGAAGCGTTGGGCTGATTTATAAGGAACATCGTCCCTAAGCCGGCGGCTTTCATGCTGGCGTAGACACTCCAACAGATTTGTCTCTTCAATTTCCTTCAAGCATTTGATATCTTCATATCGCTTCAGATCTATGATGTACGCTGCCTCAAAGCCGGTGGCTTAAGTGCCGGCTTATAATGTAACTGCTTCAAAGCTGGTGATGTTTCATTTCTAGGCTGCCGGCCTTCATGTACGCTGGCTGCTTCATCTTCTACACCGGCAGCTTTGAGGTGGCTTTGAATGTGGTTTGAACTTGTGCTGGGCAAAGCTGGCAGTGCTGCAACGGCCTTGGTTGTAAGCCGTTTGAACGCCGACGGCTTTGAATGGTGAATTGCCGGCCTTGACTTCAATTTTTCCTACTTTTGATTCAAATTCTCTTGTTTTGATTTCTTTATCCAAATTAGTCCTGAAACATACAATTTAATCAAAACAAATATCCATTCTAGCTCTTTTGATCATCAAGATTTGTATAAAATATGATCTTATCAGATAACCATTGGCGAAATGCCCATTTGCTTGCAGGCATGGCAAGTATTCTTCCTTTTCTTTGGACATTTTGATATCTTATGGTCTGCATTTCCACAGAAGAAACACTTTCCAAACAACTGAGGGCACTTTTTTTGGTAGTGTCCCCATTGCACTTCCAGCACTTGACATCTTTTGGTGCGAAGAAATCTCCACTATCTGTACCATCTACTCCGATCAAACTCTACAAATACCCTCAAGAACAACAATGAACAACACAAAACTCCACAAATTCCGAATATTTCACTAAAACCCTAATATTACATGACAATAAGTATATATAAAGATCATCTAATCACACATTATTTAAATTCATCAACGAAAAGACGAAACTTACTAATTTGGATCACCAAAACCCGACTCACATCCACAAATTCGGATTCCAACCAAATCTAGAGTTTTCTTCATGCAAACAATCACATTATCCTTAGAACTTGCATGAAATTCGCATAAATCTTGTATGAAAACATTATACTTACTTGTTTCAATCACAAAACTCACTCCTTATCCAATCAAGGTAGATTAAACCTGAGATCTAAATCCTTCCCATGTTTTTTCCTTCAAGAACACAACAAAACTGTCACGCCCTGAAGGTACCCTAGTAGTAGTAATTAAGTTTCACTTCAATACTATCACTAGATTACCTTTGGAGAATAATAGGTTTTTAAAACAACAGGATCTTTTTAGTTTCTTGATAAGAAATAATAAATATATGAAAGAAATAACTTAGTGAATAAACATTACAAAAACCATTACAAACCATGTAGTTCTTTTGAAGTAAACAACTAAATAATCTATTCTATTAGTACAAAACCATTAAACCAAACTATAACTGTAGGCCTTCAGCTTCTAAGCTCTTACCGGAACCATACTCTTGGAGGTAACTAATTAGGGTTGTAAAGTAAACCTGAAAAGACTGTAGGACTATGAGCGAAACCACAGCTCAGTGAATAACCAGACATATCATACATCACACAAGTTATTAGCAATCATATGCAACGCAAGCACTCAACCATATGCACAGATACAAGTTTGGATGATCTAGAATCCAAACAGGAAAAAGATTTACGCCCTCTGAAGAACTAGTACTCAATGGCCCACCTGCCCAGGATAGACTAAGTACACAAGAGAATCAACGATTTCTCGTTTTAAGGTTATCACTTTGAATATAGTTAATTGAACAAACCATCTCCTGTAATCCCCTTAGAAACTCCCTAAGTATTAATCATTTCAAAGCGATTCTACGGGCGACGTTCTTCGGTGCCTTTTAGTTCCTCATAAGACTGCCAGACTAAAGAGAACCTTGGAAGAACTAAAACATTAGAACAACCAAGCGAAAACAGAGATCCGAAATATTAATACGTAGCAGGCTGTCACAAC
Organism: Combretum micranthum; assembly: GCA_024138025.1. Lineage (NCBI taxonomy): Eukaryota > Viridiplantae > Streptophyta > Magnoliopsida > Myrtales > Combretaceae > Combretum > Combretum micranthum. The sequence goes on along the minus strand of JAMXBD010000982.1, from coordinate 72,714 downwards.
CATATATGCAATAATGCAATTTGTGCCATGCATGTTCATATTATTTTGTTAAGTCAATAATTCTTAATCAATTTCAAAATGATCATACATTACACACAATCATCATTATTCTACTTCACAATATCAATCATTGCATTATCACTTTTGTAAGGATATTTTAACAATCATACACTCAGATCAAATCATACTTTCAGCAAACATTCATTTGATTATCTTACATTACATATTTGACTATTTACAATCACAACCAGTATAATATGACTGAATTACTCACCTGCTCATACTGACTCAGTCGTAGTAATCAATTGGTAGATCCTCTAGTGAGTCAAAGTCACCTATTTAAGACAAAGTATTCATCAATACAAATTAATTAAATTCCTATATGTGATTAGTGTCCTAGACTTGATATTTATCAAGTTTTGATACTGATTATTATTTAGTGTCGTCGTATTTTTCCTATTTTATCTCGAACAATTATTTTGTTATTTTTAGGAGTCACATTACTCAAGAAATTAGTTTATTTCATTTTCCATTCTTACATATTTTATCTATTTAGAACAAATAATTAACTATTTATAACTTTCATTAACACTAAATATTTTTCTTAGTTCTAGGGTTTTAAAAGTTATTAGATGTTAATCTCAATAGGCTTAAATACTTGTATTAAATTAACTATCTAATACATTCTTATATAACATATATATATATATATATACTCAGTAAGTATATTATATACACATATATATATAGTTTCTTTTTAGGTCAGAAAAAGCTTGCGTTGAAGAAATTTGGCTGTACGCCGGCTCAAAGCCACCAGCCTTTAAGCCCAGATGCCGGTGTAAAATTGTTTTTGAAGAAATTTTCATATCGAGTGCACCGGCTTTGAAAGCTATCGGCTTTCAACGTACACCGGTACTACGCTGTCAGCGTATATCTCTAGGAAGCCGGCTTTCATTCAATTTTTATGTGAAAATTATTTTACGTAGGCTCTGATCAGTGTAGGCTGCCTCTACGCCGCTAGCTTATCTTTATAAGCCGCCGGCGTTGAGCGGTTACACTACCGCTTTGAGGCAGCGTTGGTACTGTTCATCATCTTCCTCCTCAGTTCAATTCATGTTCTTTGATTTTTACACGTTAAAAACATACTCAAACTATTTATAAGTGTTTATATCATATATAAAGACATAAAACACGTTTGAACACGTTTAAAAACATATATATATATATAGATCTCGATTCTTACCAAAATAGTTAGGGTTTTGGAGTATTACCTCGTTGGAGCTCGTTTGATGTAATCTGAAGCTTGTGATTGTGTTTATTACGTTCCTAAGATGATTATAAGTCAGTTATAACTCTTATATTTGAAAGAAAATCGTCTGAACTTCATCAACTTACCTTTGAACTTGTTTTCAAGGGTTTTTAGCTTTGTTCTTCTTCCTTTGATCCGAGCTTGGGTTTTGATCGGTTTGTTTTCTGTTTTTGATTCGTTTTGGTTGTTATTTGAGAGTGGATTCGTTCTGGAAGAGTTGAGGATTAATGGAGGTTGTTTGTTCATATATATAGAAGAAGAAAGAAGAGGACTTGCGACTGCTTCTCCTTCAATTTTCTTCCGGTTTGATCTCATTTTGGCTGTTATTTTCACTTCAATTAATGCTATATTGAGTTGTCAATTGGTGATTGGTCCTTGGGTTGCTTTGTTTGACAAATTTAGGTGAATGATTGTGGGATTTCGGCTCCTCTTCCTCTCCGAAATTCTCCCACCGAAAGCAGCCGTATTATATATATATATATATATATATTAGTTTACTATTTTAATTTAGTTTTGATTAATTAAACAAGTTATAAGGGTATAAATTAGCTAATATTTGGGAGTTTTTGCACAAAAATATGTTTATAGGGTTATACAAAACACTTAAATTTTCAAATAATACAATTTTAGGTTTTATAAATACGTAGTCAGTTATTTATAAAATTTTATCCCCCGCGATTAAGATTTCTTAAGCTCATTAGGTCAATTTTTGTTTCAGGCTCCGATAGCTTAAGAAAACTCGGTTTAGAACAATAGCGTGATCTGATTATTTGTTTGGGGTTCATATTTTGAGTTATTCGACAGTTTGTATTTTCATTGTATATTTAAAATCTTTTCGATTTATCTTTGAGTCATCGTTTTCTATTTATAAGCGTAAATAATCATTTACATAGTATTGGACTTAATACGGAAACTAAACTATATATATATATATATATATTTAGTTTTGATACCGAACATGAATTCTTATTAGTAGCTTTTAATTGTAACTAGGAATCTTGAATTTAGGGTTTAAGTCTAAATATAAGCTCATTACTACTTGTTATTCCAATCTCGAATCATTATCGAGATAAAAAACAATCATTTAATCTCTATATTTATATTTTCCTATTTAAATCTATTTGTATCTGGTTTCAGGTTTTAAAGAAATTCTTTATTCAAATTCTAAATCATTTATCTAATCAAATTCTAGATGTTGATCTATTCTTAGACTTTAATTAGAATCTAAATCTATTATCTAGTTCATACAATCTATTGTAAGGTCATGTACTAATGTGGAAAATTCCCGGGGTTTACAAAAACCCTAAGAAAACTTATACAAATTCGTATACAATCCATAGGAGAAGGTTAAGATTACTTACTTTGGATCAAAAACACACTTTTGATGGTTCTCCAGCCCTAGATCTCTAAGAACGCTCCAAAACTCTCTTATATGAACGAAAAATATGATAAAAATTTTCTGTTGAAAACCATTTCTCGTGTCTCGTATATATAAAAATTGCACATACGCTGGCACCTACATCGGCGGCATATGTATAAATTTTGCCGATGTACACCTTACGCGGCAAAAATTACATAAACACTAGTAGCATTCATTGAGGCTTTGAATTCCCAGGATTTCGATCCAGTAACATACGTCAGCAAATCTATAACCTACGTCGGCGGTGTTCCTATCCGGTGTTAAAAGAAACGCTTGCATATACCAGCGGCATTCCACCTAGAGTTAAGAAAAACACTATTGTTCCCTTCTTACGTCGACTCTATGCCAACGGCGTAGATTCTCCAGTTGGCAGCGTCGAATTTGTAAAAAATTACAAAAATCCGAACTTAAACATTCATTCTACAATCAAACTTAAACCTTTACAACTTACTTGTTTTAACCTTAAACTCATCATATACATCTTATGATTCATAATTCATTATATTTGCATCTTTATTTCCATATATTACACATGCTATGCAAAATCACATGCTACAAACAATTATGTATGGGTATCCGGAGACCATACATAGAACGGATTTATACCCTTCATATCGAGGGTTAGGGAAGGAGTAGTCGAAGGTCTTTGTGATCTTCTACTACTAGTCTCCGAGCACTCTGCTCACAGTAATCGATTAGCGTGGCTCATCCTTGGAATGTATCCCTGATACGGCTTAATTCCCTAAGAATGAGCATAGCCATAGGCCCTCTTAGCCTTAGACCCTCCTGATTCTTCGCATAGAAGTAGTAGCTTTCAGCATGTGACTCAATGGATGTAATGTGTGTCTTTTAATTTATATCAAAGCTGAGTATAATTAAGGTATACTTAGAGGTGATCAAGCAGACATCATACACACATAAGCATTATATAATATAAATGATACACTTAAACAATCATTTATTAGTTTCGATATGCTTAGTATTCTTTGTCATACAATCATAGAAGCATATACATATAAACCCATAACCCCATATATATATATTTTCATTTTATTGTGTACCTATAAATCTAGTGCAACTATCTACAAGCACAAGCAAGGTAACAAAATCAAGAGGGAAAACTCACTCATCCATATCGTAATTTTCTTAGTTGTAGTAATCCTCAATAAAAGGAGTCTCATATTCGTTGTCACCTAGATAAAAGAAATACCCGGAATGAGTTATTTCATAAAAATTCTACTCAAACTTTCTAACTCTATCATGTTATTTTCATCAAAAGTCGGATTATGTAAAACCCTAACTTAAAATAGCCATAACTTACTCATTTTAACTCGGACTTTTGCATATAAGATTTTTTTTCTACCTACTCAAAAAGATCTATCTATTTCTATGATTATTTTGAACATTTGAGGTCATTTGGGTTTAGAAATAGGTCGATACAATTTTAACATGAAAATTCCAACCTCAAATTGTATTTTTTCTAAATTCTATTTCATCAAAAAATTCCATAGCAAACACATAAATAATTATATAGTTGAAAAATGCTTTTAATATATACATAAATTCATATTATATGCATGATTCTAGTGATATTATTTCAAAAATAAATTTATAAACAATCTTTGTGAAAGATAGAGTTTTATGAAAGGTCATCATTTGACTTTTGATTAAATTTCCATTTTGCAATATGTGACTCAACAATAAGAAAATCATAATTTAATATATATATATATATATATATATATCTTTAATGGTCTTATATTTTTTCACAAATTATTATTTAGCAATTTATTTCATAAAACATGGTTTTACCTCTTTGTGACATAAAACCTAATTGTATTTTTCCTTTTCAAAGAATTTCCTAAGTTTGACTCTTTAAACAAAATTTTAATTATTAGATTTTGTAAATATGAAACTTAATTAAAGAAAATCATGATTTCATCTTTATTTTGAGTTCTTTGATATTTTATTTTCATACTAAACTTCTTTTAACTAATTATTTTCCAAAACATGAACTTTTATATGGTTGCGAGGAAAAATCATTCTAAGTTGTATAGAAAAAATGTTTCAAATTTTAGCATATGAAAAGAATTAAGTGAATGACTTGTTCTAAACTTTTATGCTTATAATTTTCTTTCTTAATCGTAATTTTTTAACAAATGGACCTTTAGGAGGTTATTAGAAGAAAATTAAAATTTTTTGTTGTTACAAGTGGTTGTCTACTTATTACAACTATTATTCGTATTTTCTTAACTTCATAAAAAGAGAAGGAATTTTAATTCTTAAAACTTGGTTCCTTAAATTGTACACTGATTTTATTTCTAAGTGGATTTTAAATACTGAGTTGATCTTAGCTTGACGTGAAAAATTTGTTTATTCTTAGTGTTTATTAGAGTGTTGGTAATAATCTCATAAATAAGTTTTTAAGAAAAGTTTGTATAACAAAGAATTATCAACATTATGATTTAATAATAAATTTATTTTAGTATTTTGGAAAGAGGGAGTCTGGAATCACATGATTAAGTGTTGTTGCAGAAACTTTGCATAACACTAAAAATTTATTATGAACTTATTTAAATTTTTTAAAAGAATGTTATTGAAACGAATTCTTAAGTTTTAAATGGAAATTTTTACTAAGTGATAAAAATTATTTTTATAGAGAGTTTAGTCTTATTTTCTTTATAAAAGAAAGAATGCATTTTATTCTACTAAGACAACAACAATATGATCATGCATAAATATGAACTTGTAGTTGTAGTATAAAAAAATAATTCACAAAAAGAATAAAAGACATAGAAATTAAATAAGCTGTAAACCCCAGGAATTTTCACATTAGTACCCGACTTTATAATAGATTGTATAAACTAATAATAGATTTAGATTCTGATTGAAGTCTATTAATAGAATAATATTTAGATTTTGGATAAATGAAAGATTTAGGAATCGAGTAAAGAAATTCTTTAACCTTAGTTAATACCGAGAACGAGATCTTGTATCTTGAATAACTAATTCAGAATATGATCTAAAATCTAGACCCGAAAACCTAGTATACTAATAGATTTAAATAGAAAATGTGAATATAAAGATTAAATGATTGTTTTTGATTCCGATAATGATTCAAGACTAGAATAACGAGTAGTAATGATTTATATTTAGACTTAAATCCTAATTATGAGATTTCTAGTTAAAATTAAAAGCTACTAATAAGAATTTATGTTCAGTATCAAAACTAGAGATATAAACATAGTTTAATTTCTATATGAAGCCCAATACTGTATAAACGATTATTTATGCTCCTAAACAGAAAACAACGATCAAAAAATGAACCGTTAAGATTTTAAATACACAACGAAAATACAAACTGATAAATAACTCAAAATCTAAACTTCAAATAAATAATCAGGTCACGCTATTGTTCTAAACCGAGTTTTCTTAAGCTATCGGAGCCTGAAACAAAAATTGACCAAATGAGCTTAAGAAATCCAAATCGTGGGAGATAAAATTATACGAATAATTAACTATGTATATATAACCTAAATTAGTATTATTTGAAAATCTAAGCGTTTTGTATAAATTTATAAGCATACTTTTGTACGAAAACTTCCAAATATTAGCTAATCTATACCCGTATAACCCGTATAATTGACTCAAAATTTAATTAGAATATTAAACTAATATATATATATATATATATATATTTTTGGCTGAGTTCGTGCAATTGTGGAGAGGAAGAAAGCAGCCGAATTTTCTCAATAATTAACCCAAATTTGTCAACAAAAACAACTACCAAACCCATCAATTGTTGACAACTCATATCAACATTTAATGCTGTGAAAATAACAGCTTAAGAGGATGAAAATTGGAGGAAAATTCGGAGGAGCAGCCGCAGCACCGTTCTTCTTCTCCCTTATATATATGTGTATTAAAGGCCATTAATGAAGAACAAACAACTCCATAACTTCTCAACATCTTTCAGTCCGAAAATATTCCAAAACAACCACCAAAACGAACTGGAAACAAAGAACAAACAAAACATAAAACATAAACTCGGATCAAAAGAAATACAAGCCAAAACCCTCAAAAACGAGCTCAAAGGTAAGGTGACATGATTTAAAGGATTTTCGTTCAAATATAAGAGTTGTAACTGACTTCTAATCATCTTAGGAACATAATACACAAACACAAGCTCGGATTTCATCAAACGAGCTCCAACAAAGGTAAAATTTCAAAACCCTAGCTTTAAGTTCCAAAAATCGAAATCTATATATTTATGTTTTTAAACGTGTTAAAAGTTGTTATATATCCTTATATATGATATATAACTCTTAGAAGTAGTTTAAGTAAGTTTCTAACGTGTAAAAATCAAAGGAAAAGAATCGAACCGAGGAGGAAGATGATGACATGCAACATTGCCTTAAGGCCGGCAGTGTAAACGCTGTACGCCGGCGGCTTACAAGGATAGGCCGGCGGCTTATAGCGGCTTACACTGATCAGAGGCTACGTAAAATAATTTTCATGTAAAAATTCAACGTAAGCCGGCTACCTGGAGATCTACACCGGCGGCGTAGGGCCGGCGTACGTTGAAAGCTGGCAGCTTTCAACACCGGTGCACTCGATCTGAAATTTTTTCTTCAAAAATGATTTACACCGGCATCTGAAGATATAGGCCGACGGCCTTCAGTTGGCTTACAGCTAAAATTTTTTTCCAACGAAAGCTTTTCTGACTTAAACCGAATATAATATACATATAAATATATCTACTTAACATGTATATAAGTATGTTATACAAATATGTATTAGATAGTGACTATAATACACGTATTCAAGTCTATTTAGAATTAATATCTATTAACTTTAGAATTAATATCTATTAACTTTTGAAACCCTAGAATTAAGAAAATATTTAGTGTTAGTTAAAGTATTATTAGTCTAGTATTTGTTCTAACAAGATAGAATAGATAAGAATGGAAATTGAAATAAGTTGATTTCCGGAGTAATATGATTTCTAAAAAAAAACCAAACAATTATGTGAGATTAAATAGGAAAAACACAATGATACTAAATATTAATATCGAGTCTAGGACACTAATCACATGTAGGAATTTAGCTAGATCGTATTAATAAATACTTTGTCTTAAATAGGTGACTTTGACTCATTAGATGATCTACCGGTGGATTACTACGATTGAGACAGTATGAGCAGTGAGTAATTCATCATATTGTACTGGTTGTGATTGTAAAATTGTCGAATATGTAATGCAAGAAAATCAAATGAATGTTTGTTGAAAGTATGATATGATCTGATTGTATGATTGTTAAAATATCTTTATACAAGCGATAACTCAATGGTTGGTGTTATGCAGTAGTATAATGATGATTGTGTGTATGTATGTCACCCCGAAATTGATAAGAGACAGATTTAACAAATAATATGAACATGCATTGCACTAATTGCTTATGCATATATGGTTGTGACAAGCTGCTACGTATTAATATTTGGATCTCTGTTTTTGCTTGGTTGATCCAATGTGTGAGTCTTCCAAGGTTTTCTTTGGTCTGGCGGTCCTATGAGGAACTAAAAGGCACCGAAGAACGTCGCCCGTAGAATTGCTTTGAAATGATTAATACTTAGGAGTTTCTAAGGGGATTGCAGGAGATGGTTTGTGCAAGCAACTATATTCAAAGTGATAACATTAAAACGAGAAATCGTTGATTCTCCTGTGTACTTAGTCTCTCTTGGGCAGGTGGGTCATGAGTTTTGTTCTTCAACCCATTAAAGAGGGCGTAAATCTTTTTCCTGTTTGGATTCTAGATCATCCAAACTTGTATCTGTGCATATGGTTGAGTGCTTGCATTGCATATACTTGTTAATGACTTGTGATGTATGGTATGCTGTATCACTAACTGTGGTTTCGCTCATACTCCTACAGTCTTTTCAAGTTTACTTTACGACCCTGGTTAGTTACGTCCAGGAATATGGCTCCGGTAAGGGCTGTGAAGCTAGAAGTCTACAGATATATTTTAGTTTGAGTTATGTACTATTAGAAGATTATTTAGTTGTATACTTCAATGGAGATATATGGTTTGTAATAGTTTGTAATGGTTATTCACTAAATCATTCTCTCATATATTTATTTCTTATCAAGCAACTTAAAAGATCCTGTTGTTTTGAAACTTGTCATTCTTTGAAGGTAATCTAGTGATAAAATTCAAGTGTAACTTGTTATCACTATTAGGGTACCCTCGGGGCGTGACATAAGCTCATAAGTAAAGATCAAGTATTGGGAAGTTTTAGTTGTGATCAAGCTTCCCAAACTTAGACATGGGCAAGTCATTCAAGAAAAATAAATAAGAAAATCATGGAGTCTTAATTTATGTCAAGGCTCCTTAGACTTAGATTCTAAACAAGTCCAAAAAAGAAAGAAAATTTTTTTTTTATAGTTGACGAGGACAAGTTTAAGACTAGAATGACTAGTCTTAATAATTTGCTTGAAATAAATAAATTATATAAAAATAAATAAATAAATTGTAAGGAACATAAGAGCATAAATAAAAAAAAGGTTGTGTTAGTGAGCTTATAGACTCTAAGAATATATATGCATATATATACACACATAACTATATTTAATAACATATAGGAGTCAAATTAGGAGCAATAATAAAACAAGAACATAACAACATTATAAATAAACATGGTGTTGAACATTGACATAATCAACTTCTTGTTTTTATGACTTCATCCTTAGCATAAAACTCAAAGGGTTTTAGAAATCAAAATAACAAAGTATTCATGTTATGTTTCATGAAGAAAAGAAAGGGGGTTTAGAAGTTTACCTAAGGTTAAATGTAGATGAAAAGAAGAAGAAATGGAGTATTGCTAGTTGTATGTAGATGGGAAAAAGAGAGCGTTGGGAGAAAATTTTTGAAGAGAAAGTAATGGAGAAAGCTTGGTAGAGTTTTAGTATGTAAAATGAGACGTGTGAAAGAAATGGGGGAGATATGGTATTTATAGAGATTTGTAGAAGGAAATTAGATGTAATAAAATAAATTAAAAAAGACAATAAATTAGATAGAAGGGAGAGAGGGAGTGGATGGCAATGTGAGTGAAGAGAGAGAGAGAATGTGATAAAAAATTAATTTTAGTAATGAAAAGTAAGTAATGTATAAGAGAAGTTATGTAAAAAGTAGTATTGGTAATATAAATATAAAAAATAGGTTTTAGGTTGTAAAAAAAAGTAAGATAAATGAATATTAATGAATAGTAGAAATAGTTCATTGAATAGTAAACAAAACAATTAATTTACCAGTAGTAAAGAAAATAGCGCAAAAATGCTATATCGGATATTTTTAGATATAAAAAAATTACAAAATTGATATTTTATGAATCCTTACGAAATTACGAATCTATATTAATTTTTGGAATAGTTTTACTATCCTAAGCCTTGAGATACGTTTTTCGAGAACCGTTCCCATTCGGGTTCTGAATGATCAAATTTTTGACGAATTTGATTTTTTTTAGGTTGAATCATATTATTTCGAACTGTAATGTAATGTTATCTTGTTTTTATTATTTTAGAGTTTGCAGCGCAAGATTGCCAGATCTAGTCTCATTAGGGTTTATTGTTGACCTAGTTGACTTTTAGTGATCCGTTTTAATTCCGAATTTTTGATTTCCTTATAAGACCATAAAAGTATTGGGTTTATGACCATGTTATATTTTTGGTTCAAAATTTAAGTTTTACTTTATTTTTATGATTTATTTAATATTTTACAGTTCTTGGGATTATTTAATCGAGTCTAGAGTTACATGATGACTCAGTTTGACTTTTGTTATTAATTTAAAATTTTTATTCTAAAATTAACCAAAGGTTTATGGTTTTAAAATTTTGTCGTTGAATATTATTTGGATATTCCGTCTCGATTTATGTGTTGGGATCATAATAGAAGAATTGTTTCACGTTCAAATTTCAAGTCGAATGATTATTGAATTTTTATTTTGTTTTAAAGGTTATCTTTTTCTTAAGGTCGTGAAATTTCGTATTTGATATTGTTTAGAGTTTGGTTTTAATTTGGGTTGATTTTCAGGGTTTTAGTTTTCCGTGTTTAACTCTAGGATTATTTTCTAAGAGTATCGAAAAATTCAGGGGTTTACAACCTACCCCCTTTAATGAAAGTTTTGTCCTCAAAACTCATTATGCGTATATAGTTTGTTAAAATTGGTGAGAAAACATTACATCATACCTTATTGCATTTCTCCATGTATGGGATTCATCGTATTTTTATCTTTTTAGTGTTTACTTTTGTTAATATCTTTTGCAAGTATTACGATTACATTGTTTTGTTTTTTTTTTCCTCCAATTATTTGATATTTCTTGTTGTTTCTATTTTCATGAAAAGAGATTCAGATTTATTTTTATGTTAATATCTCTTATTTCATAATTAATTATTATTTTTCATTTATTTTAACTAGGTGATTTTGAAATTTTCAACATTTTATTAATTATGTGTCTGATATTCCATGCAATAGCATACATAAATCAATAAATTTGGTTTTAGAGCGATTTCAATCTTTACTTTACTTGATGTTTTTAAAGAAGACTCGGACTCAACCAAAAACAAACGATTGACACTTGACTCAACCTAACTCCAAGCCTAAGATGACACATTATGATGCTAACATGACATCACAACAAAGAAGATTGTAAATTTGCTTTTCCTCCTTACATGAGTATAATATGACATTGTGCATTAAAATATGTTGTATTCATTTTCTTTTGAAGATATCGACATTTTATAGTTTTCATTTATGTGATCACTTTGACAAAGTTTGAAATCAAGATGTTTCGTTATGTTATTGATTGCGAAAGCTATAGTATTTTGTTATTAATTGTTTCGACTTTTAGATAATAATTAAAATATTCAATCTTTTAATGTTCTTTGATTGAGTGGTTCTTAACTTATAAAACGAAAATGGGTGGTTTGGTCGACTAGGTAGAGGGAGCTTTATTTGGTTTTTACATTTGACACATACTAGATTTTTAAACGATGTTAGACCTATCCATTCTTCATTAGTTAGGATGATTATTTATTCACTGGCATTACTAACCAATGAACTGTTCTTTTAGTTTTAGCTATACAAGGATGTTTGAACATCTAATGCGAAGTTAACCTAATATTGTCATGCACCAAAGGGTACCCTAAACGCGCCAGTCTTCCATACTAAATATTAAAGCTTAAGCATGAATACCTCAGTCATCCTATAAGCTTTGATACTGAGTGTAAGAAGTGCGTTCATGATCATAGAGGACCAACTTTGAAACAAATTATTTAAGAAGAAATTCATATAACATTTTAAGAAAAAAAATCATAATATAATTACTTGAAATAGGAAATTATATAAAGGTCTTACAAACATTAAAGGGGCATTCCCCTGCTAAAAGATATAGTTCATAATAGTCTAAAGAAGCCTAATCAGAACAATTACAAAGAGATTTACTTAGAAGTCTAAGTCTACATCTAATCTTTAACTTCTTCCAAAAACTTCTTAAGCCAAAAGGTAATACCTATGAGAAATACACTCAAGGCTTCAACCATAAATGGGGAAACTACAAGAGATATCTATAAGGGGGTAAGCTTCTTGCTTAGTGAGAATTAAATTCATATGTAAAGTACTCAACAATCAATAATCAACTAAGTTGTTTAATCAAGCATATGGGATGCAAGCAATCATGTGACCAACCAATACACACGATTTTCCAGGAATCATATGTTTGAATGGATTTACCCCTCCATTCGGTGGTTAGGTGTTTCGGGCAACGAAGCCATGGTTCACAAATGATATTTTTGTAGTTTTGAATAGATTCCTACCAATCGCATAAATGTAGTTGATTTGAGTGCCCACTTACCATTTAATTACAGACAATTAAAGTCATAAACTATGATTTCAGGTCCTCGACCTCATTACTATGCTCTTGTCCCACCAAGGGTACAGTAATGAATGCAATGTGACTCACTACGTGTCATGCATGAATTGTTTAATTTAAGTAATTATGGCATAATATTAGTCATTTTGTAAGTGACCATAGAATTTGTAGACAATCAATACTAAACTAAATGATGCAATGATTAGTTAACAATTCCCGCCTCGATATACTTATCATAATCTTTTCCTAAAACCTAGTGTCACTAAGCTACAAGCAAATACATAAATACAATTGCGAGAATTTAAATCATTCGTCCATATCAGCAGAAGCTCCTTAGTCGAAATAGTCCTTCGGGTAAGGTAGCTCAGACTCTACATTACCTATATAAAAGAAATACGCGAAATGAGTATTTCTTAAAAGATCTACTTAAACTTGTAACTCTATTCTACTAAGTTCGTCAAAATTCGCATAGAATGAACTTCCAACTTAAAATGGCCATAACTTACTCATTTTAACTCGGAATTTCACATACTATATACCGATTTCTACCTACTCGAAAAATATATCCATTTCTAAGGTTATTTCCTATATACAAGGTCATTTGGGTTGCTAAACATCTCGGTACAGATTCAAAATGAATATTTCTAGATTTTGCAAAACAATTTTTCAACTCAACTTTATCCAAAAATCCTTTGGAAAAAATATAGATATATATATATATATATATGTAACTAAAAATCCTTTGAGTATATATGTAAGCTCACTTTATATGCAAAAATTCTAATGGTAGTGTCTCAACGAATTTTTCGTAAAACAATTCATCTTGAAGTGTTGAAACTTAAACTTGACGATTTTTTTCAAAATAATTTGAAGAAACCTTATATTTTCTTAGGTTATTATAAATGAGTAAATTCTTATTTTTCCATTTTGAAAAACAAATAAATTTTTCCCTTAACTTTGGTCTTTCACAATTTTTACTTCTAGTGATAAAAGAACAAAGTTATCAAAAAGTTTATTAAATTGTTGATAACCTATTTATAAACTTACCTTTAAATGGTTTTAACAAATGAGTCATTTCCTTATATTCTTGTTTATTAAATCTTTAAAATAAGTTCTTATTTTCTAAAACTTGATCTTTCTTTCTCTACAAATTTTATTTGAAAATAAATCATCTTTATTGATAAAATCCTTTGTTTTTTTATCTGATCATATTTATTTCTTTGTCATTCTTTGAAAATAGGTTCCTTCTTTAGAAACTTGAAAATCATTGTTTTTCTAAGTAGGTTTATAAATTTATGGGTTTATTTTATCTTAACTTTGAAAACTGGTTTGCTTCTTGGTTTTATTATGGAGTTGAAAAGACTTTAATTCTTAAGCTTTTTGTGAAAACTTTGAATACTAACAAATTATTTTTACTAAGACTTAGGTTATCATATTATGAAAAGAAGGTGTTTATTTCTTTTATTTCCTTGGTAAAACAATTCTTGTTGTTATTTGAGAAGAATTTAAGAAACTTGAGAAAATATTGTAAAAATCCATTTTTTATGTTGTTGATGATTACTCCTTTATTCAGTGACAAGTTACATAATAGAAAATTTAGTTTCAAGTTCCTTTATTAAAGAAAAATTCTACTTTAAATATAGTTGAGACATTACATTATGTACATGCATGTATTATGAGCATGTAGTATGTAAATGATGAAACTACAAGATAAGAAGCAAGATAATATTAATAAGTAATATAGCAATAATAAGCAATGTATTATAGTGAAGTATTGAGAACCTTAGCTTTATTAAGGTAACCCACTCAAGTATTGGGAGCCTTAGCTTCATCAACGCAACCCGGGACTATATCCTAAAAAAAAAGAAAAAAACAAAAAAAAAGGAAATAATAAGAGCAAATATAGTAAAAGCTTGTTTGTAAGTTAGTGAACATTTAGGCTCTAATATTATATATATATATAATATAGTAACATATATATGAAGTTAGGTTAGAAGCATGATAATAACAATATGATCATAATAACAACATAATAGAAAAACAACATAATATGAAATTTATTCATCAACAAGAACAAACATGAACATAGTATTACTTCTATAACATTGAAATGTTTAAGAAACATACACCATCGTCATGTTAAGTTACATGACATGGTAGAAAGAAATGGGTAAGAAATTTTACTTAAGGAAATAATATGGAAGTGGTAGTAGAAGAAAAGTTTGGATAGTGTTTATGTGTGTAGGAAATGTGTAGAAAATTTTTAGGTAGTAAAGAAAGAAAAGAGAGATTTTGTTAGAGAGTGTTTGATGAGAGAATTTAAGAGAGTTTCAGTAAGGTGAATGAGTTTGTGAAAGAATTGGAGGAGAGGGAATATTTATAGAATTTTTGGAGTGAAAATTTTGTAAATAAATAATTGAAAAAGAAAAACAAATCTGTGTGTATATGGGAGAGAGAGGGCAGGCATGATCATGGGGGGGGGGGGGGGGGGAGGAGAGAGAGGAGAGAGAGAGAGAGAGAGATATTTTTATATTGTTTTGTATTTTTGTTAATTAAAAGTAATAAGATGTAAAGTTTGATGTAAATGAAGATGTATGTGAAGTAAAAAGATAATAGGTATGGTAGAGTGTAGAAATAGGTCTAGAAAAGTAGAGATAGGTGAATAGTAATGAATAGTATAGAATAATACTATGAATAGTAGATAAGACTAATTAATATTGGTAGTAATAAAAATACCTATAGTTAAGCTATATATGATATTTTTAGATACTAAAAAAATTATAAAACTGATATTTTTTAAATCCTTGTATTTTTACGAGTTTTATTGGTATTGTCGGAATATTTTTTCCGTTAGAGGTACTAGGGCATGGTTTTTCGAAAACCGATCTCGTTCGGATCGAAAAACATAAAAAATTATCGAATCTAATATTTTTATGCATCCTTATATTATTACGAACTATTATCCACTACTATCTCAATTTCATTGTTTCGAGATTAGGAGCACGGGATTGTTGGATCTAATCTGTTAGAGTTTGATGCGCATTTGTTGACCTTGGGGTTTCCGGTTGACTTCCGATTTAGGATTTGAACATAACCGTAGCATAAAATCTAGGGGATTACAGATACTAAATCGCTTCCATGGCTATCTTCTTCTCTTATAGGAGCGAGTTCTCTTTCCTCGTCATTGGCTTGTTCATAAATCCATTATCCATGTAAGCTGTATATGTTTGTTCTTAGTGTAGATGGTCTCGAGTAGTTCTTTTTTCTCTTTCTATTGTTGCTTCCATTCTTATCATGTCTCCTTATGTTTCTGGATGAACACGATGACTTGTTCTATGGATCATTCTATCATGCCTCGAATGGTACCCTAATTATGGCAATTCGTTGTACACAATATTAAAGCCTAGGAATGACCGCCTCAGTCACACGAAGGCTTCTATACTATGTACAAGATGTCTAACACATGGAGGAGACACATCGGAGTGATACATTTTATATTGATACAACTTGAGTAACAATGTAAAGGAAATACAATTCACTATACTTCAATTACAATTCATCAAAAGATTTCACTACATAAAACTATTGCAAAGCAATTCACAAAACCTAGCTAATATCTTTAAGTATTCTTACTTCCTGCCGGAACTTCGAGGTCATTCTCAGCTCCATACATCTCAGTCCCCAGGTAGCATTCTTAAGTTAACCCGTTCATTCAAATATCTATTGGGGTATAAGCTACACTAGCTTAGTGAGTGAGAACTTCTAAGATTACATTCATAACACATCATACGAATAAGCGATTAATCAGGAAAGTGATATGCATTAAACAGATGAAAATCAATAGGCATATGACTAACCAGAAATCATATGTGAATGCAATTTCACCTTCTATTCAGAGTTAGCAGATTGACGAATATTGCAGTACTACTAAAATATACCGTTTTTGAATCACGGTCAACTAACTTATAATTTCGTTTGTGGATCACGATTAACCAAATCATTATTTTGTTTATGGATCATGATTAACCAACTTTTACTCCGTTTTTGGATAATGGGAAACTAACCAATGCTAATGCTCCATCCCCATTTATGATATGAATGAGTCCATATTACTTATCAATTGCGAATAGTCAATTATGCCAATTCCTTAGGTGATCAATCAATAATTGCAGACAATCAATCCCAATTCATCTATACAACCATTAGTTAATTACTTGGCCTCGATATTCTTATTTTCAATTTCTCATATCATCAGCAAACATACATAATTCCCATTTATCCCCACCATACATATCCATTTATCTTTGCCTAAAATCTAATGCAACTATCATTAGAATCACATACAATAAATAGAATCGGGAAGAAATACTCACTCGGCCATGGGTCACCGGTCTCTTAGTAATAGTAATAGTAATAGTAATAGTAATATGGTGGTAAAGAATCCTCGAAAGCAAAGTCACCTAACAAAAGAAATACACAAATGATTATCTTAACTCAAAACTAATCCATTCTATCTCATACAAACTATCAAGTTCGTAATTCTCATCCTACGTGGGAATTCCAACTCAAAACGGCTACAACTTGGTTATTTTAACTCGGAATTTAGCAAATTATATACCTATTTATATCTATTTCGAAAGATCTATCTAATTCTATATCATATTTAAGTTTTGAAAACTTTTAATCTTTGAAAAGATCTTATCAATTCATATCAGTAGTGAAAACCAAATTAGAAAATTGATTTTGTGAAAGTTCATTAAGTTTCCACTATTCAAGGCAAGTATACATGCAAGATGAACAAGTTACTATCATAAATGATATGTCATGAGATATATATGTACATGTTCTTGATGATATTTAATAAAAGAAATTTTTAGAAAACTTTTTTCTTGTAAGACTTTATGAAAAATCAACTTAGAAAAGCTAGTATTGTATTCTTGATAATTCCCACTTATTTTTTAAAAAATTCCTTGATAAAATTTATTTATTCTTGTTAAAATTAAGTCTTGATTATGTATATTTCTTAAGGTCTTTATTCTTCAATAAAAAATTCCATTTTACACTTTGTAAACATGTTTTTAAATATGGTTCATCCCAAAATCCGAATTTTGTAAAAATTATTCTTGTGGTGATTCCTTTAAGCAAACTCATTTGATACTTAGAAACTTAAGCTCAACCATACCCAACCACTAAGGGCTTCATTCCTTTAGTAAAACTTTCATTTTGAGTTTAAAAAATAGGGGAATTCATATCATCATTTCCTAGATACGAATTTCACAAGGTTAGGATAAAACTCAAATTTTATATTTTGTAATCTCTTCCTATTTTGAGAATCTCTATTAGTAGTTCTACCGTTTACTTATAAAAAACATCTCCTATTGATACCTATTCCATAAGCCTTTCATATTTTAAACAAATCCTTCATTTTGGTGTTGAAAAATAGGTTTCCAAAATTGGTCTTGGTTTAGATCCAAATTTACAAAATTTGTTTTTGGACATATCTTTTGATAAAACCCTTCTAAACTTATGAAAATTCATCCTTTACATATCCTATCTTAAGAGCCTTCCATATCTTGAATAAAATCTTCATTTTTGAGTTGAAAAACATGTTTTTAAACTATGCCTTGGTCTAGATCCGAAAATAGAATTTTTGTTTTGAAAAATAATCTTTGAAAAATCACCTTTGAATCATATAAAATGAAGTCTTGATGATATATACCCACTAAGCCTTCATTATTTCAAGTAAAACTTCCATTTTGATACTTGGAAAAGGGTTTTTAAATATGGGTCTTGCCTAGATACGAAAATCACCATTTTTGTTTGAGCTCAAAACCAAGATCTACACCTACTATGAACATAAATATAAGAGAAATCCATGGTAGTAAGCTATAAACTCATAGATCTAGACATAAACATACTCAAAGTTACATAAAAGTTAGATTTACAAAATATAACCATTTCTAGCAAGAAAATAATAAGATCACAAGAGGCTAATCATAAGTAAGATGAGTGTTTCATTTTGGCATCATCATCCTTAGCTTTTAAGCTTATGGAAGGTCATTTGATGCATGAAACTCTCATTATACTCCACCTACATCAACTATGAAAGCTTTGAATAAGAGTTTTACCTAAGGATCTTGAAGAAATATGTGTGGGAGCTCACATATAGGATAGGGGCAGCAAGTTTCTCTTGCAAGAACAAGAGCAAATGAAGAGAGAAAGAGAGGAAATAGAGAGGAAAATTGCAAGGAATGATAAAGGGGTAAAGGTGTGAATGAGAGAGGGCATATATAGAGAAAGATATGAGGAGTTAAAGATACTCATAATGGAAAAAAAAAAAAAAAAAAAAGCAGCCTACACATCTACCATGGCTGGCGTGATATTAAAAGAGAGGGAAGGGATTTAGTTGGTTTTGACTTGAAGTTGTAATGTGTAACCAAGTTATGTGTTACTTCTTGAAGAAGGATTGAAATAGGTTTATTTCAATCAAATTTGGAGTGTTTTAAAGGACAAAAGGGCAGCAAAAAGAGCTAAAATCTGCCATGAAATGATAAGTGAAGTGTTAAAGAGTAACATGAAAAAGAGGTGATGTGTGAATAATGTACTATAGGTATGGGTTTGTAAGAGTACTTTTTTTTATAAAAAAAAATAAAAATGTATTCCAAATTTTGTAGCAGAATTTTCATAATTAAAATAAGATAATTTATTTATTTTAGTGAATTATTAAATAAGTTACCGGTATGATCAAAATACGTGAATATGAGCTATAATTGATATTTTTATGACCCAAAAAATTCTAAAAGGTTATTTTATGAAAACAAAAATATTTTTCAATTATTAAATTAAATTAATTTATTTTTAGTATCGGGTCTTAAACAGTAATTGATCCCGTAAAAATCTGAAACGAACTAAATTTTCGAAAAACAGAATATTCTATGATCTATAAAATATTTATCTAAAAATATAAGGGTTTACAAGAGTAGTAAAATTGTACGAATAGTAGTGAATAGTGTAAAAGACTAGTTAATTGCCGGTAGTAAAGAAATACGAATATAATTAAAATCAGATATTTCTAACTATCGAAAAATTATAAGACTTATATTTTGAAATCCTTATGAAAATACGAGTCTACATGAATTAATGGTATATTTTTTATATCTCGAGTCCCGGGACATGCTTTTCAAAGTCTGTATCCAAACAGGTTCAAAATAGGTCAAAAATTTATCAATCTGGTATTTTTAAGTGACCTTATATTACTACGAGTTACTCTACACACTTAAACCATAGCTCAGCCTCTAGGGCTAAGAGCGCGAGATTACCGGACTTAAACTACTATATTCCACTTAGGGTTCTTTGGTAGCTTTCCGATTTAGATCTTTACCAATTTGGAAACGGAGGGTTTATGTTTATACAACACATTTAGTTTGAGAAATTTATTTTAAATTTTATTTTTGTAAGATTTAATATCTCTTAATGTTTTTGGAATTCTTGAATTGAGTTTTATTTCCGAAGGTTTATCGTTATTTACTTTTTTTAATAGTTTGTTTTTGGATTCTATATTACTTGATTTTACAAGTCAGAGTTAAGCATAAAATTTGTCCTACATAATGGTTTTGGATTTAAAGACTATTGAGTTCTTATTTTATTTTTAAGGATTCTCATTTTCTCAAGATTAAGAAATTTCTGGATTTGTTCGTGATTTAGGACTAGTCGAAGCTTGGTTTTAATTTGGAGTCATTTTTAGAGTTTATCTTCGATGTTTATTTTGGAATTATTTACTGAAATTTTTTGGGGCTTACACATTCCACCTAGGGCACATTTTGGCTAAATGTCTCGTTTTTGTGTAGATAAAGCATGTGGTAATAGTCTTCTTGGGACAATTCTCAATTTTGTGATCAGGGCCCCTGCAAAGGTACCACTTAGATTGTAGACATGGACATTGCCTAGAGAAATGCTTCCTTGCACATTTCCAACATTGTATCTCTTCTATTGTTAGGTTCTCGTCCTTATTCGAACCATTAACGGGTTAGAGTATTTCAAATTTAGCACTTGAACTTGCTCCATAAAATGGTTTCCTTTCGAGCCTTGTGACATTTCTTTTCACCATTTATTGCCTTCTCTTTCTTGCATTCTCCATAATTCTGGCTCTTTTTGCAAGTTCTCTAAAGCTTCTAATATGGAATTCCTCTAATCTGACTTGGAGATCTTCATCCAAACCATTTAGAAACACTTGTCTCTTGAGTTCCTCACTATGCTTATATGACTCTAGGGCATATTGCAATAACCTACTAAACTTTGTTTCATATTGCTCAAGGCTATGACCTCCTCAAGAGATACATAAGAAATTTGCAATATATTGAACTTTCAAGCTCTTGACGAAAATGTTCTCTAAAAATTCATGCCTAAATGTCTCCCATGTGATTGGTGGTAGTAGTTCTCTACTCTTAGATTCCCACCATATCTTTGCATTGAATGTTAACATATATGTGCCATAAGCAAGCTTAAGGTGATTTGGTACTTCAAAAACATGAAAGGATCGTTCTAACTAAGCTAACCAATCCTCAACTTCATCAGATTTTCCAAAAGATCGATCAAAATATCGGTTGCACTTTATGAAGTTAGGCAACATACTTTGATAAGGTCTGGGTGATAGCGATGCAGCTAGTGTCGATGCATTAGGTGGTTTGGGAACCTCTAGTGCCGCTTTTTGTGCGTATGTAGTTGGTACAGGTATTGGTATCGTACGGGCCTATTGCATGTAATCTCTTATTAGGCTTGCAAGATGTCCAATATCAGTTGGGACTTATCCTAGTCGATTCAATTGTTGAGGTCCTTCTTAGTTTTCAGGTTCCATAGGGGTATTTCAAGTTCATGTTATGTATAGGTGCATCTCCTATGCGATCTTCAATTTTATTAGGTTCATGTGAGACTTTGAATTTTATTAAGTTTTAAGCGTTTGGAAAAAAATTAAAAAAAAATGCCTCGAGCAATCGAGTATGAAAATGCATAAATATATATATAGAGGAAATGTTGAAAACTGGTTTAAATCAGAGTAATAAAAAGGAAATTAATATCATTGAAGCAAATACATGAAAACATGAGGAAGGCTTCCATTTACAAAAGTTTAAAGAAATGATTCAAAACATGATTACAATTTCATCCTATTTGTTTAATTGAAAAAGTACTTAGACAACGAATACATCGTCGCTGATTTCTTAACAAAAGCGTTACACATAACAATTATGCGAAAGGCTTTGTAAAAGACCTAACTTCCATCCTTGCTTCAAGTTACCCTTCACAGGGTAGGGATCTCTTCTTAAAACGTTGATCCTATTGATTCATTGTCTTCATTATTAAGAACTTCTTCTTTTCCCGTGTTGTGAGGCACTGTTGTAAAAACTTTAGACCGAATTCCATATTCTTTCTTGGATAGGGAGGATGAGATTTGGTCAACTAACGAATCCTGTGACTTCAAGTGCTTACATATACAGTAATCCCACTCCTTGCATGTGCGGTAAGTCACTATGGCATTTTTGTGGCAATTTCTAGTTTGGCGAATGGGGTATTTGCATACGTAACATTCCCTTAGTGTCTTTGTGCAATTTTTGGCATAATTTCCTTCCTCAGTGCAGACAAAGTAGACAGTACCATTATTTTTAGGACAATCACGAATTTTATGGTCAGGATTTTCACAAAGGTAACACTTACTCTACAGTTGCAGGCAACTTTTAGGGAAATGTCCTCTTTTACACTTCCAACATTTGACATTATAGGCTATGGTTTTTTCCTTCTTAAAAGGTTCGAGTTGCTTACGCCTCTTAGCCTTGGGTTCAGGATTAGTCGTGAAGAAAGGCACTCACGCTGTTGGTGCTATTCTGAGTTGGGATCTCATAACTAGCATAGACGCAAAAACCATGGGCGCTTGTCGTCAAAACTCTTCTAGCTTATTTTTCAGATGCCTTAATGTGGTTAGAATTTCTTGAGTTTGATCTTGTGGTAGGGCTAATTCTTGTTCTTGTCGTTCTTCGAGAGGCATGTTTGATTATGGCATAGTCTCCTAGTACAAGTGAGGCGGTCGTATTAGATATCTAATTTAGGTTTTATGCACATGTTACTTACTTTTAGAGAAAAAGAAGTGTAGCAAAAGACCTTATTACATGTTTTCATTTGTTCAATTAGAGGGTTAGCGTAGGCACTTAATTAGTATTATACATCTAGCGGTCTTATGGGTTCCCAACTAGGAGTCACTAGGCACCAAACCTTATTGGGTTGTTAAAATAAGTTTATTCTATCCATTCCTATATTTTAGATTCTTATTTCCTTCATGTTTTTCACACATCGTTTTTTCTAAGATCATGCTCCAATTATTACCACTTTCTCTAAACTTAGGGTTGACATTTTAGGGTCTACTTTTCTATGTAGTATTTTCATCCATTGTTCATAACCTCATAAATATCCCCCAATTCTTGTATGAGTATTTTTAGCCTCTCTCTAATAATCTCTAAGGTATTCTATTCTTTGGATATTAGAAGTCACCTTATGGGCCAAGGAAGTTAAGGCTTGCATTCATGCTAACTAGTCAACTAATATCTACCTCTTCATTCCTAGGTCAAATCCTATCATCTCAATCTCCTAGTATTTGGCTATTTAATTCCTAAAGTCTTATTGCTTTAATACCAACTTAAGCTATCACGTCTGAAAGGTACCTAAGCATGATAGTCCATTGTACACAATATTAAAGCCTAGGAATGACTACCTTAGTTAGGCAAAGGCTTCCATATCATGCACAAGGCGCACATTAGAACTAAGGGAATGCTTTTGAGTAGCACAATTTACATTGATAATAATTAAGTAACAAAGAAAGAGAAGTACTTATCATTAAACATAGATAAGGTTGATTGCAATTCTTAGGAGCATACCCCTGTTAATAACTTTAAGTCTACATAAATACATTTTCTAATGCTCTCTAAAATATTAACTAATATATATTACTCATAAAGAAATTCAAGAAAGTAAATTCATCTTATGCTCCCACTTTTTCCATAAGAGTTTAAAAATTCACCAATGATTTCCTTGATGTCCCGATCCTAGAACAAAGTCTCAAGCATACCTATTTCAAAAATTTATGGGTGTAAGCTTACAACATGCGTAGTAAGATATTTCATTTTATTCGCATCATGACTTCAAACAAGTTTATTGATTCTTACGCATATTCAATGCATGCTATGCAACAATCACATGCTACAAGCAATTATGTATTATCTAGAAACCATACATAGAACGGATATGCGCCCTCGTATTGAGGTTAGGGAAAGGGAAGTTAAGGTCTTCATGATCTTCTACTGCTAGTCCCCGAGCACTCTACTCATAGCATCGATCGGCATGGCTCATCCTTGGAATGTATCCCTGATAAGCCTTAGTTCCCTAAGAATGAGCATGGCCATGTGCTCTCTTGGCCTCGGATCGTCCGATTCTTCGAGCAAGAGCAGCTTTTCAGCATGTGACTAATGGATGTAATGCATGTCCATTTAATTATATCGAAGCCAAGTATAATTAAGGTGTACTTAGAGGCGATCGAGCATAAGCATTGTATAATATTAATGATACACTTAAACCAATTATTTATTGGTTTCGATATGCTTAGTATGCTTTGTCACATATTCATAGGAGCATATTCATATAAACCAAACCCATAACCCCATATATATTTATTTTATCTTGTACCTATAAATCTAGTGCAACTATCTACAAAGCACAAGCAAGATAATAAAACCAAGAGGAAAAACTCACTCATTCCCATATCATAATCTTCTTAGTTGTAGTAATCCTTAGGAAGGGAGTCTCGTATTTATCATCACCTAGAAAAAAAAATATCCGAAATGAGTATTTTATAAAAGTTCTACTCAAACTTTCTAACTCTATGTTATTATTTTTTTCAAAATTTGGATTATGTAAACCTCAATTTAAATGGCCAAACTTGCTCACTTTAACTCGAATTTTCATATAAGATGTATTTCTACCTACTTAACTCTATACTCTACTGAAAATATCTATCTATTTCTAAGGTTATTTTGAACATTTGAAGTCATTTGGGTTTGAAAACCGGTAGGTACATTTCTAACACCAAATTGTAGCATTAAATTGTATTTCAAATTCTATTTCATCAAAAAATTCCATAATAAACATATAAATATTTATATAGTTGAAAAATCCTTTTAATATGCACATAGACTCATATTATATGCATAATTCTAGTGATGTAGTCTCAAAAATAAATTTGTAAACAATCTTTGTGAAAGATAAGTTTTATTGAGAGGTCATCCTTGACTTGTGATTAAATTGCTATTTTGTAATATGTGAACTTAACAACAAGAAAATCCTAATTTGATACATGTATATATATTTTACAATCTTTAAAAGTCTTATATTTGTTGACAAATTCTTATTTACAATTTATTTTATAAAATACGGTTTTACCTCTTTTGACATAAAACCCAAGTGTATTTTTCTTTTTATAGAATTTCCTAAGTTTGACTCTTTGAACAAAATTTTAATTCTTAGATTTTGTAAATATGAACTTGATTAATGAAAATCATGACTTCATCTTTATTTTGAGTTCGTGAGTATTTTATTTTTACACTAAACTTCTTTTAACTAATTATTTTCCAAAACATGAACCTTTATGTGGTTGTGAGGAAAAATCATCTAAGTTGTATAACAAAAATGTTTCAAGTTTCAGCATATGAAAAGAATTAAGTGAATGACTTGTTCTAAACTTTTATGCTTATAATATTTTTTTCTTAATTCGTAATTTTTCAGTAGATGGACCTTTAGGGGGTTGTTAGAAGAAAACTAAAATTTTTAGTTGTTACAAGCGGGTGTCTACTTATGACAGCTATTATTCATATTTTCTTAACTTTATAAAAAGAGAATGGATTTTAATTCTTAAAACTTGGTTCCTTAAATTGTACACCGATTTGAATTTTTAGTGCATTTTATCTAATAAGTTGATCTTAACTTGAGTTGAAAAATTTGTTTTATTCTTAGTGTTTATTAGAGTGTTGGTAATAATATCATAATTTTTTTTTTAAGAAAAGTTTACATAACAAAGAATTATCAACATTATGGTTTAATAATAAATTTATTTTAGTATTTTGAAAACAGAGAGTGTGGAATCACATGATTAAGTGTTCAAGAAACTTTGCATAACACTAAAATTTATGAACTTATTTAAATTTTTGAAAAGCATGATGTTGAAACGAAATCTTAAGTTTTAAATGGAAAATTTTACTAAGTGACAAAAATTATATTTATAGAGAGTTTAGTCATATTTTTTTTATAAAAGAAAGATCTCCTTTTATTCTATTAAGACAACAATAACATGATCATGCATGAATATGAACTTGTAGTTATATAATATAACAAAAATAATTCGCATAAAGGATAAAAGACTTATAAATTAAATAAGCACATAAGTAAAGATGAAGTATTGGAAGTCTTAGCTTGATTCAAGGCTTCCCAGATTTAGACATTAGCAAGTCATTTAAGTAAACAAATAAGAAAACCATGGGAGCCTTTGATTTATGTCAAGGCTCCCTGACTGAGATTATGGACAAGTCCAAAAAAAAAAAAAGAAGAATTTTTTTTTGAC
This sequence comes from Combretum micranthum, assembly GCA_024138025.1. Lineage (NCBI taxonomy): Eukaryota > Viridiplantae > Streptophyta > Magnoliopsida > Myrtales > Combretaceae > Combretum > Combretum micranthum. The sequence continues at coordinate 46,411 of JAMXBD010000982.1, read as the reverse complement.
TTGATGATGGCAAGTCTAAGATTAGAATGACTAGTCTTGATAATTTGCTTCAAATAAATTAATAAATTGCATGAAATAAATAAATAAATTTAAGGAAATAACAACATAATAAATAAAAAGGTTATGTTAGTGAGCTTATAGGTTCTAAGAATATATATATATATATGTATATTTATATAAGAGTTGGATTATGAGCAATAATAAAACAAGAATATAACAACATTATAAATAACCATGGTGTTGAACATTGGCATGATGAACTTGTTATTTTTGTTACTTCATTCCTTGCATAAAGCTCAAGAGTTTCAGAAATTAAAATAACAAAGTGTTCATGTTATGTTTCATGAAGAAAAGAAAGAGGATTTAGAAGTTTACCTAAGGTTAAGTATAGATGAAAGTAGAAGAAATGGAGTACTGATAGTTTGTATGTAGACGAGAAAAAGAGAGTGTTGGGAGGAAAATTTTTGTGAGAGAAAGTTACGGAGAAAGCTTGGTAGAGTTTTTATAAACCCTTAAAAATTTTCATAATTCTTATAAAATAATCCTAGAAGTCTAAAACCAAAAAACGAAACTCTGAGAATAGACCCAAGTTAAAACCAAATTCTAAATAAGGTCAAACATGAGAGTTCTTAATCTTGAGAAAAGGAAATCCTCAAAACAAAATAGAAACTCAACTATTGGTTGACTCAACATCCATATATCAATCAAATCATCTATCTGTTTCCTAACACGCAAATCAAAACGACATATCCAAATAATGCTCGACAACGAAATACTAAGACCTTAAATCCTTCGGTGAATTTTAGAATCAAAAGTTTCAATTTTCACCAAAAGTCAAACTGAGTTAACCTATAACCCTAGAATCGGTTTAAACGATTCTGAGAACAGAAAACTATTAAATAATCAAGACTAAAAATAAAATACCAGCAAAACCCTAAAAATTGATGACCTTACGAATAAGTCAACAAAACCGGAATTCAAACAGGAGCACTAAAAGTCAACAAGCTTACAACTAACCTGGTGTTTAAGATCGGCAATCCCGTGCTCTTAAACCTTAAACAACGAAATGAAAATAATCATTGATAATAGTTAAATAATATAGGGAAGCTTAAAAATATCATATTCGCAAATTTCTAATGTCCTTCGGATTTGAAGGATCAGTTTTCAAAAATCATGCCCTAGTACTGTCACGTTTCAAAAGGTACCCTAAATGTAGCAGTCCGCCACATACGGTATTAAAACTTAAGAATGACTTCCCGAAGTCATGTGAAAGTTTTCAACACCCTATGTAACATGTCTATCACAACAATAGGAGACACCAGTGGGATGTATAGTTCGAAATAGTAAATACAACAAACAAGAATCTAAATAATCATCCAATTTATCATTAAGAGAATATAATCCTTACATCATCTTAGGGGTTTTCCCCTATAATTCTCCAAACAATCATAATATCAACTTAATCTTTCTCATAACAAAATAATACTAACACCAAAAGATATCAAAGGATATTTAACTTAAGATCTTCAAAAGCTTTCCAGAAGCTTCTTAAAACATAATCCCATTTGGGTATATGAAGTCTTCGGGCATAAAAGATATAATCCTGTTACAATAAAGGTCTATCAGAGTATAAGCATAACTAGCTTAGTGAGAATATTCCTGAATCAACGTACTTGTATAAATAATTTCAAACAAGCTATTAAACAAGCATATGAATGCATCAAGCAAGCAATCAAGCAATACATATGATCTACTGGAAATCATATGTTTGAATGGGTTTACCCCTCCATTCAGGGTTAGGTGTTTCAAGCTCTTCAAAACCCATCATAAAATCTAACTTATGTAGTTTATTTCAAGGGCCTACTCGCCCATCTTAAAATAGTTCTTTTAGGCTCCTAATCGCCCATCTCATAGATTTATGGCTCCTACAAACCCGACTACTATGCTCTTATCCCATTGAGTATAGCAGCTTATGAGATGAAACTAACTACGAGATATGCATGAATCAATTAATATAACTCATAATATATTATTAGAGTAATTTAAAGGTGATAACAAAATTTGCACACTCGCCAACATAATAATAGTAAAACACAAGTTAATTAACAACGATTCATGTATCGGTATGCATAGCATTCTTTCAACCAATATTATCACAGATTATTCATTTTCATCTTTTCCTACTTCTAGTGTTTCTAGCTACAAGCACAACCAAGTACGTAAAAGGTAGGAAATAAACTCACTTAGCCATGAAGATAGATCTTTCTTACGGATGAGTCAATCGGTAATTCCACTAATCAAAATAATCCTTCGAGTATGAATACTCCTCCTCGAGATCACCTAATCAAGAAAAATACCCATAATGAGTTCTATGGTTCTGTCACGCCCCGACGGGTACCCTAAACATGGCAGTCCGCCACATATAATATCAAGGCTTAAGAATGGCTACCTTAGTCATGTGAAAGCCTTAGTATTATATGTAAGGCGTCTAACACGGTAATAGGAGACGCTTTTGGGAAGCATAGTTTAAGCGAGTAAAGATAAACATACAAGAATCCAGAAATAAGTATATCATATCATTAATAACCAAGGTCTATTACATAATTTCTTAGGGGCATACCCCCGCTAATTCCAAGGATCGAGATAAACTTCATAACATCCAAAATACTACCTTAAAGATTTCAAAGGAATTCTAATCTAAGTCTTCGAGTAGATTTCCTCCAAAAGCTTCAATATAAAACATGTATGGATACGAGAAGACCTCGGGCTCAAAAATAGGTGTTCCTTAGAATACAAATATCTATAGGGGTGTAAGCTTATGGGCTTAGTGAGTAAATCCCAAAATTCATACTCGAAGAAAATTATCAATCAAGTTTATTATTCAAACATATGAAATGCAACAACCACGTGAGCATACAAGACATATGACTTTCCGGGAATCATATGTTGAATGAATTTACGCCCTTCATTCGGGGTTGGGTATTCAGGCCAATTACAGCCACAACTTTTAAAAATACTTTTATAGATCTTACTGGCACCTATACGCCATCAAAAACTTGTAGTTATTACAGGCTCCTACTAGCCACCAATTTAAGTAGTTCTTACTGGCTCCTACTCGCCACTTACATGATATACCGGTTATGTCTACCACCACTATTATACACTTGTCCCACCAATTGTATAGTAGTGAAGCAATGTGACTCAACATATGAAGTGCATGAATAATTTCTTTAATAAAAGTCTAGTAGTTACATTTAATTTCTTTCAAATGATAACCAATTTCAAACACTTCAAGATATTAATGCACATACAACTTTATTATAAACAAATCGAGTCTCGATATACTTAGTATTCTAAAGTATTATCATACACTTCCTTTTTGATTTTGCCTAAATTCTAGTGCAACTATTTACAAGACAATCAAGAGTATGAAAAATAACGGGGAATAACTCACTCGGCCATGATGACACCTTTCTTGAATTGGATGGGTCGTTCGGAAATTCCACTTAATCATAGTAATCCTCGGGATACGAAAATCCTCCGCGTGATTATCTAATCAAGAAGATACCCAAAATGAGTATTTCATGAAATTCTATCCTTGAAGATTCTAATCTTTTCTTAAAATCGTATAAGGGGAAATTCCAACTTAAAATGGCATCCTTGGGGAGAAATTTTTGTAGAGTAACTTTAGAGAAGAAGAGATGTGAAAGAAGTGAAGGTATGAGGGGGTATTTATAGGAAAATGTGGGAGATAATTTGTGTTAATTAAATAATTGAAAAACAAACAAATTGATGCATGGAGAGGGTGGCCGGTGCTATTTGTGTGTGTGGGGGAAGAGAAAAATTAATTTTTTTGTCTTTTGATTAATAAAGTAAGAAATGAAGATGTGAAATTGTATTGGAAATGAAAATGTGTAAGAAATAGGTGTATGGTTTATAAGAGTAGGTTGTAAGAAAAAGTAGAGATAGATGAATAGTGTAGAATAGTAGAAAATGTGTAATGTAAAAGTAGACATGACAATTAAAATACCGGTAGTAAGAAAGTACGCGTATAAAAGCGATATCTGATATTTCTAGCTACCGAAAAATTTACGAAATTGAGATTTTTGGAAATCTCATATTTTTACGAGGTCTAACGGTATATTCGGAATATTTTTCCTATTCGGGCTTCCGACACGTTTTTAAGAATCATGTCCGATCGGGTTCAATGACACTTAAATTCTTCAATCTGATATTTTATAAACCTATAGCTATTACGACTATTACAACTAATTTTTCCAACTTCGTTTTCTAAGGCTTGAGAAAACGGCAATGCCGGACTTAAAGCAGTTACAGTAAACTAGGGTTTGGTTGACTCTGGGGAAATCCGGTTGACTTCCGATTAAGGTTTAAACTATAAATTGGATCCAAATTTCGAGGATTTACAGGTACTTATCAAAAACTACATTTTAAGATCGTTAAAATTCGTATAGAAAGTAATTCAAACTTAAAATGGTCATAATTTGATCAGTTTAAGTCGGATTTGCGCAAATATATACCGTTTTCTACCTACTCGAAAAGATCTAACCATTTCTAGGTTATTTTTGTCAATAAAAAGCCATTTGGGTGGAAAATACCACCGTAAAGAATAGTTACGAATTTATAGTTTACAAAATATGATTTTTCCAAATTTCACTTTACTAAAAAACCTTTAAGCAAAATATATGGATATATATAGTTGAAAAATCCTTTGAACATATATTTATACTCATATTGTATGCATGATTTTTGTAGGTTGTCTCCATATTGATATTTCATAAACAATTTGTCTTTAAGGGTTTTAAAGATAAAACTTTTGAAAATTTCTCCTTTTTGAATTGTAGGAAGGAAAACTAAAATATATTTAAGTTGTTGATGAGTGAGTGTTTTTCCTATTATAATTCCATTTCCTATCTTTTCAAAAATAAATTAATTTTCAAAAATTTGATTCTTTAAGTTATTTACTAACTTTATTTTTAGTGATTGAAAAATAAGCTTTTCCAAATATTTCTTAAGTTTTTGGTGTGGTCAAATATTTGATGTGGTGTTAAATGTATGTTTTCCTCTTATTTTTATATCATTTTTCTTCTTTAGAAAATAGGTGTACCTTTAAAACTTTACTTTCTCGGCAATTTTTATTTTTCTAAGTTGGTTTCCAAAATAGCGAGTTGATTTTATTTTGGTTTAAAAAACTTGTTTTATTCCTAATATTTGTTAAATGGTAGAATGATTCCCTTAGACAAGTTTATAAGAAAAGCTTTCTTAATAAAGAATTGTTAACATTAGAACTTAGTAAAAATTTCATTTTAATTTTAAAAAGAGAATAACAATATAAAATTTTAGTTTTGAGAGGTTTTCTTAGTTTGTGAATTTCAAAGTCTATAATGAATCTATTTAAGTCTTATAAAAGATATAGTTGAGTTAAAATATTAAGTTCAGTCTAAAATTCTATCTTTATGGGTATTTAGTTTTGATTTATAAAAGAAATGAGTTCTGTCACGCCCCAAAGGGTACCCTAAACGTGGTAGTCCGCCACATGCGGTATTAAACTTAGAAAGACTTCCCGAAGTCATGCGAAAGTTTTCAATACCCTAAGTAAGGCGTTTATCACAACATAGAAGACACGGTGGATGTTATAGTTTGAGATAGTAAATAAAAATAAAAGAATCTAAATAATCATCCAGGTTTATCATTAAGAGAATAATCCTTACATCATTTTAGGGTTTTTCCCCTATAAATTCTACAAACAATTAATATTCAACTTAATCTTTCTCACACTAAAATAATACTAACACCAAAAGATATCAAAGGATATTTAAACTAAGATATTCAAAAAGATTTCCAGAAGCTCCTCAAAACATAATCCATTGAGTATATGAAGTCTTTGGGTAAAAAAGAGATAGTCTTGTTACAATAAAAGTCTATCGGAGTATAAGCATAACTAGTTAGTAAGAATATTCCTAAATTAAGCACTTATATAAAATAATTTCAAACAAGTTATTAAACAAGCATATGAATGCATCAAGCAAGTGATCAAGCAATACATATGACCTACCGAAAATCATATGTTTGAATGGATTACCCCTCCATTCAGTGTTAGGTGTTTCAGGCTCTTTAAAACCCATATAAAATCTACTTATGTAGTTTATTTCAGGGGCCTACGCGCCCATCTTAAGATAGTTCTTTCAGGCTCCTAATTGCCCATCTCATAGATTTATGGCCCTACAAACCGGTACTATACTCTTGTCCCATCGAGTTATAGCAGCTCATGAGATGACACTAACTACGTAATATGTATGAATCAATTAATTAACTCATAATATATGACTAGAGTAATTTTAAGGTGATAACAAAATTTGCACACACTTAACATAATAAAGTAAAACACAAGTCAATTAAACAATGATTCAAGTCTCGGTATGCTTAGCATTCTTTCAAACCAATATTATCATACATAGTTCATTTCATCTTTTCTACTTCTAGTGCCTCTAGCTACAAGCATAATCAAGTACGTAAAAGGTAGGAAATAAACTCACTTGGCCATGAAGATATATCTTTCTTACGGATGAGTCGATCGATAAATTCACTAATCAAAATAATCCTCTGGGTATGAATACTCCTCCTCGAGATCACCTAATCAAGAAAAATACCCATAATGCGTATTTCTTATTGATTCTATGGTACTTATCAAAAACTATGTCATAAGATCGTTAAAATTCGCATAGAAGATAATTCCAACTTAAAATGGACATAACTTGGTTATTTTAACTTGAAAATTGCGCATATAATATACCGTTTTCTACCTACTCAAAAAGATCTATCTATTTCTAAGGTTATTTTTGGCAAAAAAGCCATTTGGGTTGCAAAAGACAACGGTACAGAATAGTTACGAATTTATATTTCGCAAATATGATTTTTCCAAACTTAATTACTCAAAAATCCTTAAGAAAAATATATGGATATATATATAGTTGAAAAATCCTTTGAACATATATTTATATTCATATTGTATGCATGATTTTTGTAGTGCTGTCTCAATATTGATATTTCATAAACAATTTGTCTTTAAGGATTTTAAAAGATAAAACTTTTGAAAATTTCTCCTTTTTGAATTGTTAGAAAGAAAACTAAAATATATTTAAGTTGTTATGAGTGAGTTTTTTCCTATTATAATTCAATTTTCTATCTTTTCAAAAGTAAATTAATTTTTCAAAAATTTGATTCTTTAAGTTATCTACTAACTTTATTTCTAGTGATTGAAAATAAGCTTTTCAAAATATCTTTTTAAGTTTTTGATATGGTCAAATATTTGAAGTTGTGTTAAATGTATGTTTCTCTCTGATTTTTATATCCTTTTTCTTCTTTAGGAAATAAGTATACCCTTAAAACTTTACTTTCTTAGTAAATTTTATTTTTCTAAATTGGTTTCCAAATAGTAAGGACCCGTTATCACCCTTAAATTTGAAATAGGCGATAAACAGTTCCCGACCACATATAACCTATAAGATTATATGTAAGGTCGCCTGAAGGAATTGTTTGAGAAATTGTTTATCTAATTCATTAGATAATTATACAATTAGGAATCATAGATTTTTTTTTTTAAACCTTAAACAAAAACTTTACTACTACGCTACCAACATATTCTACAAAGGAAGCAACTTAACTCCTACATATCTAAGATATATATTATATATATATTACATCCAAAGGCTTATTTCAAGCCTTAACCAAAATCCTAAAAACAACCCTAAACTAACACTTTAATTACATCATTAACAAAAGAATCACATCTAATCTATTATCAAGTCTAGGATTCCATTGAGTCCAGGGTTAGCTCTAATCCTCCAAACCATCAAGAAAATCTTCAAAGTTGGTTCCGTACCCCATACTGTATAGAACTCATCGGAGTCATCACCTGAAATGGATAAAATATGAGCCAAAGGCCCAGTACACAAGTAACGAATACAAATGCAAAGTGGATCACACATTCTTAAACTAATGCATTATGCAACAATCAATGGTTTATTGTTAAGTCTTTAGTTAATAAAACAACATGGGAGTATTCAAACTCCGGACAACAAGGATCTAGTATTACATCCGCCTCCCTGAGTGGTCCCTACTGTTCATACAGACTAGGCAGCCCCACCTTCCGGCGTAGCCCGTAATACTAGGGGATCCTGAGTAACGTATCACAATGCTCAGGCGGTTGACATGAGTAGCTCGGATACTCATATCTCCTAAACAATTCTATCAAATAACGAGAAAGTACCCTACCCCTAATCTGAGCAAGGTGCCGCTCTCTGAACCAGATTCAACGGCAAACAAAGACAACCAACACTCATATATCAATAGGATTTTCTTAATTTAAAGTAGTTTGATTTTGATGCCTATCCTAGCAAAGAGACAAGCAAGTTACCGCGTACCTGATATAGCTCGGGAATTAACAGGGTTAGCTGGGCGATAATCTATCACTGTTTAAAACAATATTAAATTTTGCATTTAGTCGAAGTACTAATTAACTAGTTGAAATACAATTAATCAAAGAAATTCAAATAAATTAATATAAAGTCATAATAAAGCATTTAAACATCCTATTATATCATAGAAAACTTAACAAATACTTAATTGATTATATATCAAACTTCGGAAAATTTTGAAGAAAGTTTTTAAAATTCAAAAGCGTAGGGGATACGCCGGCATTCAAAGCCGGCGGCTTTGAACCGGTGTTCAACACTCTGAAAATCAACACTGCCAACACTGGTAGCGTTCAAGGGTATGTCGGAGGCCTTCATACGCCGACGGCTTTGAGCCGGTGTAGAATCCAAATTTCCAGAAATTTACCAAGAGGTACATACTGGCAGCGTATCCATGTACGCCGGCAGCTTTTCACTCTACGCCGGCGGCTTTGGAATCCCAGTAGCCAGCGTACAAAGTGAAAAAAAATGAACGCTGGCTGACTTTTCCAGTGAAAGCCGGCGGCATTTGAACGGCTTTAAGAATTTTGATTCTGTTCGCTTCCAACACTGCCTATAAGCCGGCAGCGTAGAAGCCCCGGATGCTGGGTACGACCAAATTTTAGCCTATACGAAAATGTTTTTGATTTCCCCCTGTTTTATTACAACTTTGTTCATTCAAAAATTCCCAAACTTAGTCCAAATTTCCAAAACTTGTTATATGATTCAAACATATCTAACAACATGAATTCTACTTCTAGTCATCAAAACACTAATCACACTTCAATCTACTCCTTCAACTTCTCAATTCTTCATATCTTCCAAAACATTCATTCTCAATATACAACACTCATATAGGATATAAACTACCATCCTTTAGCCACTATTCTTGTTTAAACCACCATCAAAGCACCAAATCAATCCCACATCAATTAGACATGAAATTCATTTCTATCTAACATTTACAAACAAAAACAATATAGAACATAAAGTAAAAAGATAAAGTTGCATTTAACTTACATGTATATGCCTTGTCTTAGTGAGAACTTTGATTTTCAAAGCTTGATATTGTTCTTGATTTGGACTTGGAATTTGGAATGAAGGAAGAAGAGAAAAGAAAGAGAGAAAAAGAAAAAATTCGGATGAAAGGGAGGGCTGCCCAAAAAGAGTCCAAAACATGTCTAAACAAAGTCAATACTCATCCAAAATTTGCCATTAGGGGATAATATTTGTCCTAGGATTAATTTGATTAATTCCAATGCATTTTGAGTTGTGTTTAGGCTTAAAAAAGTGCACTTAAAGTTTGTAAATTTTGTCACAAATCTAAGCTATTCAAAAGTAATTTTATTAAATTCTAAACATAACACATGCATATAATTTGAAAAAGACACACATATTCATTACACTATACACACATTTATACATATCAAACAATAATAATAATTTCATAATACTATACACATACAAATAACACATGTCTAATACATTCACTAATTATATTATCCAAGCACGCAACACCACAACCCACACATATATATATCACTTCAATAATACATTAATATGTAATTTAAGGAATTCATGGCTATTTCATTCTCTCATCCTTCAAAAGTTTCATCCTCAAAACTTAGCTTACCTTAAACACTATTCAAATAACTCGGGGTACTTTTGCTTCATTTCATCCTCGGGCTCCCACGTTGCTTCTCTTCGGTTTGTCCAGTCCAAAAGACCTTCACATAAGGAATTACTTTTCTCCTCAACACTTTATCAATCCTATCCAAGACTTTGATCGGTTTTCACTGTGCTCAAATTCGTTGAACCTCCGGTTGATGTGTAGAAATGATAGCTTGGGATCTGATATACATTTTCGAAGTTGTGACACATGGAATACATCATGCACTTCCGACAAATTTGGTGGTAGAGCCAATATAAGTAATGGTCCAATTCTTCTAGAATCTCATACGGACCAATGTACCTTGGATTCAATTTGCCTCTAGCTCCAAATCTAATAATCCCTTTTGTTGGAGAAATTTTAAGAAACACATGGTCGCCAACTTCAAACTCCAATGGTCTTCTCCTCATGTCAGCATAGCTTTTATACCGATCTTGAGCCGTTTTCATCCTTTGCTTAACTACTTGGATTTTATCCACTGCTTGTTGTACCAATTCTGGACCCAAAATAACTCTTTCCCCAACTTCATCCCAGTGTATTGGAGATCTGCATTTCCTACCATAAAGTGCTTCATAGGGTGCCATTGAATTGTTACTTGAAACTATTGTTGTAGGCAAATTCAACAAGTGGCAAATAAGTATCCCACTTATTACCAAAATCTAGAGCACATGCTCTAAGCATATCTTCCAAGATTTGAATCGTTCTTTCCGATTGCCGTCTGTCTGTGGATGAAATGCAGTACTAAACTGAAGTTGAGTACCTAAAGCAGAGGCATGAAACTTTTCCAAAACCGGCTGACAAAGCGAGAATCTCGATCAGAAGTAATTGTCTTCGGAATCCCATGTAATCTCACTATTTCTTTGATATAGATATGTGCCATTCTTTCTAAGGAATCTAACTAAAGGTATGAAATGAGCCGATTTCGTTAATCTATCCACGATTACCCAAATAACTTCATGTTTGGCAATAGTCTTGGGTAAAGCCGATATGAAATCCATAGTGATATCATCCCATTTCCATTCAGGTATGGATAAAGGTTGAAGTTCTCCTCCGGGTCGTTGATGCTCGATTTTTATTTGTTGACAAGTCAAACACTTGGAAACATATTGAGCAATATCTCTCTTCAAACCTTCCCACCATAAATTTTTCTTCAAATCTCTATACATTTTGGTGGTTCCCGGTGGATCGAATATGAAGATGAATGAGCTTCCTTCAGGATTTCTTCTCTCAACTCATATGGCACAAAAAGTCGATTCCCATATCTAATAACTTCATCCTCATCAATCCTCAACTCTTTTCTCTTTCCTTCACCAATGGCTATCTTTATTATTTTAATTTCATCATCTTCCTTTTGAACTTGTTTAATCCTTTCCAAAATTGTCGGTTGCAAGGATAATTGAGCGAATATCACATCAACTTGCTCTAATGTAACCTCAAGTTCTAACTTCATGAAATCCATCTGAATCTCTCTTTGACTAGGAATCAAAGTCACATCATTCATTTGCCTCTTCCTACTGAGTGCATCTGCTACTACATTAGCTTTTCCAGGATGATAAAGTATTTCCACATCATAATCTTTAATCAACTCAAGCCATCTTCTTTGCCTCATAATAAGCTCTTTCTGTGTGAATATGTATTTCAAACTTTTATGATCCGTGTAGATCTTGCATCTCTCTCCGAACAAATAATGTCTCCAAAGTTTCAATGCAAAGATTACTGTTGTCAACTCAAGATCATGCACCGGGTAATTCTTCTCATGGGGTTTTAGTTACCTCGACGCAAAAGCTATAACTTTTTCATCTTGCATGAGAACACAACCGAGTCCTTGGATAGACGCATCACTAGAAACCTCAAATTCCTTTCCATTGACAGTGCAAAGAATAGGAGCTGATATCAATCTTTCTTTCAACTCTTCAAAACTCCTCTCACACTTGTCATCCCACATACTTAGTATTCTTCCGTGTCAACTTTGTTAATGGGGATGCAAGTTTCGAAAATCCTTCAACAAACCTTCGGTAGTATCCAGCTAATCCAAGGAAACTTCTAATCTCACTCACATTAGTAGGTCTTGCCCATTTCAAAATGGCTTCAATCTTCATTGGATCAACTGAAATACCTTCTTTGAAATAATATGTCCAAGAAAGGATATTTCTTCCAACCAAAACTGACACTTGTTAAATTTCGCATAGAGTTTCTTCCCTCGGAGTTTTGTAACAAGTCTTAAATGTTCTCGATGCTCTTCCTTGTTCCGAGAATATATCAGAATATCATCAATGAATACTATGACAAATGAATCCAGATAATCCTTGAAGACTCTATTCATCAAATCCATGAATGCGGCTGGAGCATTGGTTAACCCAAAAGGCATCACCAAAAACTCGAAGTGTCCATACCGAGTTCTGAAAGCTGTCTTCTGAATATCTTGCGATTTGATCTTGAGTTGATAATATCCTGATCTCAAGTCGATCTTAGAAAACACTGTGGCTCCCTTAACTGATCGAACAAATCATCGATCCTAGGTAAAGGGTATTTGTTCTTAATAGTAACTCGGTTCAATTCCCTGTAATCAATACACATGCGTAAACTTTCATCTTTCTTCTTGACAAACAGCACAGGAGCACCCCAGGGCGATATACTCGGTCTGATAAAGCCCAAATCTTGTAACTCTTGCAATTGTAACTTCAACTCTTTCAATTCAGCTGGAGCCATTCTATATGGAGCTTTAGAGATAGGTACTGTTCCAGGCAATACTTCAATTCCAAACTCTATCTCCCGATCCGGTGGTAATCCAGGTAACTTCTCGGGAAATACATCCACAAACTCATTCACAATTGGCGTCATTTTGATATCCACTTCTTCAATATTATAGCTGCCACAACTGGTTTTTCCCATAGCTCCATAAACTTCATACTTCCTTCTTAGCCTCTCCAATTTATATGTGAAACTCCCTTCAATCAAGCCAAAACTTAACTCCGCCTTACTACAATCAATCGTAACCTTATAATGATTTAGCCAATTCATTCCCAAAATCACATCAAAATCAGATAAAGGCAATACTATCATATCAATAGGCATGTTCACATTTGAAATCACAACACTTATATTTTTACACACACAAGGATGCCTATTTTCAATCACCAACGGAGTAGTCACACACATAACACGATCAATCAACATTTCAGAGACAAGCTCACAATCATTCATAAAATTTTCAGAAATACAAGCATGAGTTGCTCCAGTATCAATCAGCACATATGCATCCCTATTAGCAACACTCAGTATACCTGCCAAAGTGTCTACTGAAGGAGTATCCTCAATTTGCTGTAAGGCGAAAACCCTTGCATTTGTCTTTCCCTTTTCTATATCAACTCCACTCTTAACATTAGGTCGATCCTTGCAATTAGCAATATGATGACCTCTCTGCTTGCAATATGCACAGAAGACCGGTGGTAATTTCGGATTCTTGCACTCTTTAGACTTATGCCCAACTTGACCACATGAAAAACATGCATTGGGAGTCCACTTGCAATCGGACAACTCATGAGGACCATAACACCTAAAACATTTCTTTTCAAATGCAAGTGTAGAGCTTTATATGTCGGCTTTTGATTTCCTTGTCGTCCCATAAAGGCTTCTTTCCTTTACCAACACCCCGATAATTATCATAGGATGAAGTGGAAGGGTCTCTTTCCCAGAAATGCAGCTCTCTTTGCTCTTCTAATTCTACTATCATTCTGAATTTGCTCCATTAGCAAAGCTTTGGCCACAGTATCTGATAGGGTATGCAACTCAAATTTCTTCACTTCACTTTGGATTTCTTCATTCAGTCCATTCTGAAATTTCTGAACTTTCATTCTTTCATCCCGGTAATCACCTCCAGCAAAGCGCAACAGTCTACAAAATTCACCATAGTATTCATCTATAGTCTTGCTCCCTTGTCTCAAGTTACCAATCAGCTATCATCCTTTCTCTTACTGAATTTGGAAAATACTTGGTGAAAAATATATCCTTGAATGCATTCCATGATATGGGTGTTGTAGATTTCCACTAGTTAATCTCCACCAATTATAAGCCTCTTTCTTCATCATGTAAACCGCTAAATCCACTTTATTATCTTCCGGTGTTCTACTAGCTGCAAATGTTTTCTCAAGTTCCTCTATCCAACCTTCAGCTACTGTAGGATCAGTACTAGTGCCATCAAATTCTGGAACCATCTTGCTAAAATCATGTAACTTGATTTGGTTGGATTGATCATTTACAGGAGCAGCCTCATTTGATCTCATTCCCTGCTGGTTACCTTGCTGCATGAGATGCTGAGTTTGTTGATACATCATCATCTGATACTGCTGCATCATTGCCATCATGTCCCTCATCATACTATACATCGATTTGGATCACCAGTGGGTATTTGTGACATAGGAGGAATGGGTGGCATAGGTGGAGGTGGAGGAATCTGAGTCGTGGAGGAACTTGTGAAGCTGAAGCCGATGCAGGCGATGGAGTAGTCTCACTGCTCGGTGTAGAAGATGAAGTAGGAGCAAATGTAGACGATGACTGTGGTGGTGGTGGCATACTTTCTCTATCAGAATGTTGCCTGTAGACCTCCTCAACCTGTCCATCTTTACAATTGCATACATATATTCAACACACATTCACACATGTATATCAATCCCTCATCACATGCAAAACTTATCAAGTTAACATTTACATTCATATATAAATGAACAAACAATTCAACAAGTCATCAACAAACAATAAGCAATTAGTAAACAAGAAAACAAATAACAAGTATATGAAACAAGCAAGAAGGAAATTATACACAACTATTTGGATAACTTAACTCTTTTCTATACTACTTAATTGTGTCTAGGTCAAGTCTTAAATAATCATTACAATTAGATAAACAATTAATCAAACTCGCTCTGATACCAACTGTAAGGACCCGCTATCACCCTAATTTGAAATAGGGATAACAGTTCCCCAACCACATATAACCTATAAGATTATATGTAAGGTTGCCTGAAGAATTGTTTGAGAATTGTTTATCTAATTCCATATAGATAATATACAATAGGAACATAGATTTTTTTTTTTAAACCTTAAACAAAACTATACTACTACACTACCAACATTTACAAAGGAAGCAACTTAATCCTACATACTAATATATATATATTACATCCAAAGGCTTCTTACAAGCCTTAACAAAATCTCAAAACACAACCCAAACTAACACTTTAATTACATCATCAACAAAAGAATCACATCTAATCTATTACAATCATAGGGTTCCATTGAGTCCATGGTTACTCTAATCCTCCAAACCATCAAGAAAATCTTCAAAGTCGGTTCCGTACCCCATACTCGTATAGAACTCATCGGAGTCATCACCTGAAATGGATAAAATATGAGCCAAAGGCCCAGTACACAAGTAACGAATACAAATGCAAAGTGGATCACACATTCTTAGACTAATGCATTATGCAACAATCAATGGTTTATTGTTAAGTCTTTAGTTAGTAAAACAACACGGGAGTATTCAAACTCCGGACAACAAGGATCTAGTATTACGTCCGCCCTGAGTGGTCCCTACTGTTCATACAGACTAGGCAGCCCCACCTTCCGGCGTAGCCCGTAATACTAGGGGATCCTGAGTAACGCATCACGACGCTCAGGGGGTTGATATGAGTAGCTCGGATACTCATATCTCCTAAACAATTCTATCCATTAACGAGAAAGTACCCTGCCCCCAATCTGAGCAGGGTGCCGCTCTCCGAACCAGATTCAACGGCAAACAAAGACAATCAACACTCATATATCAATAGGATTTTCTTAATTTAAAGTAGTTTGATTTTGATGCCTATCCTAGCAAAGAGACAAGCAAGTTACCGCGTACCTGATATAGCTCGGGAATTAACGGGATTAGCTAGGCGAGAATCTATCACTGTTTAAAACAATATTAAATTTCGCATTTAGCCGAAGTACTAATTAACTAGTCGAAAATATAATTAATCAAAGAAATTCAAATAAATTAATACAAAGTCATAATAAAGCATTTAAACATCCTATTATATCATAGAACACTTAACAAATACTTAATTGATCATATATCAAACTTCGAAAAATTTTGAAGAAAGTTTTTAAAATTCAAAAGCGCAGGGGATACACCGGCATTCAAAGCCGATGGCTTTGAACTAGTGTTCAACACTCTAAAAATCAACACTACAAACACTGGCAGCGTTCAAGGGTATGTCGGAGGCCTTCATTCTACGCCGGCAACTTTGAGCCGGTGTAGAATGCAAATCCAAATTTCCAAAAGTTTTTCGAGAGGTACATACCGGCAGCGTATCCATGTACGCTGGCTGACTTTTCCAGTGAAAGCCGGCTGCGTTTGAACGGCTTTAAGAAATTTGATTCTGTTTGCTTCTAACACCGCCTATAAGCTGGCGGCGTAGAAGCCCCAGATGCCAGCGTACGACCAAATTTTAGCCTATACGAAAATGTTTTTGATTTCCTCTGTTTTATTACAACTTTTGTTCACTTTCAAAAATTCCCAAACTTAGTCCAAACTTTCCAAAGATTGTTATATGATTCAAACACTATCCTAACAACATAAATTCTACTTCTAATCATCAAAACACTAACCATACTTCAATCTACTCCTCAACTTCTCAATTCTTCATATCTTCCAAAACATTCATTCTTACATATCAACACTCATATAGGATATAAACTACCACTCCTTTAGCCACATATTCTTGTTTAAACCATCATCTGTCACGCCCATAGGGTATCCTAAACGTAACAGCCCCCACATACTATATAAGACTCACGAAATCCCTATCCGAGCCTTTCAGGAGTCTTGTATAGATGTAAAGCATCCTTTACGACAATAGAATACTCAATCAATGGGTTAAGAAGTTTAATGCGACATTCACTAGCATAGATAATAAATCAAAAAAACTTATATATACATTACAAAGGTCTAAGGGGATTCCTGTAAAATAATATCAAGTCCATTACAGTCATCCAGAGTCCTTTAGTTTTCATCAGAAGTCAACAAAATCGAAGTAAACTTCTAAGGGAAACTCCTATCTCCGGTACCTGAGCTGTGGCTTGCTCGGCCTAGCCAAATGAATTGTGCTGCAATAAGTAAAAACTATGGGGTGTAAGTAATAGCTTAGTAGTATAAACTTCCATATCACAATTAAGACAAATCATTCAAACAAGTGATTATTCAAGCAAATGTATGCATCTGAAAATGTTCAACAACATATGACCAGCCGGAATATAATGTGGATGGACTTGGCCCTCCATCCGGGTTAGCAGATTAATGAATCCTGCGGTACAACGTCGTTTAAGCTCACGGTCAACTGAACATAATTCGTTTTATGGATCACGATTAACCTACAATTTTGTTTTATGGATCACGATTAACTAACATATTCGTTTTAATAGGTCACGAAAAACAACAAAGTAATGCTCCACCCCATGTGATATAAAATGAGGTCCAATTATAATTGAGGTTCAATATAGTTTATTCCATTCTTTTAGGTGACAATATTATTCGCAAACAATCAATATAAATTCTAGCTAAACAAGCAATAGTTAGCACTCGGTTTCGATTTCCTTAAGTTTAACTTCACATATCAACAATAGACAAGTATAATCCATATACCAATCATGCATAATCATTCTTTTTATCTTTGCCTAAACAATAGTGCCACTATCAGTACAATCACAAGCAATATTGAGAACGGAAGTAGTACTCATCGATCATGGTTCGCCGGTCTTTTAGTAATAGTAGTCGGGTGGTAATGTACCGTTTGCTCGGGATCACCTACATTAAGAACAACCTAATAAGAATCTCTCACTAAACTAATTCAAGCTATGCATCTAACTTCACAAAATGGAATCTCGCTATTTGCGGAAGCTCCGACTTTAAAACGGCCATAACTTGGTCATTTTTAACTCGGATTTTCACAAATTTTATATCGTTCTCTATCTACTTCGAAAGATCTATCTATTTCTAGTATTATTTCAAGTTTTGAAAACATTAAGGTCACGGAACAGTGGGATCAGATCTGTTCCATAACTTTTCTAATTCCAAAAATTGTTTCGCATTTGATAAAAATGTTCCTAGTTGATGATTCATGTATAGATGGTACATGAATGAATTCCTAATATGAATATCATGTAATGAGCTCAATGTAAGCATGGTTTTGATGATCTTTGATTATGAACTCTTAATGAACTTCTAATTACTAAAACTCCATGATGATCCCTTATACAAAGCTATCCTTTCCAACTTTACATTTCCTAGGTTTTTTTTTTTATGATTTTATTCTTGGAATTTACTTGTTATCTACATAAAAATAGAGTTCCAATGGTCTATACTAATTATAATCTTCATTTATGCATAGAAATTCACATTTTTCATTTGGCAAATAATGTTTTTGAACAAGCCTTTCACAAAAATCCGAATTTTGAAAACTTCCTTTTCTTGCATTTCTTTATGAAAAACTTGTTTTAATGCATCAAAATTGAAGCTTCATTATATCTATTGTCTAAGGACTCCATTTGACTCATAAAACATGCCATCTAAGCTTGGATACTAAGTGTTTATAGGCATCATCCTAAAATACGAATTTGTCATCTTTCGTTGACAGTTTCACAATGGCTTTAAACCTTACTTAGCCAATTCATCCCAAGGATAACTTCATATTTACTCATCTCCAAAACTATCAAATCGCTTGCTGAGATATATCCTTGGATTTCTAGCAAACCATCTCTTATTATCTCTCGGGTCGACACGACACTACCTGTGGGTGTCTTAATCCTTAAGCTTGTGGTGGTCATGGCTATGGGTAGTCCAAGCTGGTAGTGATAAAGGAGTGGGTTGCTCCCGTATCAAACAACACATAAGCTTCATTCCCATTTACTCCTATGCATCATGTTACCATAAACATTTATCACTACTTGGTCCTAATCACTCAACAGCTATCTATTCCAAGGTTTCCAGGTTTCAACTTTTCCTCTTTCACAGTTTTAATTTCCTTTTTAAAACTTGCTAAGAAAACAAAGAACTTTTATCTTAAAAGGAACTTGTTACTGACCTGTCACTAAGCCGCCATCTACATCATCACCTTGGTCCAGTGCGGCCAGCTCCATGCCTTCCTCCTCATCATCCTCGATCATCCATTGGCCTTCAAAGTTGTATAGCCGCATCCCATGCATGGCCGAAGCTGCACGGCTTCCACCTTTGCTACCTGATCTTTTGGTGTTATCATTTCCCGGATTTCCATAAGGCCGGGTAGTCCCACTTTTCCGTTGAGGGCACTCGGAGGTTATGTGGTCCTTTTCCTTATAAAGGTAGCAGGTTATTGCCATCTTCTTTGGGCAAGCATAGACTATGGCCTGCCTCGCCACAGAAGAAGCACTTGCCCTTCAGCTTGGGCATTGTCTTGGGTAGTGGCTTCCTTTGCACTTCCAACAGGAAATGTTGGGCTTGGTTTGGCTAAACTTTCCACCATGGTTATCCTTAAATCCATGGTAAGGCTTTAACTTTTCCCTCTATAGCTTGAGCTGGAGGCGTCAAATGCCTTTTTCCGAACACTCTCTTGTCCGACTCAACATGCTTCCTCTTCTTAGCCCCTTCGATCAACCGGGCTTTCTCAATCACCTCTAGGTAAGTTGTAACCCAGATTCCTGTATCTTCACCCTTAGGTCTTCATCGAGACCTTCCAAGAACACTTGTTTTTGCAGCTCCTCACTGTTTTTGTATGATTCAGGAGCATACTGCAACAGGCGATTGAATTCCGTCTCGTACTGCTCAATCGTTCTTCCTCTTTGTCTCACAAGCAAGAAATCTGTGCTATACCTCATTCGGAGGCTGGCAGGGAAATAGTTCTCTAGGAACTCCCTGCGAAAGGTCTCCCAGCTAATCGGGGGTGCCAAACTTCTTCGTTTTGATTCCCACCATACCCGGGCGTTATACCTCAACATGTAGGTGTCGTACTCCAATCGGAGATGTGGTGGAGTTTCGTAAGCTGCAAAGGAGCGCTCAATTTGAGCTAACTAATCCTCTGCCTCGTCGGGCTTTCCAAATGCCCCTTCAAAGTAGCGATTGCTCTTTATAAAATCGGGGAGGGAACTCCTTTGGTATCCTCTTTGTGGTGGAGGGGGTGGATAGCGAGCGTTATAAGATTGCTCCTCAGGTGGTAAGGGAATCTCCGCTTGCATTCTCTTATATGCGGGGGTGGTGGGGCTTGTGGTAGAGGTGCCGAATCCTTGATACTTGGTTCGGGATTTCGGGGTTGGTTTTGATTTTGGTTTTGGATGAATGCAGCAAACATGTTTGTTAAATTCCCAATTGCATTCATCATTGCTACTTGGGGATCGAGCTGAGCAGCTTCAGGTGGGTTAGCTTAGGGGTGATCTGGCTGGTTCGCGCGACTAGCCTCACTTGGGAGTGGTTCTTGCTCCCTAATTCGGTTTCTTCGGTTTCGACTGTTACATAATGTCTTAATAAGTTTTATTTCTTCTTCAAAGTTTTGCGGTTTATAAAACTTTGATTAAGGAATTTGCGAAAATTTTAGTAATAATTTAAAGAACTATAGAATTTACAAAAGACTCAAAGAAAATTAAAATTCCAAATCGTTCACAAAAAGGCTCTTAGAGCAAAGAAATCATAGCAATCGAAGGAATTCCAAATCAAGAAATCATAATAACAAAGGATTTCTGAATCAAGTGATGATATGAATGGGAATATGTTTATGCAATTAAGTATAATGAATGTAGTCTACTACTAGTGCAAAAGTATGATGTTTGTGAAACTTCATTCTTGGAATCAACATAATACTTCATTGATTTGATGTGTCGTACAAGAGTTGTTTTCAAATAAGCTTACAAAATTAGACAAAACAAATCAAATCTTCCGATACTAGTCGATAACGTCTATCTAACAGCATCTAAGGACATGGAAAGGAAAAAGACAAGGAAAGGAAAGACAACATACTAAACCATAAAGAGACCCTAAGGCAAATTGGCATCCCGCATTGCCTACTATTCAAAAGAAATACTATTGGACTCTATGGGACACTCGACTCTATTCCTCCATGGTTCACTCAAAGTCGTCTGGTGTGGGGCTAGGGGGTAATCCTTGGCTAGATGACCCTCTTTCATCCCTTCGGATGAACTAGCTTAGGTATGCCCTCACAGTCAACCTCCTTCTCCTAGCGGGTCGGGCTAAGGGCTCCGGTTCTTCTTCTTCCTCTTCTTCTTCTTCTTCTCTCATCTCTTGATCTCCTGCTTGATTTGTTTCCTCTCTATCAACTCTATTACTGGATTCACTCCTATTTCCCATTTCTCTATCCACTTCTCTTCCAGCTTCCTCCCAAATCATGTTCCATCTATCTCTGAATTCACCCATCATATCCTTAACTTCATTTATTCTCCCCACAAAGTCTGGAACTACCGGCTCGGGGGCTATGGCATCAACCTCAGGGGGACACTCGCCTACCGGGTATATGTCCCTCCACATGGTGGGGTCGAACTTGGGTTCTATCCTCCCACTATCGGGTATGTCCAAATCCCTATCAAAATCCCATACAACTGGTTCTGGTAGTTGGTTGGGTTGTTCTGGAGCTATGGCTGGTGGGGTAGGAGATCTAGGCATTTCCTCTTCCTACCAATTCGGGTCCTCCTCAGGATCCTCTTCCTCTTCAGAATCATCCATATTATTATTCTCTTCCACATTATTTCCTTCATTTACATCTTCTTCTTCCATAACCGGGGCATTAATCAAATGTACTCCTCCATTTCCTACTTGTGGGGCTGGAGCTCCTCCTAAAAAATGGTATAAGATCAAGGTATCTAGCTTGCCATAATATGTGATTTCTAATATCCGCAAGATTCCATTCTCTATGGTCATCAAGATCATCATGGGCATGAACATAGAGAGGTCCTATACCATGCCACATCCTAAAATCTGGGTGGGTGGGGTTTCCTTCATTCTTTAAAATAAACGTAGCTTCTCTTAGCATGGGTTCTCCAGCATATTCCACCATTACTCTTTCCAAAGTATAGATAGTCTCCATCATGGTCCATCTTCTTCTTCTAATCGGATCATATCTTAGTTGATCTATAACTGATAACCATCTTGTAAACCCCGATTTTTCAAGTAGCCAAGATAACCCTAGAACCGGAAACCAAAACCCTAAACCGGAATAGCTCAAGCCTGGAGTGAGAACTAGGAACCCTAATTCCGGCTTTTCCTCGGTATCCAATTAAGAAGCTTTTATAAGAAAATTTAAAATTGAATATAGTTCCTAATTATATTTCAAACCAAGAAAATATCATATTTTTGGAAAATTTCAATTCTGGGTCATCCCGAGACTCATTATAGAAAAACGTGCCCCAGAACTAGAATTTCAAAAATATACTTATGAGTACTCATTTGAATCGAAATAAAATAAGGATTTCAAAAATATATTTTTCATAATTTTCCGGGTTATGAAAAATACAGTTAGAGCCTTTTTATTCGTATTTCATTACTACCGAAAATTAAATTGTCTTGTCAACTATTCCCTACTATTCATAAAGTACTACCTAGTCTACCTATTAGCCACCCTACAAATCTAACCCTTACCATCACTCAAATCAACCCCTTTCTTCTATAACTTTTGTCCCTTCATCTTTAATTCAATTATGACAAGTGATGCAAGAATCAAATCAAAGGCAAATCAAGGGAGACAAATCAAATCACCCTCCCCTTTAAGCTTCCAAACCGGCGCCATTTAGCCCCCCCACCATGCTCCATTCAAAAATTTTTTTCACTTCTTTAACCTAAATCCACTTCCTATATATTCTACTTTTCTCTCTCTCTCTTCATTCTTTCATTTCTCAACTTTTGGAAAGTGAAAAACTCTCAAAAACCTCTTTTTTCCTCCTTGGCCGAAACTTTTGAGGCTCCCCCCCACACACACACAACTCCCATTTCTTCTTTTCATCCTCTATTTATCTTCAAGTAAGTAAAGTTTCACTCCTTCCAATCATAAAACTTTGTTATGGCTAAGTGATTCTTGGATATTTCCAACCAAAGGACCCCATGAGCTTTGCTAGGGTCAAGGAAAGATCAAAACAAGAATACCGAACCATTACAAAGTAGATCTATCACTTAAAGAAACTTTCATGCCAAAAGCTTTACTTTTTCTCCATCAAAAAGTATTTTAAACAAAAGACATTTTATAAAAATATAGTTTTATGTTTTTAAAACTCATTTAAGCATTTGATAAAGTAGATCCATCATCTTATTACTCATGATCATGTAGGCATTTAAGGTTTCATTATTATTTTGTATTTATGTGCATTAATAGTCTTTAATACTTTTGTCTTTAGTAAATGACTCTCCTAGTATATAGATCTATAGATAGATGAGTCCATGAAGTCAAAAAGAAAAGTACTTTGCAAGAAAAAGACTTATGAAAATTCGGATGACTTTGAAAACCTAGGTCAAAAATACTTTTATCAACTTCTAAACATATATTTTATAAGAGAAATGAAGCCTATGGGTAATAGATAATGTTTAGTAATATTTCTAATGAGTCTAAATGAGTTTTTACTAAAGAAAATGTTGGAAACAAGAAATGAAGTCCATAGAAGTTTTGAGCTAAAAGTCATGTAGACAAAATTCGTAATAATGTATGTAGGGTTAGAAAACACTATTTTTCCAATTTCAAAAATGATATTTTCTTAAATAAATGAAGTCCTTAGGATATACATATAATAAATACTTAAAGTATTAAGTACAAAATATATTTTTCCTAAAAGAATCAACTTGAAAATGGACTTTTGTAAATTCGGATTTTTGGAAACCCCATAGTAAAAGACCCACTTAAAAGTTTATAAATGTGGATTTTATTAAAGAAATAAAGGCCTTAGGATATAACTAATATAAGGCTCAAAATTTCTTTAAACAAAATAGAGTTTTTCTAAAGGAAATCCTTGTAATATGTAGGTGTAGTCAAGTGTAGGAAATTCACTTACTAAACATTGGTATAAAATGGTTTCTAAGAAAAGTTTATTTTTAAAATTCTTTAAATCTAAAAAGTTATAAGAACATAGACTCATTAAAGTTCACATCATGACATTCATGATAGGGAAAACCATTACCATTGCATTTAGTATCATTTCATACTTAGGAATTGCAAATGCATTCATGAAAACCGCATTTTTGGAATCAATAAACCCGCTGTACAGATCTGATCCCTCAATTCCGACGCCTAGATGTTTTCAAAACTTGATTTAAACTTCATATTTAGAAAGTTCTTCCGATGTAGATAGAAATTGGTATAAAATTTATGAAATTCCGACTTAAAACGACCAAGTTATGGCCATTTTAAAACGGAACTTCGGAAATGACGCGAATTCCGATTTCACTAAGTTTTCTTAGAGTTTTAGTGTCTTAAGTTGGTAGAATACTTATTAGGGTATTTTTATATGAATAGGTGAACCCGTGGACGGTGATTCTTTGCCTCCGGACTATTATTACTAGAAGAACGGAGTAAAGTACCAATGGCGGAGTGAGTTTTTCTTCTGATTCATTTATTGTATGTGCTTGTAAAGTAGTGCACTAGAATGTAGGACAACTGAATGGAATATGATAATATGGGGAATGATGGGAAATTATATGATTGATGAGGATGTGAGAACACAAATTAAGAATATCGAAACCGGGTGATAAACTTTGATTGTATAGTTAGCTATGATGGATTGTCTGATAAATTGATTGATCGCCTAAGTAAATTGGCTTAATCAACTACTTGGACTAATGCTAAATTGACATGTGCATATCACAAGGGGATGGAGCATTAGCATTTGTAGGTTAGTCGTGAACCATAAACGACATCGAATAATCGTAGGTTAGTCGTGAACCATAAACGACATCGAATAATCGTAGGTTAGTCGTGAACCATAAACGACATCGAATAATCGTAGGTTAGCCGTGAACCATAAACGGGATATTGCTAGTACCGCAGTAGTCGTTAATCTGCTAACTCGGGATGGAGGGCGCAATTCCATCCACATATGATTTCCGGTTGGTCATATGTATGTTGAACTCATGTGTTTGATGCATACACTTGCTTGATTAATAACTTGGTTGAATTGCTGTGACATAAATGTTTTTGTGGGAGATTACACTCACTAAGCTAGTTAGCTTACGTCCCTACAGTCCATTCCTTTTGTAGCTTACACATTTATAGCTTAGGCGACGAGACCCGGCTGAACAGGTACCGAAGCTAGGAGTTTTCCCTAGAAGTTGTAATTTCTGTTTTAGACTTCCATAGAAAACTTCTATGACTTGGATGACTGTAAAAGACCGTTAAATATTCTTTTGCGGGGGAATGTCCCTTAGAGTTTGTAATATTTATTTATGTTTCATGAATTATATCCTACCGCTAATGCATGCCAAATTAAGCTTTTATCTCCATTCGGACTTGTACTCTATTGTTGTAAAGGTACGGCTTACATCTATATGAGACTCTCGAAGGACTAAGGTAGTAATTCAGGAATCTTATATGGCATGTGGCGGACTGTTACGTTAGGGTACCCTATGGGGCGTGACACATCTTGTATACCTTAGACCTTCCTTCCACAATTTATACATCTCTTTTATAGTTCTAGGTCATTGCACTAATGCAAAGTCTTCACATAACACCCTTAACCTTAGCCGATATTCCACCATAGTCTCATTCAGGCTTTTTGTGAAGTTTCTAGCTCTTTCACGGGTTTCACCCAAAGAAACCTACGACAAGAAAACTATTAATTAGCCTAGCTTTAACTCCAATTTTATCCTAGTTACTTAATCATAGGTTTGGTTTTAAACTCTATTGTCATGCTTAATAACCTAGTGCTCTGATACCAACTTAAACTGTCATGCCCCATAGGGTACCCTAAACGTAACAGTCCGCCACATACCATATAAGATTCCCGAATTACCGCCTTAGTCTTTCGAGAGCCTTATATAGATGTAAGGCGTACCTTTACACACAATAGAGTACAAGTCCAAATGGAGATAAAAGCTTAATTTGGCATGCATTAGCAGTATGATATAATTCATGAGACATAAATAATTATTACAAAATCTAAGGGGCATTCCCTCGCAAAAGAATAATTAATGGTCTTATACAGTCATCCAAGTCTTAGAAGTTTCCTATGGAAGTCTAAAACATAAATTCCAACTTCTAGGGGAAACTCCTAGCTTCTGTATCTGTTCAGCCGGGTCACGTCGCCTAAGCCACAAATGGGATAGCTGCAAAAGGAATGGACTGTAGGGACGTAAGCTAACTAGCTTAGTGAGTGTAATCTTCCACAATAACATTCATGTCACAACAATTCAAGCAAGTTATTAATCAAGCAAGTGTACGCATCAAACACGTGAGTTCAACATACATATGACCAGCCGGAAATCATATGTGGATGGAATTGCGCCCTCCATCCCGGGTTAGCAGATTAACGACTACTGCGGTACTATCAATATGCCGTTTATGGTTCACGGTTAACCTACGATTATTCGATGTCGTTTATGGTTCACGACTAACCTACGATTATTTGATATCGTTTATGGTTCACGATTAACCTACGATTATTCGATGTCGTTTATGGTTCACGACTAACCTACGATTATTCGATGTCGTTTATGGTTCACGACTAACCTACGATTATTCGATGTCGTTTATGGTTCACGACTAACCTACGATTATTCGATGTCGTTTATGGTTCACGACTAACCTACGATTATTCGATGTCGTTTATGGTTCACGACTAACCTACGATTATTCGATATCGTTTATGGTTCACGATTAACCTACAAATGCTAATGCTCCTTCCCCTTATGATATGCACATGTCAATTTAGCATTAGTCCAAGTAGTTGATTAAGCCATTTTACTTAGGCGATCAAACAATTTCTCAGACAATCCATCATAGCTAAGTACACAACCAAAATTTATCACCCGGTTTCGATATTCTTAATTTGAGTTCTCACATCATCATCAACATATAATTTCCCATCATTCCCCATCATTCATATTCCATTCATTTGGCCTACATTCTAGTGCACTACTTTACAAGCACATACAATAAATGAATCGGGAAGAAAAACTCACTCCGCCATTGGTTCGCCTTTCTTCTAGTAATAATAATCCGGAGGCAAAGATTCAACGTCCTCGGGTTCCTATTCACATAAGAAATACCCTAATAAGTATTCTACCAACTTAGGCTAAAACTCTAAGAAAACTTAGTGAAATCGAAATTCGCGTCATTTTCGAAGTCCGTTTTAAAATGGCCATAACTTGGTCGTTTTAAGTCGGAATTTCGCAATTTTATATCGATTTCTATCTACTTCGGAAGAGCTTTCTAAATATGAAGTTTAAATCAAGTTTTGAAAATATCTAAGCCTCGGAATTGAGGGATCAGATCTGTACAGCGGGTATATGATTCCAAAAATGCGGTTTTCATGAATGCACTTGAGATTCCTAAGTACAAAATGAAACTAGATGCCATGGTAATGATTTTCCCTATCATGAATGTCATGATATGAACTCTAATGAGCCTAAGTTCTTATAACTTTTAGATTTAAAGAATTTAAATAAACTTTTTCTTAGAAAACCATTTCATACTATTGTTTAACAAGTGAGTTTACTACACTTGGTCACACCTACATATTACAAGGATTTTCTTTAGGAAAACTCCACTTTGTTTAAGAAATTTTGACCCTTATATTAGTTATATCCTAAGGCCTTTATTTCTTTAATAAAATCCTCATTTGTAAACTTTTAAGTGGGTCTTTTACTAGGGGGTTCCAAAAATCCGAATTTAGAAAATTCCATTTTCAAGTTGATTCCTTTAGGAAAAATGTATTTTATACTTAAAACTTTAAGTATTTATTATACCTATACCCTAAGGACTTCATTTATTTAAGAAAATACCATTTTTGAAGTTGGAAAAATAGTGTTTTCTAACCATCTATCCATTATTACGAATTTTTTTTCAAGACTTTTACTCAAAACTTCTATTGGACTTCATCTCTTGTTTCCAAATATTTTCTTTAGTAAAACTCATTTAGACTCATGAAAAATACTACCAAACATTATCTATTACCTATAGGCTCCATTTCTCTTGTAAAATATATGTTTAGAAGTTGATAAAAGTTTTTAACCTAGGTTTCAAAGTCATCCGAATTTACACAAGTTATTTCTTGAAAAGTGTTTTCCTTTTTGACTTTATTAACTATCTACCTATAGATCTATATACTAAGAAGGTTATTTACTAAAGACAAAAGCATTAAAGACTATTAATGCACATAAACACAAAATAATGATGAGATCTTAAATGCCTACATGAATATGAGTAGTAAAATGATAGATCTATTATCTCAAATGCTTAAATGAGTTTTGAAAACATAAAAACTATATTTTTATAAAAGATCTTTTTTCAAAATACTTTTTGATGGATAAACATAAAGCTTTTGGCATGAAAGTCCTTTAAATGTTAGATCTACTTTGTAATGGTTCGGTATTTTTTTGACATTTCCTTGTCCCTAGCAAAAAGCTCATGGGGTCCTTTGGTTGGAAATATCCAAGAATCACTTAGCCATAACAAAGATCTATGAGTGGAAGGAGTAAAAGTTTACTTACTTGAAGTGAAATAGAAGATGAAAAGAGGAAATGGAAAGTTGTGTGTGTGTGTGTGTGTGTGTGTGTGGGGGGGGGGAGGGGGGGGGGTGGGGGAACTCAAAGCTATGGCCAAGAAAGGGAAATGGGGAGGATTTGAGAGCTTTACACTTTGTAAAAATTGAAAAGTGAAAGAATGAGGAAAGAGAGAGAAAATGTAGTATATATATGAAATGAGATTAGGTTAAATGGAGTAAAAAAAATTACAATTTGGAGCTTTGGGGGGGGGGGGGCATCACGCCGATTTTGGAGCTTGTGGGGGAAGGAAAAAGTTTGAATTTTTACTTTATTTGATTGATTTAACTTTGATGTGTAATTGTCATAATTTGTATGAAAAGTTAAGGAACAAAAAGTATTTAGAAAAGAGATTGTTTTGAGTGATGGTAAGGATTGAAATTATAGAGTGTGCAAATAGGTAGTATAGGTGGTACTTATGAATAGTGAAGAATAGTAGACAAGACAATTTAATTTCCGGTAGTAAGGAAATACAAATAAAAAGACTATAATTGTGTTTTTCATAAGCCGGAAAATTATGAAAAATATATTTTTGAAATCCTTATTTTATTTCGGTTCAAATGAGTACTCATAAGTAAATTTTTGAAATTCTAGTTCCGGGGCACGTTTTTCTATAATGGGTCTCGGGATGACCCGGAATTGAAATTTTCTTAAAATCTGATATTTTCTTGGTTTGAAATGTAATCAAGAACTATATACAAGATTAAATTTTCTTAGAAAAGTTTCTTAATTGGAAACCGAGGAAAAGTCGGAATTAGGGTTCCTAGTTCTCACTCTAGACTTGAGCTATTCCGATTTAGGGTTTTGGTTTCCGGTTCTAGGGTTATCTTAGTTACTTGAAAAACCGGGGTTTACCACGGTAGTTTGTAGAGGGAGAAGAGAGAGAATATTTTGTTTGTTTTGTAATTTTTGTAAAGAAAAGAAATAATTTGTAAGGTTTGATGTGAATAACGTTATAAGAAATAGGTGTAAGAAAAAGTAGAGATAGTGAAATAGTAATAAATAGTAAACTAGACATATAAAATACCAGTAGTAATAAAAATACGCGTAAATGAGCTATATTTATTATTTTTAGTTACCGAAAAATTATGAAACTGATATTTTTGAAATCCTTGTTTAATTACGAGTCCTTTGGTGTTATTGGAAAATTTTTATTATTCTAAGCTCCGGGACATGCTTTTCGAGAGCTGATCCCGTTTGAGTATGAAGGACACTCGAAATTCACGAATATGATATTTTTATGTTACCCTATATTATTACGAACTATTATAAGCTATTAACTTAATTTCGTTTTCTAGGGTTTGAGAACGCAGGATTGTCGGAGTTGAAATTGTTTGATTGTCTTCGTCTTTGTTGACTTTTGAAACTTTGGTTTGACTAGGGTTATGGTTTAATCCAATTTTACCCTAGAAATTGAGGGGTTTACCTCATGATCGGCTAAATGGATTTTCTCATGCTCGGATTTTGTGCTGAATGATTAATGAATCTTCTCTTATGAAAGTTCGTGATCGAAATTGATTAAGGTTCGGTTTTAACTTGGGTCAAACTTTAGGGTTTCAATTCGGTATTCAAAACCATTCTAGAAAAATTCGGAGGCATACAACCTACCCCGGTTAATGAAAGTTTTGTCCTCAAAACTTGGCTCGTAATCTTGCTCATGATGCATACCCAATGTCATGCCCCAAAGGGTACCCTAAACGCGACAGTCTACCACACCCGATATTTAAACTTAAGTATGACAACCTTAGTTATCCCATAAGTTTACATATCGAGTGTGAGGTGTACTCACATAACTTTTAGGATCACACTTTGATTCGAGTAGTCTTAAGAAAGCATACATAGCATTAAGAATATAAATCACAACAAGATAAATAGTTAAACTTTACAAAAGCCAAGGGGGCATACCCCCGCCAAAATAATAGGAGTCTATATCGTTTAGCTCCAATTATATATATCTGAATCTACATTAAAGAGATTTTCCTAGAAGTCCACGCCTATACTAGGTCCCGACTTCCTCAAAAGCTCTTTAATCCCATGTGATAAACCTGCACAAAGTGTCCTCTCGGAACATCCAAAAATAGGAACACTGCAACAAAAACTATTGGGGTATAAGCTAATTGCTTAGTGAGATTCATTTTCCAAGTAACATACTCGACCAAGCTAAAATATCTATACAAGCAAGTTATAATTAAGTAACCATATGAATGCACAAGCAAATGAGCAAGCAAGCATATAACTTTCCAGTAGTCATATGTGAATGGATCTACTCCCTCCACTCGGGGTTTGGGGTAGTTCATAAGTCATGCAACTACAGTTCCAATTTGGGTCCATAAGACATGCAACCATAGTCCCAATCTTAAGTGGGGTGGTCCATAAGACATGCAACCACAATTTAAATGTTGGTCTATAAGTCATGCAACCATAGTTTCATTATTTGAATGGGGTGGTCCATAAGTCATGCAACCCTAGTCCTATTAATTAAGGACCCGCTGCCTCCCAAATACACCTTTGTCCCACCAAAGGCATACTCGACAATGATATGTCACTCACTACATGATATGCATGTACAGTTTATTCATATAGTCATGGCATATTAATTAGATAATTTAAAAGTGATCATACAGATTTCAGACACTCCAAATCTATACTAGCTCATACGAGGTTATTGCAACAAAACTTGCCTCGATATACTTATCATTCATTCATGCAAGTTTAGATCACCAATCAATCACAATTTTATCTTTTCTTAAGTCTAATGCCACTACTACCACAACCACACCCAAGAGCATAATTAATTGAGAAATGAACTCACTTATCTATGTAGTGAAATCCACTAGTCGTAATAGTCCTCGGGAAGGGGTAACCCATCCTCCAATTCACCTAAGTACAAAGAATACCCTCAATGAGTATCTCTTAAGAAGTTCTATTAAACTTAATAATTTTATTTACTAAGTTCATCAATTTTCGTTTAGGTTGAATTCCTAATTTAAAAAGGTCATATCTAACTCATTTTAACTCGGAATTTAGCTTATAATATACCGATTTCCACCTACTTCGAAAGAGCTATCTATTTCCAAAGTTAATTCAAACATTTAAGGTCATTTAAGGGTCGGAAACATAATGTACAGTAGGGTTGCGAAAATCCAAGATTTGAGCCTTTGTGAAAAATTGCCATATCTACTCTATTTAACTACTCAGACCAACTTATTTTAGTCCTAAACTTGCAAGGAGATTCTCAAAAAAAAAATTAAGAGATTATACACTTATCTAATCCCAAACATAAAGTTCAAATGAAACTTCTAAAAATCCATTTTCATAAAACCGAAATTTACAAGTTGAAACTCATTGTCTTGTTTTGAGTAATTCCTTTACTAAAACAAACTTAGTTCAATAAAAAAAAATTTCCTATATTATTTATCATCAAAGCATTCCATTTTCAATATAAAATACTTGTTTTGAGATCTAAAAGGAGGTTTTCAAAATTGGTCTCCCCTTAATTACGAATTTTCTCTTGAAGTTTACAATGAAAACAAGACCTAAATTTTGTCTTTTACAAAGCTCTTGATTTAAGCAATACTTTTTAGGAAAACTCATTTAAACTTATGAAAATTCATTCCTTAAGATATATATACCAAGCGCCCTTTATATTTTTGTCTAAATCTTCATTTTAAAGTTGAATGATGGTTTCCAAAAATGGGTCTTGGTCTAGATCCGAATTTTCATAAATTTATTTTGAACATATCTCTTGAGAAAATTCATCAAAACTCATGAAAAACAACCCATTACACATTATATCTTAAGAACCCTTCATTTCTTGAATAAAATCCTCACTTTTGAGTTGGAAAACATGTTTTTATTTTAGACCTTTGTCTTGATCCGAAAATACAATTTTTGTTTTTGAAAATAAACTTTGAAAATCAACTTTGATTTTTGTAAGATGAAGTCTTGATGATATACATCCATCAAACCTTCATTTTCTTAACATAAACTTCCATTTTAAGACTTGGAAGAGGGTTTTTAAAATGCCTTGACAAGTTACGAATTTTACCTTTTTATTCAAACTCACATCTAAGAACTACTCAAAATACAACCATGAAAACATAAGAAACACTTGGTAGTAGGCCTTAAACTTCTAGATCTACACATAAACATAACTAAAGCTTTGTAAAACTCTAGATCTAGAAGTTATCACAAAAATAAGGAGATAAACAAGCCTTCAAGATAACAAAAATACTAAGAACAAAAGAGATCAACATCTAGAGGAGTGTTTCAATTCTTGGCATCATCATCCATAGCTTTTTAAGCTTGTGGAATGTCCTTTGATGCATGAAACATCCATAATATTATCCTGTAACATCTTATGAGAGCTAAAAGAAAATGATTACTTCAAATATTTGCAAGAAAAGTATGTGGGAGTATGTGATGGAAATGGTGGCAGCTTGTTTCTTAAGAAGACAAAGCCAAGAAGAAGAGAAAAGAAAGGGAAAAAGAGAGAGGAAAAGTGTAGGGTTTGTAAAGGTGAAAGAGGGAAGGAATGAGATACTTAAATAGGGAGGAAAGTGTGATAAATAATTAAAAAAAAAATAAAACAAAGCAGCTGTAGGGAGGGGAGGGAGGGGTTGGTGTCACGCCCCGAAGGGTACCCTAAACGAGGCAGTCCGCCGTAAACAATATTAAAGCCTAAGAATGACCACCTCAATCACGCGAAGGCTTCCATACTATGTACAAGGCGTCTAACAAATAAAGGAGACACATCGGAATGATACATTTTATGTTGATACAAATGAGTAACAATGTAAAGGAAATACACATTTACTATACTCCAAATACAAAACCATATACTTCAAGATACAATTCATCAAACTTCAACTACATTCATCCCAAAACTTCACTACATAAAGCTATTACAAAGCAAATCGTAAAGCTTGTCCAAAAACTTCAAGCATTCTTATATCTTGCCGGAATCTCGAAATCATTCTCGGCTTCAACCATCTCAGTCCCCACTTAGCATTCTTGGAATAACCTGCTCATTTAAACATCTATTGGGGTATAAGCTACACTAGCTTAGTGAGATTCATTTCCGCAATAATATACTCAATTGTAAAATATACAAACAAGTTTATTTAAGCAATCATATGAATGCACAAGCACGTGAACATACAAGCATATGACTTTCCGGTAGCCATATGTGAATGGATTTACCCTCCATTCGGGGTTTGGGGTGGTCCATGAACATGCGACCACAATTCCAATATTTTCTCTTGTGGTTTATAGTGTCTACTCCACTGCCCATTAACATAAGCGACCTCATAGGCCCTTGATGTTAACGAAGGTGGTCCTCCACCTGTTTATATGTATTGGTTTATAGTGTCTACTCCACTGCCCGTTAACTTAAGTGACCCTGCAGATCCTTAATGTTAACGAAGACCCGCTGCCTCCCGATCATACTTTTGTTCCCACCAAAAGCATTCTCGTAATGCAATGTGACTCACTAATGATATGCATGTACAGTTTATTTATAGAATTGTAGCAAGTTCATTATGTAATTTAAGAGCGATCATAGAGTATTTCAAACAATCTAAGTCTATACTAACTCATACAATATTATTTCAACAAGTCTCATCTCGATATACTTATCATTCATTCAACAGGAAAAGTTCATTTCTCATCAACAATTTTATCTTTACCTAAGTCTAGTGCTACTACAATTACAAACACACTCAATGAGCATAATTACTTAGGAAATGAACTCACTCGGCCATTGGATCACCGGTCTTCTAGTAATAATAATCCGGTGGCAAAGAGTCAACGTTCTCGGGTTCACCTAATCACATAAGAAATACTCTAATGAGTATTCTACCATCTAAGGATACTAAAACTCAAGAAAACTTAGTGAAATCGAAATTCGCGTCATTTTCGAAGTCCCGATTTAAAATGGCATAACTTGGTCATTTTAACTCGAATCTCGCAAATTTTATATCGATTTCTATCTACTTCGAAGAGCTTTCTAAATATGAAGTTTAAATCAAGTTTTGAAAATATCTAAGCCTCGAAATGAGGGATCAGATCTGTACAGCGGTGTTATTGATTCCGAAAATGCGGTTTTCATGAATGCACTTGAGATTCCTAAGTACAAAATGAAACTAAATGCCATGGTAATGATTTTCCCTATCATGGATGTCATGATATGAACTCTAATGAGCCTAAGTTCTTATAACGTTTTAGACTTAAAGAATTTAAATAAACTTTTTCCTAGAAAATCATTTCATGCTATTGTTTAACAAGTAAGTTTACTACACTTGGTCACACTTACTTATTATAAGGATCTTCTTTAGGAAAACTCCACTTTGTTTAAAGAAATTTTGACCCTTATATTAGTTATATCCTAAGGCCTTTATTTCTTTAATAAAATCTTCATTTGTAAACTTTTAAGTGGGTCTTACACTAGGGTGGTTACAAAAATCCGAATTTAGAAATTCATTTCCAAGTTGATTCTTTTAAGAAAATGCATTTTATACTTAGACTTTAAGTATTTATTTTACCTATACCCTAAGGACTCTATTTATTTAAGAAAATATTTTTGAAGTTGGAAAACTAGTGTTTTCTAATCATCTATCCATTATTACGAATTTGGTTTTCAAGACTTTTAACTCAAAACTTCTATTGGACTTCATCTCTTGTTTTAAATATTTTCTTTAGTAAAAACTCATTTAAACTTATGAAAAATGTTACCAAACATTATCTATCACCTATAGGCTTCATTTTTCTTGTAAAACACATGTTTAGAAGTTGATAAAAGGGTTTTTAAACTAGGTTTCTCAAGTCATCCGAATTTACACAAACTCATTTCTTGAAAAGTGTTTTCCTTTTTAGCTTTATTAACTCATCTACTTATAGATCTATATACTAGGAAGGTTATTTATTAAGGACAAAAGCATTGAAGACCATTAATGCACATAAACTCAAAATAGTGATGAGATCTTAAATGCCTACATGAATATGAGTAGTAAAATGGTAGATCTACTATATCAAATGCTTAAATAGGTTTTGAAAACATAAAAACTATATTTTTATAAAAGTTCTTTTGTTCAAAATACCTTTTGATGAAAAATCATAAAGCTTATGGCATGAAAGCTCCTTTAAATGCTAGATCCACTTGGTGATGGTTTGGTATTCTTGTATTGATATTTCCTTGTCCCTAGCAAGAGCTCATGGGGACATTTAGTTGGAAATATCCAAGAATAACCTAGCCATTACAAAGATCTAAGGATATAAAGCAAGGTTCATCTACTTAAGGTAAAATAGGAGACAAAAAAGAAAAAGAAAGTTGTGTGTGTGTGTGTGTATGAGCCTTAGAAGCTCACGGCATGGAGGTGGTGAGGAGAGAAAAAGAGAGCTTTTTAACTTTGTAAAACTTGAAAAGTGAAAGAATGAAGTGAGAGAGAGAAAAAGTAGTTTATATAGCATTTGAAATTAGGTTAAATGGGACTAAAATAATTTTTAAAAAAATTGCAAAATGGAGCTTCATGGGGAGGGTTACACGTCGGCCACTATTCATGGAGAAGGGGGGAAGTTTGATTTTTCTTTTTGGTTTTGATTGATTTAGCTTTGATTTGATTTAAGTACCACTTGTCATAATTTGTATTGATTTTTAAGAGACAAAAATCCTTTGAAAAGGGAAGTGATTGAGTGATGGTAAGAGTTGGAATTGTAGAGTGTGCTAAAAGGTAGTATAGGTGGTACTTTTTGAATAGTGAGGAATAGTTGAGAAGACAATTTGATTTTTCGGTAGTAAGGAAATACGAATAAAAAGGCTATAACTGTATTTTTCGTAAGCCGGAAAATTATGAAAAATATATTTTTGAAATCCTTATTTTATTTCGGTCCAAATGAGTACTCATAAGTAACTTTTTGAAATTCTAGTTCCGGGGCACGTTTTTCTATAATGGGTCTCGGGATGATCCGGAGTTAGAATTTTCTCAAAATCTGATCTTTTCTTTGTTTGAAATATAATCAAGAACTATATCCAAAATTAATTTTGCTTATAAAAGTTTCTTATTTAGAAACCGAGGAAAAGCTGGAACTAGGGTTTCTAGGTCTTTCTCACAAAGCTTGAACTAAACCGGCTTAGGGTTTCATTTTCTGGTTTCCGAAGTTTACTTGATTACTAGGAAACCCGGGGTATACATTATAAAAATAATAAAATTGTGTAATGAAATAAATGAATAATGCAAAAGACTAATAAATTATCGGTAGAAATGAAAATACGATAAAAAGGTTATAACTGTAACTTTTATAACCCGAAAAATTATATAACTGATATATTTAGAAATCTTATAAAATTAGTCTAACGGTACTAATGGTATATTTTAATATCTCGAGCCCCGGGATACGCTTTTCGAAGTTGTATCCGAACGGGTTCAAAATAGGTCAAAAATTTACCAATCTGATAATTATAAACGAACTTATATTACTATGAGTTATTCTATATATTTAAACTACATCTCGGCCTCTAGGGTTAGGGGCGCTAGATTGCCGGACTTACACTATCATATTCCGGTTAGGGTTTCCGGTTTAGACCTTTGCCAATTTGGAAATTGATATTTATGTTTATATAACATATTTAATTTGAGAAACTTATTTTAAATTTTATTTTTGTAAGTATTTAATAACTCTTAATGTTTTCGGAATTCTTTAATTGGGTTTCATTTCCGAAAGTTAATCATTATTTACTTTTTAATAATTTGTTTTTGGACTTTATATTACTCGATTTTACAAGTCGGAGCTAAATATGGAATTTTTCGTACGTCATGGTTTTGAATTTGAAAACCACTAAGTTCTTATTTTATTGTTTAAAGATTTTCATTTTCTCAAGATTGAGAAGTTTTTGAATTCGTTCGTGATTTAGGACTTGTCAAAATTTCGGTTTTAATTTGGAGTGATTTTTAGGGTTTATTTTCGAAGTTCATTTTGAAATTATTTATTGAAATTTTCCGGGGCTTACAGTTGGGGGTTGGGGGTTGTGTGTGGACTGGGGTGATTTCCATGTAGTGTAGGGGGGTGATCTAGTTGAGTTGAAATTGTAATTTTGAAAGTGTAACTTGTAGCTTCCATTTCTAACTAAAAGAGACTTTTAAAATATCAAATAAATGATTAAAAATAAGGAAAAGTGGCTAATTTTTGGGGGATGGTCAGCTACCATCTTGGGGAATTGGAGTGTAAGAAAAAGCAAAAGAAAACATAATAATGTGTAGTAATGATAATGGATGTGTACTTGCGGTATGGGTTGAAAAAGTGCCTTTTTGACTAAGAAAAAATACAAAATAAATTAAGAAAAATATTTTTATTTAAGTGGCAGAATTTTTATGATTTAAATAAAATAATCAAATAAATTATTTTTAGAAATTAAACAAATAAGTTACCGGTAAGAGTAAAATGAGCATATATGAGCTATAACTGATGTTTTTAAAATCCGAAAAATTATAAACTTGATATTTTTGAAATCCTTATAAAAATACGAGTCTAAATGTCACGCCCCGAAGGGTACCCTAAACGTGGCAGTCCGCCGTACACAATATTAAAGCCTAAGAATGACCACCTCAGTCACGCGAAGGCTTCCATACTATGTACAAGGCGTCTAACACATGGAGGAGACTCATCGGAGTAATGCATTTTATGTTGATATAACTTGAGAACAATGTAAAGGAAATTCAATTTACTATACTTCAGATACAAAACACTATACTTCAAAATACAAATCATTCAACTCCAATTACATTCATCCACAGACTTCCCTACATGAATTATTACAAGACAAATCATAACTAGTTGATAGCTTCAAACATTCTTATTCTTGCCGAAATCCCGGAGTCATTCCTGGCTCCAACCAATTCGGTCCCCACTTTGCATTCTTGAGATAACCTGTTCATTTAAACACTATAGGGGTATAAGCTACACTAGCTTAGTGAGAATTCCCTTAATTCCGTACCACAACAAACAAGTTATAATCAGTCATATGCTATGCATGAACAAACACGTGAGCAAGCAATTATGCATGGGTATCCGGAACCCACACACAGAACGGATTTACGCCCTCCGTATCTTGGGTTAGGAATGGTATTGAGTCTACACGACCGCATCTAGTCCCCAAGCCCTCGGCTCTTAGCACTCGACTCGGCTAGGCTCATCCAAGAATGCATCCACATGCGCCTTAGTACCCCTGAATGAGCTCTGGCACCGGGCTCGTTATCCAAACGATCATCCACGGACCATACCGATCGACCTGCGTAGGAGTAGCATGCTACCAAATGCAATATGTCCAATGCGATGCATGACCAATTTTAATTTTTGCTTAGGTCAAAAACATTTATACATTCTTTGGAGTGACCATTCAATATCATACATATAACAGAAATAATATGAACGGTGCAGTTATCCAATCAAATCGGGATTTCGATATGCTTTAGTATTCTTTGGCACACATTCATCACAGTCTCATCATATATCCCATCCCCATTCATATCGATTTTTATCTTGTTCCTATAATTCTAATGCAACTAACTACAATCACAATCAAGGTAACAAAACAAGGAGAAAACTCACTCGGCCATTGGATCACCGGTCTTCTAGTAATAATAATCCGGTGGTAGGGAATCGTCGATTCGGGATCCTAAAAGGAAGAAATACTCTAATAAGTATTTCAACTCAAACTAATCCAAACAATTTATACGAACTTCAAATTCGTAATTCGCGTCCTAAGCGGGAATTCCAACTTAAAACGGCCATAACTTGGTCATTTTAACTCGGAATCTCGCAAATTATATATCGATTTCTATCTACTTCGAAAGATCTATCTATTTATAAATTATTTTCAAGATTTGAAAACATTTAGGTCTCGGAACGGAGGGATCAGATCTGATCAGTAATGGTTTCCGATTCCGAAAAATAGTTTGTAAACATTTGTAATGT
The DNA here is from genome assembly GCA_024138025.1 of Combretum micranthum. Classification (NCBI taxonomy): domain Eukaryota; kingdom Viridiplantae; phylum Streptophyta; class Magnoliopsida; order Myrtales; family Combretaceae; genus Combretum; species Combretum micranthum. Next base: position 6,555 of record JAMXBD010000982.1, on the reverse strand, counting down.
TCCTATCTTATAGATTAGCTATACATGCAATATAAATGATTTCCTAACATGAATGACATGAGATGAGCTTAGTGTATGCATGATCTTGATGATTTTACTAAAAGGAAATTTTATAACTTTTTATTTTGCAAGACCATAATGACAACTTACTTATGAAAAATCTAGTTTTCTAACTTTTATCATTTCCATTTGTTTTGGATTTGTTACTTAAGAAAATATAATTATTTTTGTCAAAATTGAGTCTTCATTTATATACTACTTATGACCTTCATTTCTACATAAAAATTTCCATTTTACACTTTGTAAACATGTTTTCAAGTGGGGTTGATTCCAAAATCCGAATTTGGTAAAAATTGGTTTTTGAGTGATTCCTTTAAGTAAAAATCATTTGATATTTAGAAAATTAGGGCTCAATTATATATTACCACTAAGGACTTCATTCTTACACAAAAATTTGCATTTTACACTTTGCAAATACATTTTTAAACAAGCTTTGCACAAAAATCCGAATTTTAGAAAATTTCATTTCTTGCATATTTCTTATGAGAAAACTTGTTTAATGCATTAAAATTTGAAGCTTTACTATATCTATTGTCTAAGGACTTCATTTAACACATAAAACTTTCAATTTGAGTTCAAATACTAAGTGATTACATATGCATCATCTCAAATTACGAATTTGACAATTTGATTACTAACTCAAAATTTTCCATTTTAATTCCATTACTTGTTTTACACATTACTCATGCCTAAACTCACTTTAACTTGTAAAAATCATTCCTTAAAGATACCTATTACCTATATACTTCATTTTTCACATAAAACATGAGTTTTGGAGTTGATAAATGGGTTTTAAAATTTGGTCTTGGTTGGGATCCGAATTTAGAAAATTTATTTTTGGTTATATCTTTTGATAAAATCTATCTAAGCTTATGGAAATCCATTCCTTACATATCATATCTTAAGAGCCCTTCATTTCTTGAATAAAAACTTTATTTTTGAGTTGGAAAACATGTTTTTGCACTAGGCCTTGGCCAAAATCCGAGAATAGAACTTTGTTTTGAAAATAATCTTTGAAAATCATCTTTGAACCATATAAAATGAAGTCTTGATGCTATATATATATTAAGCCTTCATTTTCTTATGTAAAAATTACATTTTGACACTTGAAAGTAGTTTTTAAATATGGGTCTTGCCAAAATACGAATTTCACAATTTTGTTTGAGTTCATAACTAAGATCTATACTTAATATGAACATAAACATAAAACAAATGCATGGTAATAAGCTATAAACATCATGGATCTAAACTTCACTTATCAAAATCTTTCATTTATGGTATCTATACCTAAGCCCTTCATTTTAAATGAAAAATATACATTTTAAGTTGAAAAACCACTTTTCTAAATAGGGTTCCATTTTCATCCGAATTTTCAAAATTGATTTTTGTTGAAAACAAAATAGATCTTGGTTTCCTACAACTTTCCTACCATCATCAAGCTATAGCAAGTTGTTCATGAACATAAACAAAGTCTAATGCATTTTATGAACTCAAAAGTCTAGATCTAGTTTTCTAAACTAGTTTTAAATGCATGAACACATGTGGATGATGGATCTATGTATAAATCATAAGAAATAACAAAAATAACAACTCAAATAGCTAGATCTATGGCATAAACGAAAATCAAAGCAACAAAAATTTAGATCTACAAAATATATCAACTTTAAACAAGAAAATAATTGAAATAGAAGATAATAAAAGTACAGAAAAGGAGAGTTTCATTTTTGGCACCATCATCCTAAGCTTTTAAGCTTATGGAAGGTCATTTGATGCATGAAACCTTCATTACACTTTACCTATATCACCTATGGAGCTTTGGGGAAGAAGATTTGCTTAGAAATCTTTAAGAAATAGGTGTGGAAGCTAACAAAAGAAGTGGGGGCAGCTTGGTTCTTGAAGAAACAAGAACAAGAAGAAGAAGAAAGAGAGGAAAAAGAGAGAGAAAAGGTTAAGGAATGAAAGAGGAAAGAAGTAAATGAAGGAGAGAGAGAAAAGGAGTGTATTAAATGTGTTTTAATTAATTGAAGGAGTAAAAAAATAAACAAGGCAGATTTGGGGAGCTTTCCACGTGAAGAGAGAAGAGAGAGAGAGGAATTTGTGAAATTTGACTTGAAATTAAATTGTGTAATAAATGTGTGTGTAGCTTCTTTAAGAAGGAGTGGAAAATAATTATTTTGTCAAATTAGGACTAAACAAAAGGACAATGGCAGCAAATATGGGTCAAAAATTCTGCCATGAAGTATGGAATATTGTGTAGAAAGATTGAAGTGAAAAGGAAGTGATATGTGTAAGGTGTACTTGAAGGTATGGGTTGTAAGAGTACCTTTTTAATAAAATAAAACAAAATAAAAGAAAATTAGAAAAATTATTCCAAATAATTGTAGCAGATTTTTCATAATTAAATTAAATAATTATTTGAATTATTTTAGTAATTTAACAAATATGTTACCGTATGATCAAAATACGCGAATATGGGCTATAAATGATATTTTTATAACCCGAAAAATTCTAAAAAATTATTTTATGAAAATAAAAATATTTTAAAAATATTTTCCAATTATTAAATTAATTTATTTTATTTTTAGTATCGGATCTTAAACAGAATCTGATCCCGTAAAGACCCGAAACGAATTAAATTTTAGAAAAACCAAATTTCTATAACATATAAAATATTTATCTAAAAATATAAGGCTTTATAAAAATAATAAAATTTTGTAATGAAATAAAAATGAATAGTGCAAAAGACGGCTCAATTACCAGTAATAATGGAAATACGATAAAAAGGTTATAACTGTAACTTTTATAACCCGAAAAATTATAAAACTGATATATTTAGAAATCTTATGAAATTACGAGTCTAACGGTAGTATTGGTATATTTTTTATATCTCGAGCCTCGGGACACGTTCTTCGAAGTTTGTATCCGAACGGGTTCGAAATAGGTCAAAAATTTACCAATCTGATATTTTTAAACAAACTTATATTACTATGAGCTATTCTATATATTTAAACTACATCTCGGCCTCTAGGGTTAGGGGCATTAGATTGCCGGACTTAAGCTATTGTATTCCGCTTAGGGTTTACGGGTGATTTTCCGGTTTAGACCTTTGCCAATTTGGAAACTGATATTTATGTTTATATAACATATTTAATTTAAGAAAATTATTTTAAATTTTATTATTATATTATATATTTAGTATTTAATATCTTTTAACGTTTTCGGAATTTTTGAATTGGGTTTCATTTCCGAAAGTTAATCGTTATTTACTTTTTAATAATTCGTTTTTGGGATCTATATTACCCGATTTTATAAATCGGAGTCACGTATGGAATATGTCATACGTAGTGGTTTTGGAATTGTAGTATGTTTACTTCGTTTTTGAGAATTCTTATTTTTTCCAAGACTCGGGAATTTTTTTTTTAATTTATTCGTGATTTAAGACCAGTTGAAATTTGGTTTTAATTTGGAGTGATTTTTAGGGTTTATTTTCGAAGTTCATCTTGAAATTATTTACTGAAATTTTTCGGGGCTTACACTAAAAATATTAAAATATATTTTTAATTTTCCGAGCCCCGGGACATGCTTCCTAAAGCAGTATCCAAACGGGTTCGAAATAAGCCAAAATTAATCCAATCTGATATTTTTAATAAATCAAATATTATTACGGACTATTCTAAACACTTTGATTATTTTTCGACTCCTTGATTTATGAACTCGGTTTGTCGGATCTAAACTGTAGGGTTTCACTCCCGTTCCGAAGACTTAAGTTTCTCGATTGACCTCTCGACTTAAGGTTAAGGCTTAGAAAACAAGGGTTTACACCCGAGCTCTTCAAAGGGTTTAATATTCCTCCAATGGAAATTGCTCTTAATGTCCTTATGATTCCCAACTTTAATCTCAAGACCTTGTTACTTCTAATCGTCCAACTTCTTATCAGCCCTTGGCTTTTTCTTTCTTTCAGCTCGGAGCATTGGTTACTGTATTCATTTTCTTTCGCATAAAAACTTATTCCAGGATTACGGTCTTTTATATACTCTTAACCATTTCTTCTATCATGTGTTCAATTTCTTTATCATGAACAAGTGCTCAAGGTTCAGGTGACCAATATAAATTCTTTATCCTTGATTATTCAGATATCATCTCCGTTTAAAAGTAAACTTTACCATGATTAACATTACATCATGCTGTCAAGCAATTTTGTTCTTACGGTCTCAATTACCAAGCGTAAGCAATTACACATTCAAGATCATTTCCCGATGTGTTCTCATGTATTATCTAAGACTCTTTTTAATCTGGGCAACATTACCATTTTTGTGAAGACAGCTTGTTACTTAGTCCTTAAAAACTTTATTCTCCTTTTTGTTCGTTTATGCAATTCCTTATTTGCTTCTGGGTCATCCGAGTACTTTGTTATTGATGATGACTTTTTTTTTAACTTACCATAGTTTATGTATAAACTCATGTATCCAATCTTTTCCTTTATAAAGAGTACCAGGCTTCTCAAGTTGAAACACTTAACCTATCCATTTTTTAGCTCCAAAACTGTTGTAGTTACTTCCTTAGCTTTTTTCTTAACTTGATAGGTGTGATATGGTATGGTGTTTAATCATGGGCTCTGTATTCCTCACCAAGCCAATTCTCAAAATTGACTTCTCACTTGGGAGGCGATCTAGGTAACTCATCTTGGAAAACTTTTAGGGAACTTGATGATAATGGTGATGCTGTCTAGATTGTGTTTTCCCTTTTTACTCCTTGCATTACTTAAACCTAGCTTCCAAGTCCTCATCATCGTTCTTTTACCAACTCGACCGAACTCAATTCATGTCTCTTTAGACTTATAAATCCATCTACGGACGTATCTTTCCTTCCCCGTTCCATAATCGTTATTTTCTTACTTTGGTAGCTAATCGTATCTTCATCGGAAGATAATCCAACTTGTTCTTTGTGGCTACTTCATATTTACTTAATTCCAATATTATAAGGTCTGCTGGGAGTAGGCACCCTTGAATTTTTCCAAGAGACCAGCTTTTAAAATTTTCCTTATCATCACTAGCTGTGGGATTCTTTATTTCACTTTCAGGGGTTTTACTTAATCATCCAATTATCATCCGTTGATCTATATACTTTTACGAAATTAAAGAAAACACTTGATTGAGGGTTAACATTGACCTGTGGTTGGGTCATAGCCGTAGTTATCCTCGTCTTCAAGGGCAGCTAACTCCATGTCTCCATCATCCATCTCCCCATGTCTCCATTGACCTTCCAAGCTATAGACTCTCATTCCATGCATAGAAGTTCCAGCACGACTTCAACTTTCATTTCCATTCCTCATTCTTGTTGGAGTAGGTCCTCTAGATTGTCTAGCTAATCTGATGGTAGCATTCTTCAGTTGCGGGCATTCCTTAGCAAAGTATCCAGTTTGTCTGCATATGAAACAAATGGAGGATGCTTTCTTTGGGCACTCTCACACTTTGTGGTTAGGGTCCCCATAAAGTAATACTTATCTTGCAATTCAGGATATCTTTTTGGGTGGTGGATATCCTGACATTTCCAGCAAATTATGTTCTTTGGTGCTTCTCTTCTTCCACTAAAACTTTCTCCAAAACTGTTGTTCCGCCTAAATCTTTTTGATGGTTGACCAAAAAACTTGGTCCTTCATGAAATGTCTTTCCAATAACATGAATCTTCCTTTCTAGTGTACGTGTGTTTCTCCTTTTTGCTCCTTCAACAATCCGAGCTTTTTCTACCAATTCTCGAAAATTCCTTATATTAAACTCTACCAACTTTATTCGCAGCTCCTCGTTTAGTCCATTCAAAAAGACTTGTCTCTTTAGCTCCTCACTATACTTGTATAAGTCAGGTGCATACTGGAGTAGCCGACTTAACTCAGTCTCATATTGTTCCACCGTTCTACCTTGTTGTGCAATATTCAAGAAGTTTGAGCTAAACTAAACTCGGAGGCTGCCTGGGAAGTAGTTCTCCAGAAACTCATGCCGAAACATCTCCTAGGTGATTGGTTGCATCAATTCTCTACTCTTGGATTCCCACCACACCCGAGCATTTAGGCAAAGCATATAGGATCCATAGATTATCTTTAGGTGTTGCGGCAACTCATATGCACCGAATGACCTTTCTATTTATGTAAGCTAATCTTCTGCCTTGTCAAGCTTGCCAAAGGCTCCATCAAAGTATCTATTACTCTTGATAATTCAGGCAAAATGCTGTGGTATGGTCCTAGCGGTAGCGGTGGAGGTAGTGGCATGGGCACGGTATGGGTTTGCTCATTCTGTGGTGTAGGCACTTCTACGGACGCTTGACGTTCACTTTGGGGTGGGTCGGAGTAGGCGCATGTGCATTTTGTTGCTGCACAAGAATATTCAACAACTATGTTATCTGTTCAAGAGTGGCCTGATTGTCAACCGATGGATTCAGCGGTGGCATAGCTTACGGATTTGGAAAGAGAAACTTCGGGTTGATTTCTTCCTCAACTGGTTG